>VZRE01000450.1:141613-170102 GCA_013396775.1 Cephalopterus ornatus
GCCGGCTGGGTACGCGGCGGCGGGACTGAGGTCCGGCCGGGCTCCGGGGCCCGCCGGCGGGCGACAAAGGCGGGCCGTGCCCCGTTTCCTCCCGGGAGCTGGTGGAGCCCCGTGCGGGGTGTCCCTCCCTCGGCACGTGCCCACGGCTGCCTGGCAGAGTCTTTCATTGCCTTGTCAAATCTGGCAGCATCGTGACTGACTCCTGCTTTGTGATCTGGGGGAAGGTGATTAAGATGCTGGCCTGGTCCGTACAAAAATAAAACGTTCCGCCTGGGAATTGCAGCACTCGCTGAAGTAGCTCTTTGCCTTGCTCAGCCGTGTTTCCTTAAACTTGCCTTTCAGCTGTACCTGAGCGATCTGAAATTTAGGTTCACACAGCACTGCTGCCTCGGGAGCCAGCGCTCAGCAGGCAAAAAATGTGCTTTTACTCACCTGAGTGCAGAGCCTGATTTCAAACAGTTACCACGTTCATCATTTTTCCTGTTTGTCTTTAAATGTTTTTGTATCAGTTGGCCTTTTACCTTAACCTCATAATCATTTAGGTATTGTAAATTTCTGACTGAGTTTTACGATTAAACACAAATCATAATACTTTTATTTTTTCCCCTTTCTTTGCTTCTTTCTAGTGTATGCTGAGTGTTCATACTTAGATCCATTCACATCTTTGCATACCTTAGTGGAATAATATAGTAGTAGACATGAAGGACATATACATTATACTGATGTATAGCAAAGTGCCTTTAATTGCTTTATTGAGGTAACAAAATAATGGAGCCTACTAAGAAAGAGTTGACAGAGTTAGACTCCCAAGACCGGACCTATGCTTGAAATGTATTGCCCTCTTGTAAGGTTTTTGGGTGTGTATTTATTTGTTCTTAATTTTCTTTTAATAGAGCGGTTGGGATATACCTATCAATGCCAGCAAATCTTTATCTTCGTATATAATGTTCATTGTGCCATCATGGCTTTCTAGTACAGACAGGTTAGAATACAGGACTCTTTGCTGCTCATGTGTTTTTGTAAAGCTTTCTACTTGTTACTTCTCTAACACGTCCCTTCTTAAATACACCATCATTTTGACTGTTTGGAGATGGAAAATAAACAAGCTTTTTCACACCTACAGAATACTTGCAAGGCAGTAGTAGTTAGTATTGCTTGCCCAGAGAAACATGCCTGACTGCAGGTGCTTTATGCTTTTCATGAGCATGAAAGCTATACAGCAGATACCTTCTTAATATCTGCTTGAGCAAACTGCCAAAAGAAGAAAATGAATGTGCAGGCAAGAACTTTCTTTATGGAGGGTGCTTTTCCATGCTCTCTCTGGCTAGTGACGTGCAGTTTGGCAAAGTAGTGTGAATACTTTTCAGGAATGTTTATTGGTGAAGTATTTCTTCATAAATAAACCTGTTTGAAATTATACGAACATGTTTTAAGACATGCATTTCCTAATCATGGAATATAGAGCAGTACTCAGTCATTATGTACTTGCTGTGGGAACGTTAAAGAAAGGAAGGAAGCTTCCTAGCCAGTTGTCCAGGGCCAGTTTGAGGAAGTAGAAAAACAACATTTGACAGTTGTCTCTTCTGCAGGTAGAGAGTTTTCTTGGGAGGTGGTGGAGTGTTCATTATATGTTAGCTCAGGTAGGGAAATAAATTTTTATTTAAGAGCAGCAAGAAACCTTGTTTTTTAGAAAATAATTAAGAAGAGCTTTAAGATACAAATTCTTGAATGGTAACCAAAAAGAGTTGACTTGGCATGCTCACTGGAGAAGGCCAAGTTTCTAGTGGATCTAGTACATTAAAATTACCTTTGTTTAGTCAAAACAGTGTTCAAATACTGTTTACTGCATTCCTAAAGAAACTTCTTTTCCAGTCAAAGCTGAATTCAATTACGAAAATTTTACTCATTTTTAGATTTGTAATGTGAATGCCTCTTTCTAAGTGTTGTAACTACTTGAGTGCGTACATCCATCTGCTGCTTGTTTCAGTTGGCACACCTGTGTTTATTTGCCTGTATTAGCCTTTTTGTGTGAATTAAAACCACAGAGCAAAGTCCCAAGAAACAGCAGCAAATGTCACCCTTAGGGTTGCAAAGTCAACTTGAGTCAAAAAATGCTCCACTTGAAAGAGTCCTTGGATTGCTTCATAGTGGTCCAGGTCCAAATCATGAGCTAAACTCGTGGGGGGGGTTTAGCCAGGTTGCCCCATCCAAGGCAGAGCCTGGAGTCCCTCTTCCAGGGCTAAATGTATCCCCAAGTGCTGAAGGCCACCAGCCTGCTTGCAGTCCAGAAACTCAGTGTTGCTGTGGTCACTGCTTCTGCTGTGGGGGCAACAGCTTCTGACAGCTGCTTCTGACAGCTTTCACAAATGGTCACCTCCTGTGCATGGTGGTTTCTGAGTGCCTGATAAAACGCAGTGTTGAATGTGTAGGAGCTACACAGATGGTCAAATCTTTGATTTGAATCTACAAAATGCTGTACTCTTTAAAAAATTGTCTCAGATTGGGCAGCCAAAGAGAAGCACTGCTTGGGCTGTTTGATCTTTTTTCTAATCTCCAAACTGTTATGTTCTGCAGAAGTAAATTGTAAAGTGTTGGGATGATGTGATAAAAACCTGTGAGATAAGGGGGTATATGTACTTCCCTTTCACATGAACAAACTATTGTTGACATAAAAAAATATGGAAGAATTGTTTGCTAAAGGTTTTCCATTAACTGCTGAGGTGTATTATGGATTCTAAGCTTTAATTTAATATTCTATAGCCCAAACAGGATGGGTTTGAAAGATGGAATACATCATAAATTGGCATTGTGTATGTTTGGTTTTGGAGGTTTTTCCCTCCTCAAATAGCCCTAAGTCATTTAGTTTTCATATATACATCATTGTAGCAGACACTACTGCTTTCTTGTTTTGGAGTTACAGCAAGAAATTTCATGCAGAATTTATTGAATCTACTGTCATCAATTTTGAACAGAATGCTAAAGGCATAGCATCAGTTGTCCCAGAGAGTATGAGCTGAAATATAATTACGTTTTCCATATCCCAAGGAAGAATATTTCAGCAGTCATGCTACTACTCTCAGTTTGCAAAATCATTGCTCAGGGAGGAGAATTATTGTAAGGAACATGGTCTCCTTGTGGATCAGTTCTTTCTGCCACAGTATAACTCAAATTGAAAGCATTTACCTGGAGTATTTTCTGCCAGACCCAGTCAACTTGTTTTAGTTAAATATTTTATATTCTTAGAAACAAGTCAGAATTATTTTTCAGTGAGTGAGAAGATGTTTCTGTGAAGAACGAAAAGAAGATATTTTTGTATTATAGCGCAGCTGATGAATTTTATGTTTCTTTTTGTTGTTTCATATTAAAGGCTTATATGAATCCCATAGCTATGGCCAGAGCACGAGGTCCTGCACCAAATTCAGGACCAACAATACAAGACTACTTGAACAGGCCAAGACCAACATGGTAAGTGGCAATACCTCTCTACTACTATGGCCTTTTAAGTAAGAGTTGTTCCCTCTTACTAAAATGAGACTGGTACCTACCTCCCCAGAATATCCAGTAATAGGTTTTAAAAGATTTCTAGTCTCTGACCAAGGTGTTCTTTTCTAAATATGTTTTCAATCTTCTCTTTTAAAAACAATAGTATTTAATTTTGAAATGTATATTTCTTATTTGTCTGTATTTTTTTGGCAACAATTTCTCAGAAGAGGAAAATGTTTGTCATTTTACCTCTTTCATAAATAATACCTAAATCCTCCAGATATAGTTAATTCGTAAACAAATTAATACCTAGAAAAACATTTTGCTGGTATATTCTTAGAACACAGTTTACCTACCCAACAAAGTCATCACTTTGAGATATTATCAGCAACTTATACTTTATGGTCAGTCACTTTTCCCTACATTCGTGAGACATTAGAGAACAATTTACTTAATTGCGAAGTTAACTTTAGATCTTCCAGAGGGATTTAACTATCGTACTTATGTTATTAGGGTTAGGTTACCATATGTGTAACATCTAAGATGCTTTCCTGCTTCTTCTGTTGGAAGTTCAACCAAGGCTAAACTACAAAAAAACTCCACAAATGTTAGACATTGAAGAGGGCATGAAGAAGGTATTTTTAATTGTGAAAATTGTGATCTGGCATTCTTTTCATATAGGGAAGAAGTGAAAGAGCAACTAGAAAAGAAAAAGAAAGGATCCAGGGCTTTGGCTGAGTTTGAAGAAAAGATGAATGAGGTTGGTAATGTTCTTAGCTGTTAATACATGATTCTTCTTATCCAACAAGCTATTTTTCTTTTGTTATCATTAACAGTACCAAGTAGCCATAGTATTTCACTTCACTCAAGCTTTTAATGAATAAATGTTTTGTTTCATTTATATGGAGTTAAGATTACCGCTTAACCAGTGGAGAGTTACTCTCAGTACAGAGAAACACTATATAAAAAGTTTTTAAACTTGCTGGTGAATAAAACTTGACTTTGTCATAAATGTAAATATATTTATACAAATGCATGTGCTTATATTAATAATGCATTTTCAGGTATGATAAACTTAAGCCTCTTGTGCTAATCTTCACTTGTTTAATATCACAGAATCCAAATATATTGGGAAAAAGTGTATTACTGGAAGCAGATGTCTTTGGCGAGGAATGTACATGCAATATTAATATGGGAGAGGGCACAAAAGTGGCCTTCAGTGTACAGATAGGACTACAAAGCATTTCTCTTTTGCTCATCCTAAGATGATTACAGTATGTGCTGGTTCTCTGCTATAAATGCAGCTGTTCTGATCCTTGCATTCCATACCTACTGGAGATCACGCCAGTATAAGAAAGTTTCACATGTAACTCCTGTTGTATAGAAGGGAGAAATTAGTCTACAATGAATTTAACTGCTTCTGTTCCTTCTTGGGTCCTGGTATCTTGAGATAAGCTTCAGGCAGTAATCTTCATTATCACGTGTGAGTTTCTGGCTGAAGCAGATTAGGCTTGTCATCTGTTACTGGAAGGGCATAGTACCCCTTGATGTACCTTTTTGCCTAAGAAGTTGTACCAGGATTTGAAGGGCCATGGGGTGCTATTCTGAAAGGATTAGTTGTTCCATGCTCTGACTTTTAGCTTGGTGAGTTTGGTTTAGTATTCTGTCACATTCCTGATTTTATCTGTGCTTGAGTGTGAAATAATTGAAACTGGCACAGATAGAACCTTTCAGTGTGGCAGAACGGCAGGAAGGCTTGTGGTGAATTGTGAAATAGCCTTGAGTTATTCCTAAAGCTCCCAAAACAAATCTCTGAACGGTTGAAAAGATTACAAGTCTCTGAATGAGGTGCTCTCTCCCCTATTTTACTGACAGTTGTTGGGATTTTTTGTTTAAAACAGAACACTAGCACAGTCTTTAATTTAAAGAGAACAGTGGCCTAATGAAGCAAAGGCTGTAGTTAGACACCCCTCAGATAGCTCTGGGTACCTGGTATATCAAAGTACAAACCCACTGCAGTATTCCATAGATGTTACCTTGGACTGTGGAAGCACATTATGCACATTACTGTATCCATGTCTCGCATCAGCACTGTTCAGCTAATTCACAGTATGCTGACATGGGGATCTGTGTATCATACTGCAATGCACAGGTTACTTAATTCCTGATATTTCTGTCCCTTCAGCACAATATGTAGATTATCATTGTTTTGCCAATACATTACCAATACAGCTTCATTGTGAGGATCAGAATAATAAAGAAGGGAGCACATGATGTGTCTGACAGTGCAGACTGAACCTAGCAGCCTTTCAGTTTGATGGGGGCAGGTTGGATGCTTAGAGTTCTTGAAAGGGGGATTTTAGGTAGACCTAGAGACTGTGTGAGGAATTGAAAAGGAAGAATGAGAATTATTCATCCATCCGGTGTGCTTGGCCTGACAGAAATAAGAGGATTTCTATGAAGATATGTACAGTAATTTGATCTAATTATTGCTGACATCAGCAAGGCCCAGAACAGACACTACAGACACATACATTGAAGAAGGCCGAGGAGAATTTGTCTTGAAGTTTTGTTTCAGGTGATTTTTAGAACTAATTAAAAATTGCAGTTTTTCTGGTAGGGCACCCTGGTTTTCTAAAGTGCTCTAGCAGAAACACTGTGATACAAAAGCAAAAATGCCATAATTAATGACCTTCAAGGTAAATAACAGTCTCTTTAAAGCCAAATAACTTGACCACATGAACTAGCACTGTATTTTGATGAATATTAATCTTATGTAAAATCAAGTGTATTACAGCCTTGGTCAACATTATATGTTGTTTATTTTCTGTGGGTTCTGTTGAAACTATAATGTCATGTAGAAGAGAGCTTAAAAAAAGCTGTTTGGAAATGATGCTCCTGTCACTGCTTCTGTTTGGTTTTAGAATTGGAGGAAAGAACTGGAAAAACACAGGGAAAAATTACTGGGTGGAAATGAGAGTTCCTCTAAAAAAAAAGAGGTAAGTTGTTTTCAATTTCATACAGTCTGTGTTCGGAACTGGATTTACCATCAATGCTGCCAACACGGAATTTCATAAATACATTTTAAAAGCCACCATTAAAGTATATAACCTAAATGCATGACAAAAAAATAATGTCAAAGTAACATTTGTTTTATTTTATTTTTAAGAAAAAGAAAAAGGAAAAGAAGAAATCTAATAGGGTGAGCAAAATTTTCACTTTTCTGAGCTTTTTTGCTTTGGGGTTATTCCTGTTTGTCATTTAAGTTCTCTTGAAAAAGTATAGCAGTAATTTTGATTTCAGATGTTAAATTAACTTGCTTTTATTAGAGAGGGTTTGCATACATTCTCTACAAGGAGAATTTTATTTCTGCGTAAAGGGAGCAAAAGATCAGTAAATAAATATTATTAAAAATGTTAAAAGTTACTTAGAAGTTCTATTTAAGAAAATTATGTAGGATCAGCTTCTTAGAAGTTAAATTTTATTGATGATACTTCAAAGAATTTTAAAGGGAGTGTTTGGATGGGCTTTTGACTGTTTGCTAGACAAAATGCTGCATCTCACAAGCTTCACTTTTTGTTGTGTTTGGTCAAGTTGTCTTCATCTTCCTCTTCTTCATCAAGCTCTGATTCTTCCAGCAGTTCATCTGATTCAGAAGATGAGGTAAGAGCTAACTTATTGGAATCTATCAGGTTTTGTTCATGAGGCTAATTTAACACAGATTTTGGTAATATGTTTTAGAATATTGTTCGAGGGCTTGGTTTGCATAAAACTGTTTAATTTTTATACATTTGGTACATATAATAAAGCTGTTAATTTTAGACATAGATATCTATTCAATAGTTTCTGTTAGAACACTATAGATTTTGGGTTCCAGGCTTGTAAACTGGATCTGTTTCTGTTTTAATATTGAATTGTATGCTTTTTTAATAGAATCTCCTACCTAATCATAAAAATGCAAACATACTATTTTTACTTTTTAGCAAAAGTCTTTGTTACAGATAATCAGATTCTACAGCACCCATCTAAATAATAAACAATATCTAGAGAACCTGGCTTTTTCACCAGTTTACATTTTTTCAATGCAGAAGAGTTTGAAGGTCCTCCACTAAAAGAATCAATTGTAGCGTACTTTATTCCTCAAGAGAACATGATAACATGTAGGAATTTGGTGTTCCCTCTTCTTTACATTTAATGTAAATCTTCAATTCGAAGGAGGATAAATTCAAGTTTATGTTTTTCCTTCTTTTTTTACAATATTTGTGGATAGGATAAAAAGCAAGGGAAGAAAAGAAGGAAAAAGAAGTACCGCTCCTCCCGGAAATCTTCAGCAAGCTCAACTTCAGAATCTGAGTCAGACAGCAAGGTGAATATGCAGATGTGTGTTATAAAGAGATAAACATTTCTGAGTTTCACATATCAATATGGTTTTTTGTCTTCCAAATTTAAATCTGTGCATTCTCACTGTGCCTGTGCTGCACTTGTATCTTCTGCCTGCAATCTGGAATCTGCCTCCATTGGCCCCAGTGCCTGGCAGAAATAATTTGATCTTTAGAAAATGAACATTCTTTATTCCAGCCATTTGTAGTTATTTTTCTGAATTCAAACACATGCAGCTTTTTTGCTGCTCAAATGTTTAGTTTCAATACTACATTAACACTATTTTCTGCAAAATTCTTTAAAATATGCTATTTAATTGAACACCATCTGTGAAAATACAGGTATTGCAGGATATCAGTGGTCAGAATATTGCCTTTCTAAATATCTGTGGACTGAGTAGTTTCTAGTTGGAGAACTAAGCCTTTCCCAAATGCATCTTAAATTGAGGTTGTCTTTTTCCTTTTCTGAAAGTAGAGCAATGTAGATACACAGGCTTACTGAATGAACAAAAAAGTGAAGAAGATACATCAGGCAACTTGTTCCATTATATTAGCATTTTTGTGTGTTAGTGTATAGTAACTGCACTTCCTGCCAAAATATTAATATTACAGTGAGTTGTTAAGATTCTGGGTGTAGACTTTATCACAGGCTTTCACTGGAATACCTAATTCAATAGGGTATCAGTTTGATGAATCCTGTTTGCATACACCTATGAATTTTTGCTAATGGGAGGTTTAAAAAATTTGCTATATAAAGGGACACAGAGATACTCTCACTGTTGAAATTGGAAGGCAGAAAAGTCCAGGGAAATACATGCTTAACTCCAGCCTGATCAGTGAAGATGGACATGGATAAAGAATAAAGGCTTCCGACTGTTCCGTGTTATATGCGGTTACAGCAGTGATAGCTGGTATCCTTTCCAGAGGCTCTCTACCTGTACTGCAAGTACACTGTTACCTGATGCCATACAGACTTTCATGCTGATCATTCAGGAAGTAAGTAGCTGCATCAAAAATAAGTCTTTTTTGTATTTTTCCTGTTCACTGCAAGGTGGAAAGGATAACTTTGAAGAATTACCCTCAAGGGACACAAAAAGACTATGGATTGGACTGCTTTTGGGATGTCTGCCTTTTTCATGAAATCTTTTTGTCATAGTTTATGTTTTCCTTTCTGTTTAGGACAGCACAAAAAAGAAGAGGTCAAAGGAAGACTGTGAAAAAGAGAAGGTATTTTTATTCTTTTAATATTTTCATCAGAACTGCATACATAATGGAGCTTTCTTTTTTTAATATTGAATGCCTCAATTGACACCTATGGAAATTTTTGTCCAAAACTACACAGTCAGAAGGTATTCAGCGCACCCAGATTTAAGGTAGACTTAGTTGGATTCAGCTCCTGTGTTAGTAATTGTTATTAGTGGAAACTGCTGGATTTGTACTTATTACAAAGGTACATTAAAAATTTATCTAATTTGCTGTAGTAGATCAGCTGCATTCTAGTATTTTGGGGTTTACCTTTAGCTGTCACACTGAGCTAAAAATATGTGTGATATTTCAGTGGCATACCTGGTAGGATATTGGCTTATTGCTGTAAATTAAGGAACATCAAGCAGAAGATATCTTCATCTAAATGTAGACATAATTGTAGATGCTGTACTTAGGACAGCTTTGAAGAATTGCAAGGGATTATTGTATTAGCTTAAGAGAAACTACCTTATTCTGTCTTTTCTCAGCATGAAAACCCTCTCTCCTCACCACTGCACAATTCTGTATACATCCATTATTTTCCTTCTGTTATGTTTATTGTAAAATCTAACTGACTTCAGTTTTAGTTATTGCTACCCTATGGGTAAACTAACAATGCTGAGTCCACCCAAGTCTTTCTCTCCAGTTACCTTTCTTACCACCTTGGCTTCTACTACTTCAGTCAGTAGTATTGATTCTGATGTACAAATTCTCCATTGCATGAGGCAAATGCACTGATTTTTTTTCTGTTGCTCCTGCTTCTATTTTATAGTGTCCAGTTCCCGTCAACTGCTTTTGAGTAGCTTGTCTTTGAAGACTAAGTGTCTACCATAGTTCCCTTACTGTAACGCTGCTTTCACACATCTTCTGAAAGGCACTTGGGGACTAGAGGTGTTCTCCTACCTGCAGATCCCCCATCTCTCAGATAGGCTGCATCGTGGTACTTCTCATGAGTTCTTTTGGGAAATGATTGAGGTGCCTGTAATAGACTCAATAGCACAGCTCACATGTGTGATCCTGCCTTGCCAAAAAAAATAATTAGCATGAATTTTTTCAGCTTCTGGCCTTAGAAATTGAGTGAAGGAAAGTAGCTTCAGTCTTAGAAACACCTTGCCTGGTCCAGAGCAAAGTGCAGCGGGGCATAAAAGTAGCTCATCAAACAATCTCGCACAACATCAAAATTTTAAAAATACTGTCCTTTAAATGCACCGAAAATAAATATGAAGTGTTGGAAGTGCAGCTGCAGGAACAGCTTGTCCTGGTTCAACACAAATATAGAGGGAGCTTTTTCTTTCTATTGCATCAACAAAGCAAGAGTCTGAAGCTGCAGTGTTTGTATGCATATATTGAGACATCTTCAGTTATACATTATTTAAAAGTGGGGAAATGTCTTATTTTCAAATACTTACTCCTCCATGTGTTATTATTTAAAATAAGAGACTATTATTATTCCTCTCAGTTCGAGAAAGTTGCTGTATCTTGGTAACAAGAAAAAGGAATATAGATAAAATTATTATTTTCACTAAAAGCATTTTAACAGTTTGGTAGGGTAATTTGTTGATGATGTCTAGTTAGTTTAATGTCAACAATATTTTAAAATATTTCACAATTTAAAAGTGATGTTTCAATCTTAAATTTTAAGCAGAATTTTTAGGAAATTTGAAAGGCCTGACTTTACTCACAAATGTATTACTTTTGTGTAGGAAGGTAAAAATCACCACAGGAAAAGGAAGAAAGCAGATCGTGGTGATGGACCTTTATCATCAGAATCTGTATCTGAATCGGATCAGACAGAGGAGGTCAGTGAAACCTCAGTTTCAGATGTTATAGTGTTTGTAGCTTACTGATTCACCTGAGTAAATGAACGAACTAGCTTAGATTGAATATATTGTTGAAACTATTCTGCTCTCTACAGGGGAATTTAAGAGTGCAGCACATTCAAAGTTTTTGGCGTTTTTATCTTTAATAAAAAATTTTAGTAAGAATTGTTTAGTCTGGCTTCTATCACCTACAAGTAATTTTGAATTAATTTTCTTGAAAATATTCAACTTTTTATGGATATTACATTTCGTTTAATTTTTCTTTAGGTGCAAGCAAAAAAGAAGAAAAACAATGAGGAAAAGGAGAAAACAGCAAGTATCCCTCTTACTCATACTGTAGTTTCAGGATATAAATATTCTGTACTTGGTTAATTTCCAATTTCACATTTTTCACTAATTCATATGTTTTACAGCAATAGTCTACTGTCACATGAATCTAAATTAACAGCTTCTCTGTTTACCTGTTGAAGTCACTTTTTTCAATTGTTGAATTAAAGAAGAATTTGTCACTATTTTAACTATGTATGATTTGAGATCTGTATGTTTAACATTTAACAGTAGAATTGTACTCTGTATCAACCTACCAGAACTACTACCTGTAGAGTACCGAGTAGGGTAACAGTTTGCCACACAGACAGACATCAGTGCTGTTCCTTTGGTAGCATTGTATAATTCCTCTCCTCCACCATGATAAGGGCCTTAGGACATAATTGCTGCAACATCTGCACCATTATAATTCTACCCCTAACCAAAAAGCTGCCAGCAACCTTTTACTTTTTTCAGTTTTGATTTGTTTCTGTTGATAAAAGCGAAAGGAGGGTTCAGTAGTGATTTATATAGAACCCAAATATATCACATGTACCTGAGGTTCCTCGTTTAGGAGTATAGTGGTTTTGAGATCCTAAATGCCCACTCAAGATGTCTGTATAATCTCTCTCCTGTCAGCAGCAGTGTTCCTAATTAGGCATCTCAGTTGTCTAGGTAAGTTAGAAGAGCAAAGGGAAGGTTTACATTAGTCACCTAAGAATACAAGCGTAGGAGTATCAGTGATACTCAGTACACATTTTTTCATGGAACTTGTTTGTTTTTTCAGAATCATACAAACTGTTTGCCGTAAGATTTCTAGTGATTGATCGTAGGGGTTTTTTTGTAGATGTCTATGTGAAAGGAATATGTATAAACTTATATATATGTATGTGTAATGAATATATATAAAGTATTTAAGGAATGCATATAAAATCGTGTATTTTATACTGATTCTTTCATTTACATAATATCACAGCTGTTTGAGAATTACTGTTGAAATTCTGCTTGCAAAAAGAAGATTCAGCTTCTGAATTACAGTGGATCAGCATATTAGCTTCAGGACTGAATCCACCAGGGTTAATTTGAGTGTATTTATATTTACAGTTGAGATCATAATTGTATTATTTTAAATAAAGTACAAGTGCTAGAGATTCTAGCCAAGTGCAGTTGAACTAGTTAATTTTGCATAGTGAATTTAAGTGCTTACTTTAAAATTTGTAAACATCCTAGTTGTTCCCACATATATAAGATGTCACTGCTTGTCAAAGCACTTCCATATTACTTTCTCAGCAATCTGTAAAGCACTGAAAATCATTTAAAAGATTAGGAAATGTAATGGTGCCACTGATGAGAAGTTTGAAATAGCCATATCATGGTGGAAATAAATTGAAGACTGCTCATAATAGTGCAAATTGCTGGGTGAAATAGGAATTTTTTTTTTGTGATTTCTCAATGGGCTTCTGTAGAAATCTCTTTTGAAATGTCTTTGCAAAGATATCGTTTTTGTGCTCTCATTTTGCCTTAGCAGAATGTAATAGATGGAAATTTTATTATACAATAACTTCCATTTATTTTTTTTTTTAGGATAAAACAAAAAAGAGAAAGAAGCACAAGAAACATGGTAAAAAGAAGAAAAAGAAGATTGCTGGTTCAAATTCGGATTCAGAATAATATTTTAAAAACCCCAAGACTATCAACAGAAGTGTAATGACTAAAGAAAACTTAAACTGTGAAATGACAGCAAACTTTACCAAACTGCATGAGTTTTCCTGTGTTTTAAAAATATTCCTAATCTTTCAATATCCAGCCAGATGCAGCTGTGCTGGGACAGACCATTGTTATTGCCTGCTGCTTAATACATGAGGTACAACTTTTAGAAAACTCCAGTAAGAAGTGATGGATGTTTGAAACAATGTGAGATGGTAGGCCAGCTGAGGTGTAAAATATTGGAAAATAAGAGTTAAACATTTTAGATAGTAAAAGTAGTCTTTTAAAGCATTAGTAATAGTCTTTATTTGTAATTCAGGACAAATTAAATCCCAAGTTCATCCTGCAGGTTAATCCTATACATAAACTATTACAAGCTGGTGTCTGCTAATGGAAAATTAATAACATTTAAAAGGCTGCCTGTGTAGAAATGTGCATCATCTGGCCCCTAACCGTCTTCATGCTTATGAGAAAGGGAATGCTACCGTTTTGGCTAACTGAATAGGGTGCCTTTGCCTTTGATTCTTGCAAATCTCCGCTATTTTTAATCCATGCAGCATCTCTGATTCCTGGGAAGCTAGAATTATTGTCAGCAGACTTTTTCTGAATAAGCCGTTTTGAGCTTCCAAGCATGTGCTTCTGCATTAAGCAAGAGCAATGACATTTTGCAGTATAACTGACAGTCAAAACCTGAGTATTTTACCTCTGCTTCTTTGAAATAGTGATAGACTTTTGCTAGTAAATATGCATATTTCATTTAATGTCATTTTGGTTTAATTGAAAACTTCTTGCAAACACTGGCAGCTTTCTTTGCATTACCTTTAGAATTGTTTTGCATGATTTGTACCATTTTTAAATTAACAAAATGCAGGTAATCATTTGTTGTAACCAGTTCTATGAATTATGTTCCACATGCAGAGTTTCATGTATGTATTTAGTTAAAGTTCATTGCTGTGTTGAAGTGCACACTTGCTGAAGATATTTAGCATGTAAAAAGCAGGGTTTTGATACCTTAACAGCTTCATATTGAAGCTGATTTTACTCTGAGCAAGTTCAGTGGCAGATCTGTTACGTGACGTGTCTTGTTAGATTAAAAAAACTACTGCCAGAATCTCATTAAAGATACTGTTTAAACAGTTTGTATTTATATTTTTGTACTTGAGGGCTACAGAATGTTAACCGAAGTCATAAAGCTGATTTACTTTAATTTAGTTGCTTTAGATACTGGAAAAAAAGCTTTTGTTAAATTAAATGTGCACACAAGAACACACAAGCAACTATTCAATTTTAGTTTACATTAAATTCTCACTATATCTTCCATTGAAATACTGATTGCTGGGCCTTCTGTTAGCCTTTAACAACTGCCCGTCCATCCCAGGCAGTCAACTATACATCGTGTTCTTGATCCACCCCTTTTTTTTCATTGCACAGGTGCTAACTTAGAACTTACCTCTATTGCATACAGATGTTTCAAATATTGTATTGCCAAGAATTTTAAGAGATTTTAGACATTGATTGGTTATGGTCTGCAAACCGTAACTAAAAACTGTGGGAGAAAGATGATTTCATATTGCCTTTGTACAAAGAAATTGACCTGAAGTTCTTGGGAAAATACAACCATTGAATTGCAGCAATGTCCCTCTAAATGATGGTAATATTTTTATCAAATATTTTACAGTGTTGGGCTTGATGTTACCAATTCTAGACACTGCTTTATCAGTGAGGTTAAAATAAAGGCAAGATGCAGTGAACAGTAGGGGTTTGATTTGGAGTTTGTGTTTAGTTTTGTTGGGGTTGGTTTCTTTGTAAATTGTGGTGTTGCAGTTTTGGTAGAAGAACTTGTAATGAACCATAGCATAAATGCTCTGTCCTCTGTGATACCTTATTTGACTTTTACACAACCACCTGCCACAGAAAGAAATAAAAATGGAACTGAGACCCAGTCTTCCAAATACCTAAGCTGGATGTCATTTTAATTATCTCAGTATAACTATGTGTTCTTCCCAGCTGTGGGCTTCAAGTGCTGCTTATGTAGCTGCATAAGGGGCTTACGGGCTTTGTCCATTCCCAGCAAAGCTGCTTTAGTACTGACAGGAAAATGCTTCAGCTTGCAATATGTTAACAAATAAGTTTCATTTCATTCTGCATCCTCTTTTTCCTGAAGTGGAGGTTAAGTGTGGTCTCAGTCCTTCAGCTTTGCCGATGTGCACACGTGAGTATGTGAGACGGTGCTGTGGGTCTTGGGTGGCACCTACAGCCGTGTTCCAAATTTCAGCAGAGAGACAAAGTAGAAAACGAGCAATGTGGGAATAAAAGTGTTTTAATAGTTTTCTGCGTTCTGCCAGCAGATGAACAAGCAGTATTGTATAGAGTATTTAATTTTTAGCTCTTCTTTCCAGAAACATTTTCTGCAAGTTTGAAATGCAGTTATTTATTTTCTACGGCTGCTGTTTTTTCAATGCGTGGTAAGTTTATCTTTGTTTCGCTTGTGCATGTGTTTGTGTACGCCCGGCCCCTGTGGCCCCGTCGTCAGGCCGCGCTGCCCGCCCGCGTTGCCAGGGCAGCGGCCGCAGGAGCGGCTCCCGCCGCCATGAGCAGGAAGAGGCTGCAGATCCTGGCGGAATCGCTGAGCCGATCCACCAAGCACTGTGAGTGTGCCCCGGGCTGCAGGAGCCGTGCCACGGCCGCCCCACCGCCTCGCGTTCTCCGTGTGCTCGCCCTTTCGGGAGGGGGGACATCGCATTTCCCGCCGCCCCCTCAGGAACGGGCTGTTCGGGGCGGGGGGTCGGAGTCAGCGGTGTCCGTGGTCAGCGCCGGAGGTGCCCAAGCCCAGGTGCCTTGCCCCGTGTTCGACCAGCGTGACTTATAACCTGTGTTTGGTTGTGTTTGGGCCGGGCAGTTAGCGAAGGCGAAGTGGAATGTCTGATCAAGCTCTTCGACGCGCTGGTGGCCAGGTCCTGCAGCCACTTCGCTGTGTCCGGCTTCAACCGCACCGTGTTCAGAGACACCCTGTTCGCCGCCTTTGGCATGACGGACGACGTGGTCCTGGACCGAGGTGAGGCAGAGACCTGTCAAGGGGTAGCGTTGGTGTCACGATGCTAACCCGATGAGTGTACCTAGACAAAATAATGCCATCTCATCCCGGCGAGGACAGCAAAGGAGTTAGGCTCAGGCGCTCTTAGGAAAATGGCATCTTCTCTTTATTTATGCGGAATAGTTTTTCCGTAGTTCAGGGTAGCTCACGCTCTAGTTCCAGGGAGACCAGGCAGAGGCAGTTGTAGTGCTGCCTTGGGACTGTTCCTGTCGCAGCCATCGAAGGGGGCAGCATTGTGTCACATGCCTCTCCTCCCGTGGTTCCACCCGGAGCTGCGGTCACTGCTGCTGGGAGACAGCTCCAGCTCTGGCCTGGAGGTCCCAGAAAGGCATTCTGTTAGAGTGGATGACTTCTGGGATAGAGGCACTGTGAACGGCACTGAAGGCACTGGGCAGAGAGTACAGGGAGGTGAGAGTAATGAGCCAAGTAACCCCTTGAAAATACAGTGTTTTCACAGATTCATAACATGAGGGCCACATCTGCAGTTACTGTGAAAGTTTCATGAATGATCTCTGATGTAGAGGTGTCTACAGGAGGATGCAGAGCAGTCAAGAATGGCAATCTGCCATTCTTTCATTCTTGGGCTGCCAAGAGCCACCCCTTGGTTCAACTTTTCTTCATCTCTAGCAGGAGAAGTACTTACATGCCATGAAATAAAAACTTATTGCTATTTTATGCAGTAAGTCAGGTGTGTCTTAGAAGATAGCTTACATGTATACATTCTTAAAAATAATGCTCACATACAAAAGTGCTGATTTCAGTTTGCAAAAGCAGATGTATTGTTTTCCAATTCCAAAATGCTTGTCTCTGCAATTAGAGGTGTTCCTTCAGCCAACTTACTAATTAACATTCTAAAATATGAATTATTATAGATGCTTTGAATTGTATCTTAGATTTGAAGTACTATAGTATTGTATTACAGGCTGTATGAATAGTGAAGCTTCAGCTTGGAGAAGAGGAGGCTAAGGGGAGACCTCACTGCAGTGTACAACTTCCTCACGAGGGAAAGAGGAGGGGCAGGCGCTGATCTCTTCTCTGTGGTGACCAGTGACAGGACCCAAGGGAATGGCCTGAAATTGTGTCAGGGGAGGTTTAGATTGAGTATTTGAAAAAGGTTCTTCACCCAGAGGGTGATTGGGCACTGGAACAGGCTCCCCAGGGAAGTGGTACAGCACCAAGCCTGACAGAGTTCCAGAAGCATTTGGATGATACTCTCAGGCACATGGTGTGACTCTTGGGGATGGTCCTGTGCAGGGACAGGAGTTGGACTCAGTGATACCTGTGGGTCCCTTCCAACATGGTATATTCTATGATTCTGTGAAAATTGAAAGTTGCTTAGGGAAGGGAGAAGAAAAAAGATTTTGGTACATGACAGGAGGTTATTTTTCTTTGTATATTTAACATATTTATATGTTGTTTCTAGGACTCCTCTCTCCAGGATTTTCTGAGACAAAACCTAGTAATTAAAGTCTTCTGTATGCAAACGTGCCCTATTGTAAGGGATATTGGTTTATTTGGTTCACATCTGCATGGAAGCATACTTCCTGCAGTTGTTTAAGACAGGCAACAGATCAAACAAAATGTCTTACCCAGCAGGATTCTAGAGTGGAAGATCAATAAAGTGAGGGGCAAAATCCCTTTCATTGTTACATCCTGGATTCAAGAAGGCTAATCATACCTTGGTGAAAACAGGCAAACATCTTCACAAAAAATATGGGTTTATAATTTCAATGAATTCAAGAAAATACTCCCCTTTTTTTTTTGGTTTCTCTAGTATATAAATTTAAAATGTATCTGATACACTTCCCAGTGTTCAGCACTTTTGATAGAGACAACAATGGCTGCATCACTGTGGTGGAGTGGGTGGAAGGCTTAGCAATATTACTTCGGGGGACATTGGAAGAGAAGATTAAATGTAAGATTAATGATCTGAATTCATGACAAATAACACGTTGCTTTTGTTGTAATTTAGTAGTTACTCTCATAAAGTATTTGATAAATGAAAAGTTTTCTTCTGCGTAGTTTAATGCAATGAAACTGAATCCTGATATTGCTTCTCTGAGACAGAGTTTTTTCCTGTGTAAACTGCTGTTATAGCTGCCACCTTATTTTGTTGCTTACAAAAACTTGCACTAGAACCAAAGCTTACTCTACAGTATACCGTTTTGACAAAATATATGGTTTTGTATTCAGACACAGAAACAGAAAGAAGCTAGGGTGATTTTGGCTAAATAGCACAGTCTCAAGCCAACCAAGACCAGTGCCAACATTCATTTACTGGCACAGTGGGGACACAGCAGCAGATGCATTAACTCCAGCAGTTCTTCAGCTTGGAAGCATAGATGGAAAAACTGAGCCTGTAAGACTGTGGTTGTGAGAACCTCCACATCAGCCATCCCTAACGAACTATATAAATCCATCTGGAAAGTGGCCTGGGATGCCATAGCACTAGAATGTGTGTCCAGGACAATGAATATTGTCAGTACCACTACAAGCAGTAAAATATGCAGCCCTGCTGTAAGCACTACAGAATTTAGTAGTGTGTAGTGATACACAGTATTGTCTATCACAAATGTATGCCAGGAGTGTTGTTCACTGTAGACATAGTCTTTGTCAGGAAAAAAAATCCTCCTGTGTTCCTAACTTAAGACTTTTGTTTGTTTGTTTAATTAAGTTTTGTGAAGGATAGTAAAGTTTATTATGATCATAGATTTCTGATTCCAGGAAGGTAGAAACAATTAGAAGAGGAATTATGCAGATACCCAAAATACTTTTGTTTAAGGAATTTTCTCTTTGCAGTCAGTACAGCTCATTCTTCTTTTTCCTTTACTTTTCTAACCCATCATCTGAAAAAAGGATATGTTTTGTAGGTGTAAAGTCCTTTTGATAGAGATAGCAGGTCCCCACTATGGGAAATTTGCCTTCTAAACCGGAACCTTATTTATGTTTTAAATAGACAATTTAAGAGAAGTTAAGATCTGTAAGTAAGCATGGTTTCAGTAAATTGAGTAATATTTATTTGAGCAGAAATAATTTTTAATTATAAAGGGAAAATACATAGTAATTGACTAATACATATATCAAAATGTGACATATTTATATATGTAATATATGTAAATTTAGCTCAATAGATATGCTGTACAAGGTACAATTCACATTTTCTCTGTATAGGTAACAGATAGTTTTAATGGTATGTGATTATAGTTTGTAATCAACTTGAAATTTATTTGTATTCCAAAGACTGTTTTGCGATTTATGACCTGAATGGTGATGGATACATTTCGAGAGAGGAAATGTTTCAAATGCTGAAGGACAGCCTTATCAAACAACCAGCAGAAGAAGACCCTGATGAGGCAATTAAGGACTTGGTAGAGATAGTACTGAAGAAAATGGCAAGTACTTACTGACTGTGGTATCTGAGTGTCTTTCAAACGTTCATTAACCGAAGCTTAGAACCTTCCTATGAGGTAACGAAATATGGTGTGTGATTTACAGTGGGATTCTGAAAGTCTCGGAAGGTGGTCCAGAAACATAATCCAGATCTAGTGAGCTCCAGTCCAGTATCCTCACATGAAACTTATTTATTATGTGAAGGTACTATAAACTTCACGTATAAACTAGCTTGTGAATCTGCGCATACACACCTGTGCATGCCCAATCAAAACAAAAGCAGAGTCAGAAGTGGAAAACTCAAAAGTGTAAGCTCCATTTATTCTAGTATTAGGCATCTGCATTAGCTTTATTATTAAGTACACAACAACCCCCTGCAGTGCTACAGGCTGGGCACAGAGTGGCTGGAGAGCAGCCAGGCAGAAAGGGACCTGGGAGTTTGGATTGACAGGAAGCTGAACATGAGCCAGCAGTGAGCCCAGGTGGCCAAGAAGGCCAATGGCATCCTGGCCTGGATCAGGAACAGTGTGGCCAGCAGGACCAGGGAAGCGATTCTCCCCCTGTACTCAGCACTGGTGAGGCCACACCTGGAGTACTGTGTCCAGTTCTGGGCCCCTCAGTTCAGGAAGGATATTGAGGTCCTGGAGCGGGTCCAGAGAAGAGCAACAAGGCTGGTGAAGGGACTCGAACACAAGCCCTATGAGGAGAGGCTGAGGGAGCTGGGGTTGTTTAGTCTGGAGAAGAGGAGGCTCAGGGGAGACCTCATCACTCTCTACAACTCCCTGAAAGGAGGTTGTAGCCAGGTGGTGGTTCGTCTCTTCTCCCAGGCAGCTATCAGTAAGACAAGAGGGCATGGTCTTAAGCTCTGCCAGGGGAGGTTTAGGTTGGATATTAGGAAGAAATTCTTTACAGAGGGAGTAATCAGGCATTGGAATGGGCTGCCCAGGGAAGTGGTGGATTCTCTGTCCCTGGAGGTATTTAAGAAGAGACTGGATGTGGCACTTAGTGCCGTGGTCTAGTAACTGTGGTGGTGGTGGATCGAGGGTTGGACTTGATGATCTCAGAGGTCCCTTCCAACCTGGCTGATTCTATGATTCTATGATTTGTGTTTTATCAATTGATCGTGCAATGTCTTTATCCAATTTATATATTCTATTAGAATAGTACACTCAAGGTTATTAATGTGAAGCTTGTCTTACTGTGCTTAATTTAGGATATCCAGATTAGCTAGGGACTGTCTTTCAATATTTTAATTAAATCAAGATATATACTCTCCCCTTCTATGGTGGTGGTCAAAAAATTTAACTTAAAAACCAGGTCTTGAATACCACCCAACTCCTTTTATTTAACTCCATCTTTTCTATTTTTCAAACCCACCCCTTTTGCTTTAGGTGGAGGCAAGGAACACAGAGTTTGTCTGAGCAGAGACTGATGACCACAGAAAATGATTCTGTGTACAATCAAACAAAAAATAGAATCGATGTCAATAAAACATCTGTTAAACAAAAATACAATTACTACAAGTAATAACCCTTGGCTGAAGCATTCCCTCCCTTTTGTAGGACTATGATCATGATGGCAAACTTTCTTTTGCGGACTTTGAACAAGCAGTCAGAGACGAAAACCTTCTCTTAGAAGCCTTTGGGCCATGTTTGCCAGACATAAAGGTACATCAACCTTGAGTTTAAAAAAAGGTGCAATGCTTTCTGTTCTGTTGGTAAGGAGACGTGTTATGGCATTAACTGTCATCTCACCTTTTGGGAGAGGCTGGTAACTTTCTGGAAAAAACAAACAAACACCCACCTTGAGAGTGTTCTTCCTCCCAGAGTGTAGCACTGCTGCTTTGTAATTTCATCTAACCAGGCTTTGTTTATCAGCAATATGTCTAATTCAATTTTTTTTTTTTTGGAAGGTGGTAATTTAGACCATGCTCATTTCCTTAGTGTTAAATTCTACTTTGGAGGGAGTTTCTGCCCAGTTTTTTTCCTAATCCAGTAATGGTCATTCTATTTGAACTATGTGACTTAAACACTGAAAGCTGTAGCTTCATAGAGATGGCAAAATAAAATTTGAAATATGCACAGTGATTCCTAGAGGCAGAAGAGTTGTGTAAGACTGCTGAGAACATGGCAAGTTTTCCTTTGCTGGAAACCTACACTTCTGTCAGCTCACCCACCTGTAGGCTGGAGGACAGGAAGACATAGTCTTATAGCCACAATGGCAAGCTACATTACATCATATCAAAGCAGCTGTTCCCAAAGTGCCAGATTTCTCCTGGCAGATTGTCCAAAGACTTTAAAGGGTTTGGGAAAATCAAATAAGTACTCTGGTTTTTAACACCAGTGAAAAGGTTTTAAAAAGTTTCTGAACAAAACCACTTTCGTTAATCAGCATGGAAAAATTACTTCTTTTCTGTCAGTGTTGGTGATAAAGCAGATCCACAACTCAGGCTAATCATGGCAAGACGTGGAAAATTTGGTTTGTTTCTTGCTTATAGTATTTGTGCCTTTTGTTCTTTATCCTACCCAACTGCTGCCTTTCCCCTAGGTCTTTAGTTTCACTTTTAAAATAGAATAATAAATATTAATAACAAAAATGTCCTTTTAAGCCCTAAAAGCAATAAACAGATTTCAGCTATGAGCTTTACATGAAGAAAACCCATAGTTTACTAGATTTCCCACTGGGGCTACTGTAATTTTAATTCTACCCCAAATTAAACACTCATTTGTACTTACATTTTTTAAAAATGTAACGAACAATGTATTTGGCAGAGTCCTGCCACTGTAAGTGGTTCTGCAGGGAGCCTGCAAAGATGTGGCACAAGCCAATTCCTTACCTACACTTGCACCAGCACCAATCCTATAAATGTCAGCATGGGGCATCTTAGCCTGGTGTTGGATTCACCTCCCCAGTGCCAGTTCTGCTGCCCAAAGGTGACCCCTGAGCACTCCCACTCCAGGGTTGTTGCAACACAATTAATCTCATCACCAAGGGAAATTTCACTCCTTTACATTGTCATGTCAGTCTCTAGCACTCCTGCTTCCACCCCATTTACCTCATTCTGCAGCTGGGTCGTCTTGGCTTCCATGCTAGGTCATTCCTTGGTCACACATTCCTAGTGCTGAGCAGTTACAATTCGAATTTCCCCTTCAACTATGACTTCAAATATTCTGACTGGTCTCCCAGCGGTGACACCCTTAGTGCTATGGATTTACCTTCTGTAAGCTAAAAAGCAAGAGGTATCTTATTCCTTGCATACACATTTCAGTCCAGTACATTTTCTCAATAAATATAAATCCTTTAGTTAACTGAAAACTAACTTTTCTCTCTCTCTCTCTTTTTTTTTTTTTTTTTTAACAGAGCAGGATTGCATTTGAAGAGAAAGTTTTCCCGGAAACTCGTAAACTGTAACTGCATTGTTGAATACTGTTGTAAAGGGTGTTTTTCTTCACCATTCTTCATGTTACAGTAAAAATAGGAGCAACTTGAAACTATTGTTTCAGTATTCCTTTACTGTAAAATGTACAGCATAAATACAATTTACTTCTGTGACTCTACCTAAATAAAGTTCTTCCATGTTGGGAAATATGTTAAAGTATAAGGTACACAAGACAACATTGTAACAATAATATATTATAGTGGTTTGTTCATTCCAAGAAACAAATTGATACAATTTTAAACAGAATCTCTTGGAAATACAGTGTAAAAAAATTTTTACTTTTTACATAAAAAATAAATATTTTAAACTATATCCTTTATAAAAGGAGAGTTGGAAGATGCTGCCAGCAGTGTCTATATTCTTCTTCTCTGCTTTACAAGTGGTTTGGCTGATCTACTCTCTGGCTTTTCCACAGATGTTCTTGAAACAGAATCTGCTACCTAAATAGGGAAAAAAAAATTAGTAACCTGTAACCACTACCTTTTTATCCTCATTTTAGAGTAAGGCCCTATCTCCAACATTTGAGTATTGGGAGGGACATATTACTATAATCACACTTGAATTGAATTTTCCTGCTGAATAGAGGACAAAATAACACCAAAGGCAGCATTAAACACAATAGAGGTTAAACTCAAAAGAGTCACACATTTTTGTATTTAACCACAGAAACTGATTTCAGATACTCAGTGACAGAGCATTAAGTATCTCATTTCCCTTCTTCTTACCAGAGGTGTTTTCAAAGTAAGGTTGAGCATGCTTTTTAAACTCAGGTATTTCAGGAAAGGAAGGGAAAGCAAAAACATGCATTTTGACACATATTTTAGAAATGTATTTAATATAAGTGGTGCTTATTTATAAATGTGACTGGAGATATAAGCCCTTTCAACTCAGTCTAGCTAGTTATAGTCAAGGGAGCTTTCTCATATCTTAATGTAAATGGAAAGTTTTATCAGGAGTGTTTGACCTGCTAATTGATTAATACCCTCCATAAATGGTTATATAGATTAACTCATGCTTCCCAGCATAGATTAATGCTTCTGTAGAGCTTTTAATGGCATAAGAAGTGCTGAGGCAAAATTACATTGAACTGCAACTCCCGTTATTTTTCACTCCCTTTCAATCAGAAACCAGAAACAAGTACCACGCTGGAGTCAGCAGGACTACCTGCACAGTTATCGTGCCCCCACACGTTGGGAAAAAAAATGTGGTTTACTGAAAATCATTTAGGACTATGCACAGACATTTATACTTTCTTAAGCGTAGTGTAAGAGGTATGGAGTAGAATTGTCTGCAATACTCTAGATTATGGAAGCCTTAAATACCAAGAACACTAGCTTTAACTGGCAAAGAAACCGGGAATACTAAGTGAATGAGGAATTAAGTTACCTGAGGGTTGCTGGTTTTATGGGTAACAAGCACATATGTTTGAAACTATTGGAACTTTAAGAACCCATACCTCTTTCAGTTTATTTCTAATTAATGTAGCTGAAGTATTCAGTGACTCATCATCCATATCCACTTTAGGTATTTCTGGCAGTTTTGGACCAATAATAACTTCAGTATTGTCCGCACTTGTTCCAAGGAGGGAAAACCTGTTACCTTCTTCTTTCTTCCTCTTACGTTCTTGCAGGTGAGTTGTACGAGGCATAAACCTGTCAATTCCACTGTAAGTTGGAACCATTCTTTGCTGCATTAAGGAAGCTGGTGGAGTACATCCTCCTGGATGTACACTGGGAGTCAGGGATGTGTTTTGGCCAAAGTACCCAGAAGTTTCAGCACAATTGTTATCATAGTGTGGAGATGTTAACAGGCTCTGATTATGATTCCCAGATGGATGCCCTGTGTTGTGGGATACCCCATGAGAACTTGTAAGGCAGGATGGATCCCAGTTACTGGCTGCATGTGATCCTGATGTACTCCATGGGCAGTCATGCTCAGAGGTCTTTGAGACTGTCTTCTTAGGACCCTCAACTTTCTTTAACACAAAGCAATCTTTAAAACAAACAAAAAAACCAGCTTCACTATTTCACGTCATTATTAGTTCTAAAAAATAAGAAGAAACATTTCATAAAACTGCAGAAGTAATACAGTGATATTCCATTCCCAGGCACCTTTCTGTGATTTTTAAGTGGTACCTTTCAAACTACTTTTCCAGCCCAGTTCCTCTGCTGGTTTACAAGGAATGCCTGAGCAGAAGGTATTTCCACAGTTTGGAGAACAGAAGGAAAATATTCCTAGCATAGCAAATCGGTGATTTTTACCTCCAGTTAGGATTTCAAGGACAGATTGTCTAGCAACATTGAAAAAAACCTAGGTGTTTTGATGTTAAAAATCACTGATTTTACTCCCTTTAAATACCCTCACACAATGAATAGTGATACCCAAGTACGTGAGCACAAGAAAGGAGAAGCTTGTACTCAGCGATTTGCTTATTCCTCATCTTGTTCTGCCTTTAGTGCTGCCTGGGAACTCTGCAGTACAGGAGCCTTTGTAAACCCAGTTCATTCTTAACTGCCCCAGTGCCAAGATGTAGGCTGGAGAAATTTTTTGTTGAAGGTTCTGGGACAGTCACCTTCCTTCCAAAGCTGTCCCTTTGGGCATGCCTGAATAAGCTGGAACAAGGGTGAAAGTATCATCCCAGATTTCCTACTAGTGCTTGAAATTTCTGATAACATTTTGAAAAGAAAATGAAAAGTGAAGGAAATACTTCATTATTAAAGCCTTAAGATTTCTGTATTTCAGTCTTAACTGAAACAGTTCTCTAAATACTGACAGATGTCTCCATTATACTGTAAACATGCTTAAAATACATCTTTAAGAGCTAGATAGAAAGTGTTTTCTCTTTAACCAAAACCCCACCGACTCCTGAAGAAAGATGTTAAGATTCTATAGGAAATGTAATCACAAACCTCTTTGATTTGTTGCTTTTGCTATATACTTCCTTCTGTCCTGCAACTTCTCTCTAGTTTCTTGGACTGTTTCAAATTCTGGAGCGTAGCACACGTGCAGCAAACTACCAAAGAAACTTCGTTCATCCATTTTTTTCTTGGCCACCCTGAAAGGAATTACACTGTATTGGCAAAACTGAGGATTTTACTTCAACTCCACTATAGAGAAGGTATAAAGGAGTAAGAAAGCAAGAGGCAGATATTGCCCCATCCAGTACCTTGCACAGTGCAGTTTTTGGAATTTTAAAAGATACACTTCAGTAAATTCCTCTGCTGGATATTCATCTAGAGCATGATACTCCTCAATGGCACCATATAATGCAAATTGTTCAACTAATTCCTTCATAACACCTAATGCAGGAACTCCTTGTATCAGTAAATAGCGAGATTCCAAGTTGATAGTGTAAACCTGAAAAAAAATCAAAACCAAAGAGTATTCAGAAACGTTCACATACCTGCTGTATTGCAACAGGCAGGCATTTTTTCCATGTTTTCTGTTGTTCCCCAAGTCCTCTTAGGAAAATCCCTGTGTATTCTATTTTGACTCTGGACTCTGCCAGGGCAATAAGCGCATGGTTATCTGGGAGCCTCCTCATCACTGAGCAGGAACTGAACCCAAGCTTCTCACTCAAAGCAAAACACAAACGAGAGCTGACTTTTCTGCATCAGGTCAGAGTACTGCCATTTGCTGAGACCTTTGGTCTCTGGCCAGCTTCCATGCAAGACTGAGTAGTAACCTGTTCGTAAAAGACACTGTCAAAATACAGAAAAAAAAAAACATTGAAAAGCCTGTCTTGTTCACAGGCAGATCATCCAAGTGAGGAAAACTGGGTTTCTCCTCACAAGGGAAAAAAACCAAGTACCACAATTCTCTGGGGCAGATGGTGTGTGTGCAGAGCCGTCTCCTTGCTACACTGATCCAACAGCATGCCATTTTAAGACACACAGATAAAATCTGGATGCTGAGGGAAACAAGGTCTTCCCCCAGCAGGTTAAAAACTAAACCAGCCACTCTCCTCTGCTTTGTGAACTGTCCAGCAGCACAGACTCTAAGGAAAGCTTTGTGACACTACACACAACAGGCAGCTAAACCCTGAGATCAAAGGAAATTCACTCTGAGTTTGTTAAAAAAAAAAAAAAACACCAAATATTCAGATGGCATAAGTTACTCATATTAAAAAAATAAATAAAAAAAAAGAAGGAGCAAACTCTGGACAACAACAGGAATCGCCTGGGAAATCAGCTCTCAAACTGCCACCATAAAAAACAGTCTCCACAGACAAGCAGCCTAAGTTTTTCTTGACAGCAGCATATTCCCTACCTGCATTCTGGGAACAAATGGATTGAAATACGATCATAGAATCAGCCGGGTTGGAAAGGACCTCTGAGATCGTCAAGTCCAACCCTTGATCCACTCCATCATTGTCATCATCATCATCGTCATCATGAGGGAGAGGAGATTCAAGTAAGGTTTTTTTCACACCTGGGACATCCATACTGTTTCTCTAGTGTGTATGGTCGGGTGCCCAGAGATAGCTGGATGCCTATGGTCGCCTTCCCTGTGTGGATACACTAGGCTTTCTGTCCCTAGCCCATAGCATACTCTTGGAAGAGTAAAGGAACAGCTCTGAGACTTCATGAAACATGGAGGATTTGAAAGATTGCAGGAGGACCGTGTTTGAGAAAAAGACGTGCATTATGTGTGCGTGCAGGAAGTGACCATTGTTTTGGCACTGATGAGGCCGCACCTCAAACCTTGTTTTCATTCACGGCCCCTGGCTCCAAGAAAGACATTGAGGTGCTGCAGCGAGTCCAGAGTAAGAGAGGTCTGGAGCACAAGTCCTGTTAGGAGCGGCTGAGAGAGCTGGGGGTGTTTAGCCTGCAGAAAAGGAGGCTCAGGGTTGACTTTATTGCTCTCTACAACTCCCTCACAGGAGGGTGGAGCCAGGTGGGCACCAGACCTTACGATCTTACAGGTCTTTTCCAATCTTAGCGATTCTATATGGTCTTTCCTCACGCCAGCCCCAGGAGGTGCCGCTACAGCTCGCTGTACACCGACCGCACGCGCAAACCCCAAACCCAGTAGTTCTGCTGCGGTAACGAGAAGCTCCTGCGGTGCAGCAGGCGAGGCCCGCGGCTTCCCTTCCCCTTCCCTTCCCCTTCCCGTCCCGTCCCCGGGAGCCGCGGGACTCGAGCCCGTCCCGGCCGTGCCCCGCCCCTCCCCCCCACCTTCACGGCGCGCGGCCGCCGCCCCTCGCGGTACTTGGCGCGCGACTCGCACGCGCCCAGCTGCGCGTGATGCCTGCACGGAGCGCCCGGGTCACCACCGCCCGCCGCCATCTTCCCATCAGCCCCCGCGCCCCGCGCACGCACGGCCCTCATTGGCCGCCGCCGGGACCGACACCTCTGGCGTCCTCAGGGCGAAGTGGAGGAGCCAATCGGAGGGGGGCANGCCACGGTGGGCGGGTCCGTGTCCGGGCGCGCGGGGCCGGGGGCCGCGGCCATGTGGGGCTGTGGTGACCCCGGCGGAGCCGCCGCCGCCGCCGTCGTCGTGCTGAGTGGGACCCGCGACTGCTTCCTGCACCTGCCGCCCGCGCTGGCCGCGCTCCTCCGCCTGCAGCAGGTACCGGGGCGGCGCCGGTCGGGGCCCGGGCGGAGGGGCGCCCCAGGCGGGCGGC
>VZRE01000450.1:170148-212574 GCA_013396775.1 Cephalopterus ornatus
GGGAGCGCGACATCCCCCCGCCCTCCCCCCGCATCCCGCTGCCATGGCGACGCAGCGCCGTCCGCCCCTCCCCGCGGCCGGGAACCCCTCGCGGGGAGGCACCGGGCAACCCCCTTTCTCTTGCCCCTTGCGCAGTCTAGCTTTGTCATCCATTCCTGATAAAACGCGAGAAAGGTTGGAATTTATGTTCCCCAGCGTGGTCTGGCACCGTGAGCGTCTGTGTCACTCTCACAGTAACTCACCAGCATTAACCGTGCGTTAATAAGGTGGGAGGTGAGGTGGTCAGTCCATGCAGAATCCTCGTTGTTAGTGTACATAAATAATTGGCTGTAGAAGGGGGCTCCCGTCACGCAGGGCTGAGGACGTGGGTCCGCTGCAGGGAGCGCACCTTACCTCGTTGTAAGTAACATTTCACACGTGGAAACGGGAGCAGAGCCTGCTTTTGTCCCTTCTGCCATGAGCACAGAACTACGGGTCTGCCAGCAGAACAGGTGGAAAATGGCAGGAATGAGCCAGGTGAGGAGGAGGAGGCGGGAGCAGAGCTCAGGAGCCCTGGCACAGCCCCAGGCTCCCTCCCCCGGCGGGGTAACCTCCGCATTTCCCAAGGCCGAAAAGGGCATTTCACAACAGCAAGACAATCCAGACGTGTAAAAACCTGCTATTTCGTCTTTGGGGTGGTAGAAGGAGGTTGGTAGAGTTGCGAGAAATGCAGTATAAATGTGAGTTTGATTTCCGCTGCAGTTTCCAAATGTCTTACTGATTTGCTGGCAAGATAGGGGAGAAGGGAGTGCAGTTGCTTTGAGGTCTTGTAGGGTCATTCTGTACATCGGTGGATATGGCAGGCTCCTGCTTTTACTTAACCGGAGCTGTAAAATGAAAAGATATGATCTCTGAAAACTTGATAGAAATTGCATATTAAAAACACCTCATTAATAAAACTGTTAAAAAAGGGGGGGAGGGAATTGTGTTAATAGATTGCACTGAGTAAAAAATAGACTCAACTAGAATCAAAAGCTAAATGTCGTTTCAGAAAGTATTAGATAAGTAAGTGACAAAATGGTGTACAAAACTCAGTGCTGTGTAAAGACTAGACACCCAGGGAGAAGCTTTATCTGTGTGAATACAGTGAATTAAATATTACCTTTGGTAAAAGGATCTTGGAACCATTGTATATATTCTCTGAAAATGTTTTCACAGCTTACCAAAAAAGTCAAATAATATTGGAAATTATTAGAATACATTTGAGAGCAGAACAGAAAACATCATTGTGTTAGCAAGTAAATCTGTGGTATATTCACAGTGTACATTGTCTCTCGGTCACTAAATTTTCACGAAAATAATAATTTTTGAAAAAATTACAGAAAATACCATTTGAATGATACAATGTAAGATACAGTCTCTCTATATGGAAACTGACTGAACATTTGAATTTCTCCAGTTTGGAATAAAAATACCTGAATGGTTCTGAAACAGATTGATAAGATCATTTTGGTCTGAGTTAATATGATTTGTGACTTATTTTAAATGTGTCATGAAAGCACTCTTGGAGACCATGCAAATGTTATAACTCCTATGAAATTTGGGCATATTTTTTTTCCTCATTTTGGAAATGCAATCGTGTAGTTATACTTTTCTGTACGTTGTTTTTTAATACCGTATAACGCAGAAGGAAGAATTACTTTTCTTCCTTTAAAATAGTCCATAAAAATAAAAAGCTGTTTTAAGAGTTGAAACAAACATGCACTTCAGTGTTAAGAGTTGTGCAAATAAAATGTAAAATCCAGGAAATTTTTTAAATTCTTTTGATCTCTCTAAATAAATACAATTTAGGTTATCTGATAACCATCTTATTTAGCTTGGTTTATATTAATTTATTTTATTTGTTTGCAACTCATAGGGCCAAGCTGTGAAAGTATCCTGTGGTCATCAGCCAGTATTTTTGAGCTGGATGGAAATCAGGCATCGAGGTCACCGAGGTGAAAATATCGCAGAGATTAACAGACAGTTAGCGGAGAAACTTGGCATCACAGATGGAGAACAGGTTTGAAATGCAATTTTTTTTGTTCTTATTTAAATAAAGAATATATTGCAAGATACCTGAAATGTAATACTTTATGAGTTAGCGATGAGCTTTTTGTTTGATGTATTTAGTTACTGCATTTATATCTGCTCATGAGAAATGTTAACTGTCCTGAAATGTCTCAAACATGAAAAGATTTTCTCATTAACTCATTACCTATTGCCTAAATAATGTTAGGATATGCTTGTAGGCAGGTCTTGACAGGGATGGAGCAGCTATTCTCAGTGCCATTAATCTTTGGAAAATACACAGGCAATTGAACAATTTGATAATGGGAGTATTTTGCTAGGAGTTCCTGTTGTTTCAAAGTAACTGTTGACTTACTGCATATTTCTTATTGTTTAACTTATTTGGGGTTTAAATTCTCATCCCTTTTTCTGCCTCTTCACCATATGTCCCCATGTGCCCTCTTTCTTTGAACATGTATTTACATTCATCTCTTACTCTTGGACAATTACTCTGTCTTTGGGCAGAAGTTGAAGAGATGCCCAGGAGGCAGGAAGAGTTTTTTGACGTGGGACTACTAAAACCTCTAAATCCAAGGGTTTTTTTTTCTGTTAATAGGTAGATATTTAAACAAACAAGAATAGAAAGGTATTGCTCTACACAGTGTAATTGTGAAGTTTATTCATATGTGCCTGTTCTCTCATATGCAAAATTTTATTCAGCACAGTGAAAGGCATCAAAGAATGTGACTCAGAGCAGTGTATTGTCTTACTTAGTTTACTGTTTTGACATATTTTCTCAAGAAATTATGCGTCTCTTTCAGAAATTTCTAATTTAGTAGTTCAGCAGCAAGGTACCTACCTGTTTCAGTTCTAACAATTCATAGCCTTCAACAGGAAAACAATTGACAAAGGAAACCCAAAAAAATCTCACCCAGCTGTTGCCTGGAAATAATCATCTGTACAATCGAATGAATAAGTGAATAATTAGGTAGTTTTGCCATCATTTTGGATTCAGGAATTGCATGTTGCAATCAATTGCTACTTTTATAAAAGGTGACCTGATATAACTCTCCCTCACAGCACAGGTAACTAGTTTTATCTCAAGAAAAAAATAAGGAAGTTGGTTTAAAAATCAATGTTGTTTGAAAATTATTATTTTTTGTTAAATGAAACCTTTTGTAAAAAATGACTTTTGAAATACATGTTTAAGGCATTCTGAAAAACCTAAGCCACAATAGCTTTTATCATTCTTCCTGATACAGAGGACATTAAAACTGTTCTGTGAAGGTGGGGCTGCATTCTACGAAAGCATTCATAAAGGAGCTTGGCTTGTTTTGTATTGTACTTTTTCCTCACTTTTCAACTGGTGTTGCCTTATCTAAATTTGTGCACAACTCAAGGAATTTTTCAGCTTTCTAAAGTCCTGTATATTTAAAAATAAAGAATAAAAAATAGAAAGATAATTATGTCATCAGGGTGTATTAAAAATTGATTGTTATCAGATGATCAAGCTCTTAATGCTTTTCACATTCATTCCATTTGTGGTTTGTTGAAGTCAAGTGTGCTCAATGCAATCCATTTCCAATCCATTAAGCATTGATCTGCTTATGAATTACCTGGTGTCATTAAGATGATGTATATTCCAAGTACTGAAAACATATAATGAAGGAGATGTCAATTTTCTACTTGAAATAAAAGATGGAGCTTTTGTATGTTTAAAAATAAGAAGTTAAATATTTTGGTGTTACTTTTGTCAGGTATTTCTTGAACCCTGTTCCCATGTCTCCTCCTGTCAGCAAGTAGAAGTGGAACCACTCACAGCAGATGATTGGGAAATTCTGGTAATAAAACCCTTTCCAGTGTTCATGTCTTTGTCTTACAGATGACAGAGATCCTGACACGAGCAGTTTTTTGCACAATGCCCCATTCTTTTCAGCCCCTAAGGAAATAGTAAATGTGGGGTTTAGTTGTATTTCATATTTCAAACGGTTTATTAGAACCAGGCGTACAGTTTTTATCTTCAAACAAACGTTAAAAATGTATGTATATTTAATTTATAATGATATCACATTTCCCTAGGAGCTGCACGCTTCCTCTCTTGAAAAACATCTTCTGGACCAGATTCGAATAGTATTTCCAAGAGCCATCTTTCCTGTATGGATTGAACAGCACACTCACGTCTACATCAGAATCGGTAAGCAGAGCTGAAGGCTCTCGTGGCACCGCCAGGAAGGTGTTTTGCTGGAGCAGATGCATTCATTGGCATGTTTTGTTCATACTTAGGTACACTTATGCCAGCAGCCCCATATGGGAGATTAGAACCATGCACGGAGCTGCTGGTATGTCCCAAAACGCATGGAGCGGAGGAGAACGTCACCAGCACACCTTCCACAGAAAGTGACATCTTACTCAGAAATTTTGTGAAAAATAACATGGAGCAAGAAGAAATAATAAAGGATCCTTTTGCCAAACAACCTTACCTAAAGCCTGGAATCCTTGAACCGAGTAAGGCTGATGCAAACATGACGTTTGGCTCAAATGTTCTCCCAAGTGTATGGAATTTCATAGGGAACATTTTCTCTCATACATCTTTGCAGAAACAAAAGACTTTGTGTGACAAAGATGAAATGAGCACCTTCAAAGACAAGCTGCTGAACTTAATTCACATGGATTCCATTTTTAGAGTATGTCAGTCCCAGCCTCCCAGCGTACAGAATGCATCCGCCACTCACACGTTTCTGAAATGCAATGCTATTCATGTTTTTCCTTGGAATTTAGAATTTATTGATTTGGATCCAAATCCTGTAGTATCTTATGGGAAAATTAACGAGCTGCTTTCCCCAAGACAGCGTCATCAAGAAGCAAAGCAAAATCTGCCACTTGAAAAGCAAAAGCCTTTGACTAGTATGCAAGACAGAAGTCATTCTGATTCTAATAGCAGTCAAGCATCCAGTGAGGGATCTGTTGTTCAAATCGTTTGGAATGGATTTGAAGACCTAAAGAGTGTCATAGAGTATGGCCACAGTGGAGAAGCCCTACATGTTGGAAGAGTTTGGGTCAGTTTGAGCACGCTATCTTTTGGGCCTTTTATTTGATAGTATTTTCTATTGGATAATTGTGGAACTGGCTACTTAATGTGCAGTTTTGGGATATAGACTTTGTGTTAAGCTCTCGAGTATGTTAGAATCAAGTACTGTTTACTAGAGCTGTGCTTTGCAGTCATTCTGGACTACGTTACTTACCATCATACTCCGAGAGGTACAATGCACTCTGGATTTATACACCCTTAGCATTTTTTTCACCAAATGAGGAAAGCGCTTCAGCATTTCTGGAGGGGAATGCATGCTTGTTTCAAAATATGTGGGTAGCTATTGTATTCATGAGAAAGTGAAAGTATCTACTTACATACATTCAGTACTGCATAATGAGGCCCTTATCATCACTCCACACTTTGAAATGTGCCTTGCACTCTAGGGGGTCATCAAACTGTAAAGTAATGGGATCGCATATCCTAGTGCTAAATGATGTTTGTGAGTCTTTTTATATACTCTTTAAAATACGTCTTAAAAATTAATATCAAAAAACTGGGTTTTATATAATTTAAATTGTTTTAGTTTAAAATATGCCATTTGACAAGGTGGCACAAGTCCTTGTGTGGAGATACTGATATTTCAGGTTGTTCTGACAGAACTACTGCCTGATTATGTTCTTTCTTCCCTCGAAGCACATGTGGGATCAACAAAAATAAGTAAGATGTGCTCCAAATCACCATTTGACTGTTTTGACATAATACGCTTCTCGCCATTCGCTTATTGCTCTGTTAAGAATGCGAGCAAGAGCCTGCAGTGGTCTTTGCCGTGAAATCTTTTGAAAGATATAACAATTTTCCAAATGCCACCAGTCATAAAGTCTCTCAGACTTAACATTTATGAAATGTTTTCAATTTGGATATAAGTTTAAAATAATACAGAATGACTGAAAAGGAGTTTTAAGGGCAAACTGACTAGTAGAATTTAGGAAGACTGGATTTTCTCGTTCTGTGCTGCAGCAGTGCTTAGTTCTGGTCTTTGTAATGGCCTATGTATATTTACCTGTCCATGTAAGATTAATTTTAATCAGCAAATGAAAATAGCATTGCTGTTTTTCTCCAATACTAAAAGCATTCTTACGACATTCTAAGAATTTCCCCTAAATCTTTTTTTTCAAGCTTTTGGGTTTTATTTAAAGAAGTTAGAAGAAGATCATCTGTAGCGAGCACTTTAACAAATAGGATAAAAGGTAATTAGAAGTGTGCATGAAAGAATAAGACTCTGATACCACCATCAATTTTATGGTTTCCTCCTTAATTCTCTTGCAGATTACAAACAGATCAGTGATCAAATGTAGAGGGTTTATTAGTGATGAAGAAATTCTTTGTGTGATATATGCAATGTTATAACTATTTTACTTTCTAATACTTGTTTTTATTTAAAATATTTCAGATTCCAGATGGTCTGAGAAAAAAACTAAGTATTGAAATACACTCAGCAGTCCGAATTCAGTCAGTTGAATCTGTTCCTAAAATTCCTGTATCTCTTACGCTGCAACCCAAACAGAATTTAGTGAGTTGATATTCTTGGTCACATATTTGTTCATGTATTGGAAAACTAGTAATGTTGCTCTGGTCACGTTGAGGGGGGTTTATGTTTATTTGTTTTAATTTGTTAAATGATGTTTTGGAAGTTGTCTATTGTGTATGACATTAATTCCAAAGGAATTTCTTTTTTTATATAATTCCCAGCTTTTTCTTTTGACTGTGTATGTTAAAGTTAATAGGTTGCTATGATTTACTTAAACAGGGCTTATCTAGTATTTTGTATCATTTTGATGTGGACTTGGTAGATATTTCAAATAGTTTAGTTCAGCATGCTAATTGTAAAAAGGAACTGGTAGAGGTCACAGAGGATGGAGGAAACAAAACTTCTAAATTTTGACCTCTTGTTTCCTGAAGCTGTCAGAGGAATGCTGTATAGCACCTCTTAAATCATAGGGTCTTCCATTTTTCTCAAATTGTGAGAATTTCTGATGTCTTTCATATTAAAAAAGATGCTGATATGAAGGAGAAATGGCATTGGTAGGGAAAAGATAAACTTTCTCTTAAATTAGGTCTCAAACATAAACACTCACTGTCAAAACAGCAACAATAACCACTAATAATTTTGCATCAGACCCTCATTTGAAGTACATTAATATGGGTTCAAACCTAGCAAATTTGAAGTGTATACATTTAAGCCTATAAAAACAAACATAAAAAAGAATCATACAGTTAAAGAGTAAATATCCAGTTTAAGTCTTCTGGGAGAAGACATCCTTGTATTCTTCCAACATTACAATGCCCAGTGGATTTCCTAAGAAAGATAGTTGCAGTGAGATTAATATCATTTTTATGTGCTGTTTAGTTTTTGTCTTTCTTTTAATTTTTCTTTTCCTCATGCTAAAGATTTAATTTTCTAGAGTTATATCATTGAGCCCCTCTGTCTTCCTGTAAGTGGGACACATTCTGAGTGAGCATCTGTGACATAAGAACATACTTAATACCAATTCTCACTGTCCATCAGATGTAGGCTCTGGAATGATGTATTTCTCTATAAAGTACAGTATGCTTGTTACTGTGTAACACCGGCCTGATTATTTCCTGTGTTAGCTGCCTCTCAAAGCTTTAAGTACAGCACTTGCCATCATAACAAGACTCATGCAGGTTTGTTCTTTATCCCCAATATTCTGATTTGTTTTCTTACCTACAGGAGAATGTAGGTTTTCTTATGCCTTGTGCATAAGAGGAAAACATTTTTACTTACACCTAGTTTTGTTTTATTTACATCTTTCCTTTTTCCTGTTTAGCATAAAGATATACATGAAGATGATGTTAAATGTGCTTTCAGTTCTTGGCTGCAGGATTCAAGTACTGATGATCACCCATGGATGATGACAAGCAGAGACTGTATACATCTGTCTTTTCCAGAAGGTAAGAATATTACTGTCTTGTGCTGTAGCTGTCTTAATGTCCCCTACAGAATTTAGTTAGCCAGTATACCATTTAATTTCTGTATACACCATTTAACGTAACTGATACCTCTTTACATGGAAAGTGTAACCTTGAAGTATGCTTTAATAATTATTAATGTTTTTTATTCCTTCATTTTGGATTATATCATAATAATACTCTAATATGTTTTACCTTGTGAGGAATGAAAACTAAATTTATTTGAAATTTTAATAGTTGTTCCTTTGGTCTTTACAGGAATGGAGGAGTTTGTCCTTAGTGTAGTGCATCCTATGCACACTGAAGAAAATAAATCTGAGAATATTTTTATACTGAGTCCCAGTTTGCTGCAAAAGACTAATATACAAGTAAATATCACATAGTCAGGTATCAAGTAATTTAAATTGTTATACTTGTTTCAAATATATTGCATTTTGTATATTACATATTTTGGTTTCCCTTTTAAAATAAATAATATTAGTCTATTCATTAAGTTATATCTGCATTCTTTGTTATTTTGTAGCTTGAGATTCCAGGCATGCAGTGCTTGTCACTGAGTTTCATAGTCTATATCAAACTGTCACAAAAATCAGTTAGAACAGAGCAAAGTCAGTACTGTCCAAATTTGAACATCTTTATACTTTGTTGTTTTTTCCCTTGCTAACTAAACTACTTCACAGTGTAACTGCCAGGAACAGTATCTTGTTCTGGCCGAGATGAGACGTATGCCCCATTCAAACCTGCCATGCTCACCCTGCCGTCTTTCTGGTACAGTTTCTGTGCCTTCTGTTTCTTTCATGTTTCCTTTGTTGCGAGAATAATCCGTTAATAATTCTGGTTGAAGCAGTGCCCATTACTCCAGGATTGTGGTTATAGGAGTGGGATAACAATTTTCATCTTTAAACTCATACAGTGAAATTTTAGTGGAGAATTATGGTGTCTTTTTGGCTGTTTAGAATAGAATTTGTCTGCAAAATTTAGGATTCCTGTTAAAAAAAAAAAAGAAAAAGTAGAACGAGCTTTATTTTTACTAAAGTACAATAAAGCTTCTACAAATTGTTCTAGTGACTGGTGCTAAGATGAAAGGGCAAAATGCTTTTTTTACTAGCAGTGTCAACATCTCCTACCAGCCTGTTCTTATCTGTGAACCTCTGTTAATCCTGTTTGCCTGCCCAGCTTTCCATACTAACCCCCTGGTGAACAAGACTGAAAAATTCATGGCAGATGTTTTGTCAAATTACTTTTCACCCAGATCAAATTCATGATCTGTTTCACTGTTCTGCCTCACGAGTACTCCTGCCAGCACAACAGGTGAGGGCACAGGAGAAGGAACAAGTTACAGGTAGGAAAAGAGATGGTGGGCTGCATAGTCTGCTACAAACAGCAATTGGCCCAACATCTAATCGTAGGTTATTACATCACTGTCAACACTGGATTGTATTTTGGAAATAATTGAATCTATTCCATTTCACCATTGCATGCATCTTTCAAGCACAATAAGCTTCAGCAAAGCATACATGCAACATTTTCTTTACACAGTTCTAAAAATGGCTAGTCACTTCTGTATTCTTCTTCTATAGTTATATTTAATCTAAAGTCCTAACTCTTTCCTTTTAGGTTCTTTTACATCCTGTAACTAGAAAAGCTGATGGTGACAGCCAGCCACCTATGCGTGATATGGACAAAAACCTTCCACACCACAAACTAAACAATTTAGGGTGAGATATTTTCATAGAAAAAAATATGGGAGGGAATGGGAATGAGAATTATACTATTGGTGGAAATTCAGAGTTTTTGAAAACTAAGCCAGAATTAAACAAAACGCTGCATCTTTTGGTAGATCAGGTTCAGACCTTATTGTAGTTCTTGTAGATGGTTGATTTTGTGCTTGAATAGACTTACTGCAGTGAATAGAAAACTTCATGTGACTAAAGGCACTCATAACTGAAAATTTTGGCATGTCTGTCAATAGAATGGGAGGTCTCAGACCTGAGACCACATCAGAACTGGAACTCAGAACTGGAGAGTTTTAGAAGAAATACTGATAGTTCAGCAGCTTCTGCTGTTGTTCTAAGCAGTATAAACAGACTTCTACGTGTTCTGAGGTTTCCAGAGTCTGTCAAGTCTCTTCCCACAATAATTTCAACCTGTTTACTTGTTTAACTACATTTAATAGTAGGGTTCTGAAAGAATTTTGGTTCTTAAAAGTTTTAACAGCATTGTCAGCTGAGGGGAGAAATGAAGAGTGCTGTGGTCTTTAGTACAAGGGAAAACAGTGGCATTGTGTAGCAGACTTGAAGTAGGGATGGGGCAGAGGAGACTTGGCTTGGAGAGTTGTGATAGTATGCTGTCAGTGTTGTGAAGGGCACCTGAGGATATTACTAAGACATTGTGAAAAGCAGCTGAGCATACCATTGCATTATTGAAGAGGGAAGGGGAACTGATACAGGGGCAGTCTGGTAGTGATGGGATGTGGTAGGGTAGGGATGTTAGAAACTAGAATTGATTTATTCATTCTTTTTCTCATGGAACGACACTTCCTGTTTAAAGCTGAAATACAAAACTGGTAGCTTTGCTGTTTGTGGACCTGACAGGAGCACTATTATGTCGAAAGTCACAAAGATTGAGGATGAGTGAAGGATAAGGATGTCTGCAAATGAACAGTCGTATGTTTCATTTCTGAAAAAGGCTGCTTTCTGACCCAGCCGTGCTCCATGTTTTACCAGTTCATAACATTCCTTAGTAGGTTGTCACTCAGACACTCAAGTAGATGAAGGCCCAAGAGATGGTTAACTCTTAACTTCTGAGACCTACCTTATGCTAGTGTATTGTGATGTACAGTAATAGATAGCCCTTCCTTTGGGGACGTGTTCTGCAATGTCTGTCTGTGTCCCCTGTGTCACCACTGCAGAATAGAAGTGCTGTCTCTTCAGATTGAGTTGTCTTCATCTTTTTTTTGAAGGGATGAAGTACCTCCCAATCTGTCAGCATGGTAACTTCCCCATAGTGCAGGCTTGCTGCTCCTGTGTGTACTGATGCTATCCTCGGCCATTTAATGTTTTCTTTACCCTACAGAGGAGTGGACAAATTAGGAACATCTTTATTTGAACACATAAGCCACAGTCTTTTGGGGCGCCCTTTGTCTCAAAAGCTGGCTGCTATTGCTGTGGGACTGCGAAGTGGAGGGGTGCTTCTCACAGGAGGAAAGGTATATACTTGACTACTTCCATTTTTCAAAACCTTCCAGATTGTTTTTCATAGTTACAAAATGGTTTTCATTAGCTTTCTTTGATACCACACAAATTCCAAAGAATAAAGAACAAGCTGAAAAAACAGCAGTTAACTGAACAGAGGTAATTCAGCAAAACATCGTCTTATAGATATGTATACAGATTATTTGCACACTTCTTCAGTATATATTCATATTTCATGTGTATATATATAAAAAATGTAAGTTTTAAAGTCTGCTACCAATGCAATTTCAGTTTGTTCCCATAGGGGAGTAATCTACTTTGTGTTTATAGTGTAATAAACACCTCTAAACACCTCTTGTCACTGAAATATTGAATGAAAATAAGATAAAATATTTTCTCCTGTGTTCTAACATGAAATGGCAATGGAGTTGATACTGTTACTTTGCTGTTGCCTCTTACAGTGATCCATTTAATACCATATTCCACTGAAACTAGCACATGTCTTAAGACTGAACTCAGTGGAATCAGAACACAATATGTAGTGGATGTATCCACTCTGAATTTGTTTATACTTGTTTCACTCTAGGGCTTTGGTCTCTGCCAAGTGATACAAAGACAGAATACAATATGTTTAGTGAGGAATAAACCCAACCTGTATACAGCTTTCCCAGCTTGTTTATTGGTGTATACTGTGACGAAACCACAGAAACAGAAGGATTTGGTTCTGTCAATTTATACCAGCTCACATTTACTTTTGTAGGGAAGTGGAAAGTCAACACTGGCAAAGGCCATCTGCAGAGAAGCTTTCGATAGACTGGATGCTCATGTAGAAGTAATTGATTGTAAAGCTTTAAGAGGTATGATGTTATTTTTTTAAATCTCAAATGTTTGCTGTATGATAAAGAGGCACGGTTACAAAGTTACTATGTTTAGTCATAATAATTATTGTAGTATTATTGCTGCTTTTGCAAGGATATTTGATGCCTCACAATTACTGTCTTCAATAGTCTCATGAAAATACATCTGCTGTAAGCTATGTCACGCTTTTATCAGGTTCTGTTCCACATACTACCACCAAATTCAAACCATGTTTGCCATGCTTATTTCTAATTGTTACAAAATAGGAAGAAGCTGCAAGTTGAACTGTGTGTTTTTTCTGCTGTGCTAGCTGAAGTGTTAACAAACCATAAATGTTAACGGATACAGTATTACTCGGTGAAAGGATGACGCAGGCACTGAAGAAGGATCAAAAGACCAACTGAAACCTGATTATGATGGCATGTTTACTAACCTAGTATATTTGGCAATAGTCATCTAGCCCTTGTGATTATAGATGATGATGATGAGATGAATCCTTATGTTTTGAGACTTCAAAATAAGTATTTTGCACAGAGATGGAACAGGACAAAAAAGGATATTTTTTTTTGCTCTTTTGTTTGCTGGGTTTTCTAAATAGTCTTGCTGTTACAGGGCAGAAGATACTTAACTGTTTTCTTACACAGCTCTTACGTTGCATGGATGTACTCTTTTTGCTTAAGACCCTGCTTAGCTTCTTGCTCCAGAGAAGAAGGGATGGATTGATGAAGAGTTTGGTCCTTTGCTCTGGAAAATTCTTCTAATTGCAGGACTCTTTAGTAGCTATTTTAGAGTGCTGCTGATACTGCTCTGGTTTTAACTGTCCGGAAATTAAACCTGTAGGCTTCTATAGCAGGTACTGAAAGATGATTAATCTCATTTTGGGACATGTGGATCCTTCTAATACTTTTTTATAGAAGATGCAGACTCTTTACTGATTGTTGACTCTGGTTTAATCTCGGTTCCTGGATTTATATGTGTGAAGTTAAGCTAGACAAATCAAAACATTGTAGTATTATGTAAGCAAGATGTAGTCAGTCTGATTTTTTTTTCCCTGATATATTCTGTCATTATAATAGTATTTTGTTTTAGGAAAAAGGTTAGTAAACATAAGGAAAAATGTGGAAGAAGCTTTTTTAGAGGCAGCATGGAGACAACCATCCATTCTTTTCATGGATGATCTTGATCACATTGTTGGAGGACCTTCTACACCAGAGCATGAGAACAGCCCTGAAACCGTTCAAAGCAATAGACTTGCTTATGGTAATACTGTGCTACCTGTGTCTGGATACAAATATAACCTAACTTAGAATTTCTTGGACTTGAATTGTCCTCTCCTACCTGAACAATTCTGTCTGTATCATTCTTGCCTCTGGACTGTGTGATATTCAGGCAGAGATTTTGGTCTGTAGGCCATTTGTGGACCACTAACTGAATCAAAACAGTGCACTCTGGAACTTGGAGTAGTGCTTGCCACTGGTGGTTCCACCACTGCTGCTGATGGTGATGCCTGTTGTCAGCACCACTGTCAGTGGTAAAGGCTTCTCCTTTCTTTCTTTTCTTACGTTGTTCATGCACTCAAATACATTGCAATTGATTACAAACTGCAGATGAGTCTTTAAGTGACAACTGTTGGTAATTTGATCGTTTCCCATAATTATTTGTAATTATAGCAGTACATAAATTTGATACTTAACAGATGTTTAGAACCAACTTCTTTTAGATGAGTACCAACTTCTTTATCTTTGTGTTTGGTATACTTTGTAGAACTTCTAATTTGTTTTACAATGTAACAATCCACAAATATTAAAAATAAGACAATCAATTGTAGTTTGATATCCTGTATTATATAGTTCCTTTTTATTCCTGAAAATCTATGCAGGGATAACTTGCGAAGTAAATTTAAGTGATCAAGATTAATAAAACCATAGCGAAAATATCTCCCATTTCTTATCTCACTTGGAGGGAGTTAGTGTAATTTTTACTGAATTACTTTTGAAGTTCAGAAAATCTTATTATAATTTCTTTTTTTAAAATGAGCTCTTAAGTTACATGCAGAATTGTTTGGGTTTCTTACGACTTTATTTAAAGGAATAATGCATACAACAGAGCTTTATAGTTTTAAAGATTATTCGTTGAAGATCTACCTTGCACCCTTAATTTCTTTTACTTTCATGTATTACTTTTTTCCTAGAGTGCTTATTTTCTAGACTCAACATCTGTTTTTATTCTCATAACTTTTCCCTTTTTGTTTGCATGGAGGGAATAATAGCACACACAAAAAATCCCTGTTTAATATCCTGTGGTAGACATCATCAATGATGTTACAAAATTAGCTTTTCAAGAGCACTTCTTATGTCATTTTATTAATGGAATGTACTCTCCTAGAGAAAATTACTGTACATCTTTTTTTTTTTCTGTAATTTAAACAACTGTAAACATGGGAATAAAAATAATATGTTATAAGCTGTTACTTTTTGTGTGCCCTAATGCTGCTCTCCAGTACAGTAAAAATGTCTTTTCTTAAATGCAGAATCTTTTGTTATTTTGTAATTCATGGAGCAACATCTTCTTTGTTTAGTTTTGAAAGATCTAATCAAAGAAGTTATTTCCATGGGGAGTTTGATTGCATTAATTGCCACAAGTGAGTCTGAACATTCCCTTCATCCTTCCCTGGTTTCAGCGCAAGGAACACACATATTCCAGTGCTTCAAATGTATCCGATCTCCAGATCAGGTAAATCCAAGTAAAATGGTTAAAATGTAGTTTGCCTTTCCATCAACCTCAAATATGATGTTGGAGCAGCTGCAAGAATAGTACGTTACACCCAAAGATGAGAAAAAAAATCTGGAAATCTTAGAAATTCTTTCATGATGCTTAAATACCTCAGAACTTACATCTGTCAATATAAAGTTTAAAAAAGAAAAAGTAATCCAGTGAAAACTCCCAGTTGGCCCACCCTTTATTGTATTCAGAGGATATTTCAGATCGACATAAAATAAGTCATCTAACACAGGTGAGATAGGCACGTTACATAAAAGGGGATGCTAAAGGAGCAACAGTATAGTCACCACAGGTAGATAAATGAAATTAAACCTAGGTGTGTTTTTTCACAGCTTAGAGAAATAAGTATGTCCCTAGAAAGTGTATTTTAAGTGTTATTAAAACTAAATGTTAATTTTATGGGAAGGTTTTTGGTTTTCTATGTTAGTTGTATCCCTCTACTTTTAAATGTGGTCCATTTTAAAAACAAAAATGGATAGAGAGAAGAATAAACAGTATTAACTTCCTTGCAGGAGACAGCAGATACTCTGAACCCCTAATGACTCATTTGTATTTAACATAAGTTATTCCTTTTGGTGTGTCTTCCATCACAGGCCAGCTATTAAAAGCCACTGAGGACAGGATTCTATGTTAGATGCAGTGTAGCTTTCTCCCACCTCCTGCAAGTCTGCTTTTTTTATTTTTAATACTAATACACAAATAAGGATGAGACATCACTGGAAAAGTCAAGATCTGAAAAGATACCAAATTATCCAAAGTATTTTTATCTAACACAATGTATTTAATCTCAAATGTATTTTCTGCTCATATTGACAAGATGACAGAGGTTCCTTTTCCTATGAAACAGAAAATGAGGGTTTAAAAAAGTAGAATCTGGGGTTGGAGGGTTGTTTCATTATTATTGTTGGATTTAAGGTAGCCATGGTGAGGTAAACACTTAAAGTTATAAAACTGGTGATTTTATTGAAATGCACCTTAAGAACTAACAGTTATTTATACTCACGCTTGCTCAGGTTTTGTTATTTGAAGGTTCGGTGACATGCAAATATTTAAGGAAATTTTAGTAACTTACACATATTTACTCTTTGAATTCCTGAACTCCATATATATAGTTAACCCAATATACACTTGCTACACAATTCTGTTTTTCAGAAGCAAAGATGTGAAATGCTGTATTCCATAATAAAGAAGAAACTGAATTCTGATCCAAAGAACTTCTCTGATCTTGACCTCCAATGTATTGCAAAGGAAACAGAAGGTTTTGTTGCCAGAGATTTTACTATGCTGGTTGATCGTGCCATTCATAGCTGTGTTTCTAACCAGAATGCATTGGATAATGGTGGTATGTTGAAAACAGAATATCTTTTTTCATGGTCTCACTTCTGTTATCCAGAAGTGATAGATTAATATGGAAATAAAGTTTTTATGTTTAAAATTTATTTAATTATTACATATTGTGAGGAATTCGTTACTGGTAGTCTTTATGTTCTTTTTTTTTTGTTCAGGATTTTTTTTCTTTCATTTTTAAGCAGAATTGAACCTGTCAACTGTGGATTTTCAGAAAGTTCTGAAAGATTTTACTCCAGTAGCTCTGAGAAATGTCAATCTTCATAAACCTAAAGACCTTGGCTGGGACAGGATTGGAGGCTTAAAAGATGTGAAGCAAATACTCATGGATACCATCATGTTACCTGCAAAGGTACTAAGTTCTTTTAAATTAGTTAGTTAAATTTTGTACATAATGTTAGTAGAGAAAGAATTATTTTTAAGGTGTGACACACTTTGATAGAAAGAAGACAGGCATGATTTTAAGCTACTTTTGTAGCTTTCCATTCTTCAGCTGTCTTCAGCTACTGAAAAACTTTCTCCTTCCCCTTCCCTCTTCCAAATACAAAAGGCTTGAGCTTTACTACAGATCAAGTGTTGCTCTAGAATATGGGAGTGTAGCTGCACTCTCTGTTGCAGGGTTTGTGATTAAGCTCTGTAAAGATAACATTTCCAACTGTATTCTGCAGTGCTTTTGCTAGAGGAGTATTTTCTTTTGGATGAATGCAAATCCATCAATCCCCTTGATTTTACTTTGGCCTTCCTGCCTTGCTTTAAACTTAAGCTTTGAGATGAGCCATCCATTTCAATCTTCAGAGAAATCACAGAACAGTATGTTTGATAAATAAAATAGGAATTTAGAAGTAGCGGTGTGGACATTATAAAGCTTTAGTCCATCCCTATTCTTTCCTGTTTCATCTTGGTAGGAAATTCTGCTTGCTTGTATTTTAAGTATCTGTTAAACCTCGGAACCTACTGCAGCCTCAGGTAAACAAACAGTCCAGATGAGCTGTTGGGATATATGTGTGGATAAAATAAATGAGACACATTCTGTTAAGACAAAAGTCATCAGTAGTCAGTGATGTTACAGTACATTATGTATATTCTATTATATAGAATATATCACATTGGAACTTTTTTCCAGTATCCAGAATTATTTGCAAACTTGCCCATACGACAGAGATCAGGAGTCCTGCTGTATGGAGCGCCTGGAACAGGAAAAACACTGTTAGCAGGAGTAGTTGCGAGAGAGAGTGGAATGAATTTCATCAGCATCAAGGTAGCAAGAGTTTAAGATTAATTGAGTCATTTTATTGATTGAATGAAATAGCTTAACATAAAACCTGAAATAATGTGCTTGTGAGGGCAAAATACCCAAGTAAGAAAGTCACGTTCAAAATTTTGCATGTCCCTGGATATCCCACTATCTGATTCCTGGAACTTCACAGTTTTATTCCTGAGGGGTTTTTTTTGTATATTTATTCATTACGCAGAATTATAAAATTTAATTAGATGTTCTTAGTTTCTTGACTTTGGATTTTGTTTCCACTGGACAATGAAGTTGAGCAATATATTTAAAACATATTTTTAAAATCCAATGTAAACCTCTGCCTTGTGATACTGTAATACATGTTCTGTTGTAGTAGAAAAGTGGAAATGACTACTTTAAAATAAGTTGGAATGCTCAAAAATTTTTTTGGCTTATCTAGACCCCTTGGCTCTTCTGTTCAAAGATGCCACTGTTTTGGTTACAAGAAAACTCACTCTAGTACACAAAATCTATGCTGATGTTGAATTATACATTACAACTAAGAAACATGTCGTGAGTGTTCTTTTCTGATTATTTTTTTAGGGACCAGAGCTGCTCAGCAAATACATTGGAGCAAGTGAACAGGCAGTTCGAGATATCTTTAACAGGTTCGTTCTGTAAAGATTTGTGATGTTATCAATTAATTTTATTGCTTGAAGCACCAAGAAGTAATTTTGTTGTCTGAGGAGAGACACATGGCATCAGATCACAAAATCACCTGAAGCAATCAGTTGTTCTGAACCAGATGTGTGTCTCGGCAGGTTCAGCTTGACCATCGTTATTCAAGAACTGCATGTTTGGCTCCGATCAGGAGTGCACTTCTGGAGCTGAACTCCCAGTTCTCTCCATTTTACAACACACTGGTTCACATCACAGAACTGCCTTGGAAACACCTGCTGAATTCCTTTCAGATGATTCCAGAAGACAGTCAAGTGTGCTCCAACTAGTAATGCACACTTAATGCATGGGATCATACTAGACTTGGTATTGAGTTCCTCAGTGCCAGTAGGCTGGTTTTTTTTCCAGTCTGCCCTTACTGACTCTCAGTGCTCAGTAATGTAAACATATCCACATAGCCTTTGCTTCTCATGTGTGGGCAGTCTTTTTATTAGATGTACATAAGCGAAGAACTCATTGGCAGCAATTGGATTTTAGAACTTTTATGTATATTAAAATGACAGTTGAGCACTTCCAAAATGATAAAGCAAGTGCAAGGTAGGTCATAAAAATGAGCAGTGATTCCATTGCAATCCAATTCTTCAGAACCTCTTAAATTCTACAGAAAACAGATTTTTTTTATTCTCTCATTAAAGATAACTGTTCTCTAAAGCAAAACAGAGTAATATTTCTTAGCAGTTTTACCTGTGACTGAAACTTAAACAGACTATTAGTATTGCCTTTTTTTTTTCCCCCTTTTAGAGCTCAGGCAGCTAAGCCTTGTATAATTTTCTTCGATGAGTTTGATTCTATTGCTCCACGCCGAGGTCATGACAACACAGGAGTTACTGACCGAGTGGTTAACCAACTGTTGACTCAGTTGGATGGTGTGGAAGGCTTACAAGGTAAAAATTCATCTGTGTGCTCCTTTTTATGCAAAGGTTTAGCAGATGTTAATGGCGTTTTTCTGCACTTTCCTAAGGGGTTTATGTGCTAGCTGCTACTAGTCGCCCGGATTTGATTGACCCTGCTTTGCTAAGGCCAGGTCGACTGGATAAGTGCCTGTACTGTCCACCTCCTGATCAGGTGAGGAAAGAAATAATTTCACAGAAGAGGCAAGGAAAAAAAAATCGAAGTAATGGGCTTTGTTTTCCTTTTCTGTATATTTAGTGGTATTTCAAACCTGGACTAAGTGGAATTGATTGTCCAGCTCTAATTATACAACAGTATAAATTCTGATGTCAGTGTCAATGTGTTCACTTAAAACTGGGGAAAGAAAAGGCTGTTTACCACAGTCTTCAGGATCAAATCATATCCTTTGGATATGGCCAATTAAAAAAAAAAAAAAATTAAAATTAAAAATAGGAAACTAATCTGCAGAAAGAAGTTGGATGCAGTGTAGTGTTTGTAATGTTCTGTATCTTTCTTTGAATTATGAGTCCAGTAAATATGCAATTTGCTTGAACCGTAGCCATTCCTTTGAGGCTGTACAATATGTGCATTTGATTCCCATTTTATGAGAAAAAACTAGTGCTGTTCATTGTCAGATTAGTTCACATATTTAACAAGTACCACATCATTCCATTCTGAAGGAGTATGAAGAAGTTAATCCTGTGCCTTAAGAGCATAGATATTCTCTCTTTTTATATTTTTTTTTTTTTTTTTTTTTTAGAAATGCNTTTTTTTTTTTTTTTAACTTCTGGTTTAGAGTAAGATCATTCAGGTAAACAGAAATTTTTCACTTCCATCATCCTTCTGTTTACAAAAGGACATATGAGTAGCAGACTTCACCTTCTTATTTTTATGTATTTCATGTATAAAAATCCCAGATATTAACTGGATATTTAGAGAAATACATTTCCCTGTATGCTGCATTTGGTTAGGGGTAGTATCTTTTTTTTGAAAAAGCGCCTTTCTGCCTCAGAGAGGAAGTTGCTTGTGACAGGGCCAAAGCATCATCTAGCAGTCAGGACAAGTAAAATAACAGGTTGCTTTACTGACATTTTTTTCCTTTTTTTACAGAATTCACGCTATGAAATCTTAAAAGCTCTCAGTCATTCCCTGTCCTTGGCAAATGATGTGGACTTTCAGGATTTGGCAGCAAAAACAGAACAGTTCACAGGGGCTGACCTAAAAGCTTTATTATACAATGCCCAATTAGAAGCAATCCATAGTAACTTAAATTTAGGTTTAACACAGGTAAATAAAACTGATATAAAAGAAGCCTCTCCTCTTTTTATGTTGATATGTTTGAAAGGGTTCATATTATCCATGTTTTTTAGCAAATGATGTTGAATAAGATCTAGTTTTCTTTTATATAGAGGATTAAAATTTCAATACTTTTGCAGAAAAATAAAGAATAATGTAACAAATGATTTTAAATACCTCTTAAACACCTTCATTCATGGTAGGTGTTTAATGTTAAGTAGATTTATGTAAGCCCAAATCTGTTCATCACAGTTGTGAGCAATGACTGACAGATCAATAGGAGGGATCCCACTCAGAGTTTCTTAGGAACAGCTAACAAATTCGGTTTTGAGAGGGCACATTTTGAATGACAGCGGAAGCAAGAAATTGGTGGGTTTTGTGGAGTTGTTCCAGCAGATTGAGTTTGACTGAAGTCAGGAGAGAAGTAGCAAGAGGGTGGTGGTATCTGAAATGGCCTGTTCTGGTTCATCATCCAGGCACCAGCTAGTATTTGCACTTTCAAAGTACAGGATCCCACCCTTACAGGATCCCTTATCTGACTGGCAGGTTCTTTCCTCTTTTAGCCTCTGTTCAGCCACCTCTCTTCACATTTTTAACGCCTGTGTTCTGGTTCTAGCTGGAAAGGGACAGGCATGGCTTCCACTACTCAGAGGCCAAAGGGAAGGGTTGGGTCAGGGGTGCAAAATCAAGGAGACCTCTTGAGCTCTTTTTGCCCCAGCTGCTATCAAGGAATGGGACTCTGAGGTTGCAACTCTTAGTATTGGGAATGATCTTCTCTAACCCTCCTTTCACTTTTAGCATCAGTAAGTAGTTGGTACCTCATGATTATTCATCGCAAGAGTAGTCTGTTGTCTGAAGCAGAAGTCTCCAGAGTGGTGTGCACACATCCCAGAGTGTGCACAGGAGAATCCATTGAGGTGCAGGAAGAAAATACAAGAACTTCAATAGTACATGTATATAAGTTATGCATAAACTTGGTGGAGTGTGCTCAGAAATTTTTTACTGATAGAGGTGTACAATCAAAAAGGTTTGCAGGCACCAGTCTAAAGCAACAACTGTGATTTTTGTATCAGTGCTTAAAATGTATTGGATATGAATAAAAATGAGTGCAGCAATTAGGCACTGTAAAATTAGACTCACTTCAATATCCTAGAGCACTTTACACAGGATATTATATTGCCTGAAGGGAAAGGTTCAGACAAAAGTGATACAGATCTACATAAGAAGACATATGAAGTTTCCCAACACTGTTTGTTACTTGCTGTTACTTGCTGAGTGAGACAGTTGAAACTAATAAAACCTTAAGATTATCTCCTTAAATTATTTTTCTAGTATGAAGACAGAAAGTTCTACTTAAAAGCGTTGGATTTTCTTAGCAAAATATTTGGAAATATACTCCTAGAGAAAGACAGATTGCCAGAATAAAATGTAAATCAATACTTTCATATGTATTGTATGTGAAATTTTTCATGTGTTTCAGATTGCACTTAGGAATTAGCTCTTCTAATGTTCTGTTCTTTGTTACAGGATTTTGGATCTAGTTCTGATAGTGACTTCAGTCTCTCTTCCATGGTTTTTCTAAACCACAGCAGTGGCTCAGATGATTCGGCAATAGATGGAGAAGCAGGGCTAGAGCAATCTCTTGTTTCTTTAGACATGTCTGACTTGCTTCCTGAAGACCCAAGGTCCAACATGTATCGTATTTATTTTGGAAGCTCTTATGAATCAGAGATGGGAAATGGAACTACTTCAGAACTGGTAAATTACTCACTTAATATTTTGAATTTTCTAAATATTATTAGTTGTGAAGCAGAAAAAGTGAACTAAGTATGGTAGGGTTTTATAAATACAATTATGTCTGCTTTGACCTTCAAACGGTCTTCAGTCCATACCTTGTAGTCGACAGTGGGGAACAGGATGGAAGGATGTGATCTGACAAAATATGATATGGACTTTTCTGCTACTTTGTAGAACTTTAACATCAAAATCCCAAAATACTGCTTAATACCTTATAATGAAGCAAACTGCATTCATAGATTTTACTGTCTGGTCAAATGGCTTGTTCCCTTCCAAAGTTTAATACTAAAACAGTTTTTGACTTTTTCAAGGTTGGTTTGCTTGTTGTTTTTTTTTTTTTCAACTTTGTCATTCATTAAAGAATGACAATCCAGATTTCAAGAATTAAGAATCAACAAACTCTGTTCAGTTTTCAGTGAAACGTGTGTTTACAGAGTGATCTGACCATGTAATTGTGTCAAGAACAGAACTAAACCTTAGCTTCTATCACTGTTGTTACAAAGCAGAATTCCTGATGTGGTAGTGTCCTGTTGCACAGAAAGCAGCATTCCCTGGCCACCTTGCAGGCAGGAATGTGCAGGTTGGCTGCACAGAACTTGCGCAGTGATCAACTGCCGGCTTGTCTCGCTGGGCTGACAGGTCAGCACAACAGGATATGCTGCCTCTGAGCTCCTCATGGTGAACAGATGATTTCAGAGTTTGTGTGTGATCCATGGTACATTCATTTTCAAAATCTGTTGTAGGATGTTAATACAGGTAGTTATCAAAGTTCTTAGATTCTTGTTTTCAAAACTGTCTTGCTGATTCTTAAAGCCAAAAATAACTTATCTTGAGGTTGGACTGCTACGGTGCTTTGGTATGTTCTGTCTCACAATATAGATGACAGTGTTCGATTAATGCATCTTTAGAGACTTCAGTTTTCCTGTGACTGAAAATTCTTCAGCAAGGCTACAAGGACTTTGATCTCCTAAGGTTGTTGAATTTGAAAGGTGCACGTTTTGCCAAGTGCACAAAGAATATGGAGGTGATGAATATTTAAATTCCAAAGTAATTCCAAAGCTAACTATATAAATTTGCCCAGATTTCAGAACCACAGATTTTTGTAAGTAAATAAAACAATGGATTTAGCAGACCTTTATTCTTTTTGAGATGGGCCATTGCAAAAATATATTTTCCAAGCATGAAACACTTCATTGCCCAAACACCTGAGCAAATTAACCTAAATCTTCCTGTTAAAAAATTATGTATGTGATGTATTTCAAAGAGAAAGTACTCTTTTTGTCACAGAGGCAAGCTTGTACTGAATTGTAGGCTAATTCTTAATGATGGAGTAGCTCTTTTGGATCCATAATGAATTAATATATTTCTCCTTATGGTCAATTTAGAGTTCTTTGTGTTTGTCCGGACCAAACTCCATCACTTACGACTTTACCAGCCTGACTCAGAGAGATGTAGCATCCTCACAACCTTCAGTGCTCAGAGCAGCTTCTCAAGAAGGCTCCTTGGAGAACAACCAGGAGCAACAAATAGAGCACCTGAGGACAGAAGTCAGTGCTATCAAAGCAAATAACAGAAGCAAGAATGGAGTATGGCTTTTTTTTTTTTTATTACTTAGTCTTAACACTGCCCTATTGTTTTCCCACACTTCTTGGTATTTCAATAAAGAATTCCTGCAATAATATTAACTATAATATAACAAAAATAGCAAAGTGATGCTCAGTTTGAGGAAAATAAGGCAGAAGTTAACAGTCATGTAAGTAAGCAGTTATTTCTATGTTATTAATATGGGGGCGAGGGGGAGGTTGTGACTGTGTTTATAGTACATTTGTCTGTACATGTAACAAGGAAGTTCCAGAGTCAGTGATACTGATGGCACTGTGTTTCTGTGGTAATTCTTCATTGTCTGTTCATGGCTCTGTTTTCAAGGAGGACAGCCCCCCTAATCAGTCAGGGCTTTCCAAGACCACTTTAATTATTACCCAGTCCCATCTGATGACTGCACTTCAGGGTATGAGACCATCCATGAGTCGAGATGACTGGAAGAATTTTACTGAACTGTAAGTATTACTTCTTTTGTAATTGTGAATTCAGTTAAGATTTGGTTTTTTCACATTCCTTATACATCAGAAACACATTACTTTTAAATAAATGTAGGGAATGGCAGCAGAGTTGAATAACTTCTTGCAGCAATTTTTTCAGAAATATTAAATCAGATACTGAGAAAGGGAAAATATTTCATCAGCGAATTGGTTTTTATTGTTTTTTTATTAATGTAGAACCTAGAAATCACAGATGAGAAAACCCTTGTTTTATATTAAGAGCTATACCAGTATGAAGAGGCACCGATTGTCTTAAGACTTAGAGCTAGGTCCTTCCTGCTCCCACTGACTAGTAGCCCCTCATATTTTCAAATTGCTGGGGTTTCATTCTCTGTAATGGTCTCTGTAGCTGCCATGTGTGGGAAAAGACAATAATCTGTAGAAGTATAAACATACTGAAAAGGAGAGTGTGCCTCCTTAGACTCGGACGTGACTGAAGTGAAAAAGCTGGGGGGATAAAAGGAAGCAGGGCAGAGGGCTCTCTGAGTTAAATCTGTGGGTGAAAAGGTCCCCAGGTCTGAGAAGACATGCACTCTTCATTTCCATAAAAATATACATAAACACATGTAGTTTTGTGTTGCATTAATGTGCATCTGAAGAGGCATGTGTATTTCATAAGAATTTTGTAATATCTTTTTCTCATTCCAGGTATGATAATTTTCAGAATCCCAAGAAGAGGAAAGGACAAGTTGGCTCAACATTCAGACCAGGACAAAAAATGACTCTAGCTTAGTAACTTGTATTTGTTTGTAGTTGCTAAACTGTAACTGGAAATGACAAATGTGATTAAATCAGATTATTTATATTCATATGGATTTATTAATGCAGCAGTTGAAGATAAGTTTCTTTTAAATTCACATGCTGTAAGATTATGTCACATTTTATTTTGAAGAAAATTGTCTTCCTTCAGATTGATATTAAATTTTTTGAGAGAACATTGGTTACGTTCTGTCCTATTGTTTATCACATAAACTTTTAAATCTTGGGTTTTATCAATATAGATGCCAAATCCCAACAATGATTTCCTGTCCCTGTTTATTCCCTCACCAAAAAAATGAAATCTGTTCAAATAAACTGTAATATCTAATGGTGGAAATGTTTTTTAAAAAAAACTATAAAGCCAATGGCCTTTGCAGGGCTTAGAGGAGGGTGGTCCTTCATATGTTTATTGATAGGCAGGTAGACTAATACTTTCAGAATAACTATAGCAAAAAAAAACCCCAACCAAGATAATTAATTGTATCTTGTTTTCTGCCACTGTTTATTAATCAGAAGAATATCAAGTTGCAGTTCAGAAAAAGTACCTTCTTATCCCTACCTTTTCTTCTTGGAGACCATTAAAAACGTTTCTGATGCTTGGAAGCTTTCTGATGTTACATCCTGAAATTATTCACAACTATTGTCTCATGTGAAGAAGTTCATACATAGATAAACAGGTCTTAACAGAGGAGGGGGAAAGGAGGGGGCAGGAAAGAAAACTGGAGATGTTTCCCATTAGTCTACACAACCCTTTCCAGCATTTTGCCAGTACTGGAGGGTTTAGCTTGGTTGGTTTTTCACTAGTCCTCCTTCCCTACTATTTACCTTCCTGAGGTAGGTAATTTTTCAATTAGAAAACAGTTTTTTGATGGTTTTTCACAGCTGTTATGTCTTTTCACACCAGTAAATCTTTGGGCTATTGGGCATTATTACCCTTTCGGGGATGAGATAATGTTCTCGGCTTCCTCTGATCACTTCTTCAGGTACATTGGTAGTAGCAGCGTTCCTTAAGCTGCTCCTAAATGTTTGATTGTATGGTGCTACTTCATGTTTCAATTTCTTATTCAATTCATTGAAATGTACTATGCTGTGTCAGTAATTAGAACACTGCATAATCACCATGTGATTATATTGTTCACTGCTGTCTATAGTTTCTGTTCCCTGGGCCAAAGAATGTATAATTTGTCTGTTTATTCTTGCAGCCTGTTAGAGGTGTGGCCTGTGTGGAAATGCTACAAGCCTTGGCTTGAAGCAGTTAATCCCCCTGATTTTCTCATGTTTGATAAGCTGTTATTATTTATTCGCGTTCAACTCTTGCTTCAGTAGGTTTTGAAACTGAAAATCCTTATTGTATTGCTACAAAGCTCCACTGTTGTCAATACAACTGTGCCATTTGCATCATACTTATTTTTTAAAAGTGGATATGTGTTTGTTTAGCATTAGAGCCATGCCCTAGATTGCCTCTAACCTTGCATTGACCTTTCTTGTATAAAAGTGCCATTTCTTTCCTTGTTCACCATGTTTTAAATGGCTGTAGAGGTGAATGAGAAGAGAGGTTGAACAGAGAAGCAATTTGATGCAAAGGAGCAAGTCATTTCCTGTCAGATGCTCCATGGTAACTCAAACTGTGGGAAATGTAAGGTACTTGGAAGTAATTTATCTTTTGACAGAAGCGGGCCAAACTGCATGGATATTGTTAATGAAATGCAAGAGCTGGCAAACTAACTGGTTACTCTGCTTTGGTTATGTGTCAAAACTCAAAAGTTTTGTGGGCTTTTATTTACTTTTTCAGGTCCAGTAAGGAGGTTGTAGTGGGGTGGGGGTCGCTCTCTTCTCCTGGATAACAAGTGACATGACCAGAGGAAATGGCCTCAAGTTGTGTCTGGGGACGTTTAGACTAGATAACAGGAGAAATTTCTTTGAAAGGGTGATCAGGCTTTGGAATAGGCTACCCAGGGAAGTTGTGGAATCACTATCCCTGGAAGTGTTCAAAAGGCATGTAGATTTGGTTTAGTGGTGAGCAGTGTGTGTTAACCCAGCAGTGCTGGGTAAATGGTTTGACTTGAGGTCATTTCCAATCTTAATGATTCTATGGTTCTGGCCTTCAGGATGTAGTTTATTTGTGTATCAGTTTCTTGTCATCTCTTTTCCTATGATTATTTATGCAGTGACATTTTGAGCTCATTCAAAATATTTTTTTTTTCTTCCTTGAGATTCAAATTTCAAATAGTTTTTGTTTAGTTAGTTTTCATCTCTAACCTAAGGGAATGTTATATTACCTTCTATTTACATACTTGCATTTGAAACTTTAGCTCAGTTAATTTAACTGATTAGTTCCTGTAGTTTCTCAGATAGCAACAGGAGCTTTCCACTTCTTCTTTCACCTACTGGCTTAAGAATTTTTCATTAAAGGTTCCTTTCTACACCTAGCACCTCTATAAGAAGGTGATCTTCTAGCACTTTCCTTACCAAAATTGTTCAAATACATTGTGGTTTACTATACCTTTTCTGTTTGGTAAAGAAATCTTCAACCATTACAAAAGCATCCAGATTAGCCCCAATTAGTAGCAGCATCTGGTCTTTAACTTAGATCTAGATAATGGTTGACCAAATTAATTAAGAATGGAAATTACTATTAGAAATACTACTTTCTAGTACTGATTATCTCATAATGCACTGATATTAAATCTGAAAAGACTAATCACAGGCTAGTGATGATTGTAACAAAGACGATTCCATAGATTTTCTATCTTCACACTGGGAATCCTTTCATTAGCATACTGTCCTTCAGTGCAGTGTGAAACCCACTTTCCAAAAAGTTAAGATAGCAATCATAAACCCACGAGCAGTGCAGGAACTTGGAAGAGATCAGAAGCAGAAGATCGTTTCTTGCATCAGTTCTGTGGGTATTCGCACCATTAATACTGTGGAATGAAGTTGGGAGACTGGACTACAATCTGTTGATGTCAGATGACAGGTAAGGATTCACTTCTCTCTCACAAGCATAATTTGAAAATAACCCATGTTATTATATAACCTGAGAACTTGGTCTTAAGGTTCAATTGCTTTAGTTTTCCCGTTTCTAAAATAGCCCAAGTGGTAACAATCTGTCATATGCACACTGAAATGAAATTCTGTTGCCTAAGGTTTAGTGGCTGTTCAAGTGATGCAGCGAAGAGATATAGGATAAAATACTTCCAGATGCTCTGGTAATGGTTAGTAAAGAAATGCTAAATCAGTTTGCTGGTGTTCACGTCACAGGTGTAAGTCTGACTAAGAAGTGGGAAAAATCAATCCTCTGTATCCTCTAGCAGCTGGCAGGGCTTTTGTAAGGCTCCCCAGTACCCAAGTATTCAGCCTTCCTGTGACATCCTACAGCAGCAGTGTCATGTCAGCTGCTGTTAGATAACCAGGGCAGATCTTGCATCTCTCAGCAGTGCTGTCACACACCAGCCTCCAAAAGTCTTTAAGAGCTTGAATTAGTTGAAATGGTTTTGTGAAAACTGGTATTTAGGGGAAAAGTCAGTCTGCAAATCCTAGGTGCAAAAAGATGACCCCTTTCTTCATTGTTTGCACAAAACCAGCTCTAGAGATCCTGCAGTAATGATTATTATCTGATTTAGGCACAGCTGTAGCACAGTACGTATCTTGTGGAGACCCTGTGGTTAAGTGGATGCTGACACTAGATTTTGGTACATCAGAAATTATAAGCTGTTGGGCAGTTTCCCTTATTTCCAGAGATCAGCAACTTTGCAGAATAAAAAGCAAAGAATAAACTCCAAAATATTTGGAACCACCCATAAAATGCTGTCAATGCCATATTACTCTACCATAAGCACTGTGAGGATTAAAGCCATTTACATGGTTTTGTGCCATTTTTCTGTTCGGAAGATAATTGAATCCTTCAGATGAACTTGTTACACATTCAGTGCTAATCTCCATTTCCTTAATTATTGCCAAGTTTCAGGAAACAGTAATAAAATTATTTCTTAATAATACATATTTAATACAATGCTTGTATATTGCTGAAGTGCTGTTGAAATAATGCAATAACTAGAGCATCATGACCTTTTTTAGATACTAAAAAGCTACAACAGGAGCTTTTTGGCGCGTTATTGTTTTAGTGTTCGCCCGGAATTAACTCTTATCCCATTTTCTAATGCCCATTTTTCCAGGAGTTAAAAAACTGGTAATTTTCTAAATGTCTAAAAGACCAAAATGTCCTTCATTAAGGACAGGTTTAAAATATAATGTAGAAAAAAACCCCACTTGAAGTCAGAGTATGGAAGCTTCCTTCTTCTGTGGGTCCTGAGGAGAAAAAGGTCATGTCTTCCTTCACACCACACTGATCCCAGCGGTCCTTCTTCCCACGTTTAGGTGAGCCGATCCCCTCGTCCTACCCCACCAGCTGTCCCGGTGCCGCAGGTCCCGCTAACGGAGCCACGTCTTGGTGAGGACGGTGGGTGGTGTAAAGCAGAACTCCTGCACTGGAAAGCGGGAGCTGTGCTGGGGTGGCGTGAGACGCGGGCGGGTGGTTCCCTCTGTCGGTGAGGGAGCTCCGGGGAGGGTGGGTCTGTCCTACGGGGCGGTGGTTGGGAGCCGCCCCAGAGCCGCGGGCAGCCTCCCCGGGCCGCTCCTCCTTCCACAGGCAGCCGGCATGGGGGCGGGCAGAGGGAGGAATGCTTATGAGAAATGTTAATTTAATTTCCTAATGTTTTTAGGTGGATGTCTTATTCCAGCTCCATCCTGTGGTGATGTAAATTCCAAAATGTGGGCTATTTGCCGGAACACAGCCTGTTCACGTGCCCTTGTCCACGGAGGTGAAGCTTGAGCCACTCACATACATTAACAGACGTTTTACAGGGAACAATCCAAAAAACCTGAAAGTGCAAATGGAGGCCAAGTGAAGAGATGGGGTCAGTGAAGAGCTTTTCGAGACAGCCCATCTCAGACTGCGGCATGGCAGTAGGCTGCTGCCATCAGATGTGCAGGATTGCATCCGATCTGTGCACACTGGCAGGCTGGATTATAATTTGTCAGCTCTGTCACTCCTACTATGAGTAAATTTGGTTTGCAAATGTTCCCCCTTAAGCACTGCAAGATGTTTCTGCCACATAAGTTGTGTAACATTGGTTTCCCCTTGGAAAGCTCAGTCTTTTTGTTCTTGCTGATTTTTTTTCTTCTGTGGGTTACTGATGAAGAAAGTCACACTTTTCAGATAATAGTTGAAAAATTAGAAGCTGTGTTACAGAGAGCTAAAAAGCAGGTATCAATAACACTGATCTCAGATTTTCATGCTTTCCTCGTTATTTTGTAAGCAGTGTGTGTTCTCACCATTGAAGCACTTGTATGGTTTCATGTCTGCAGATTTGCAGTCTTGTGACTCAGGTGGATCCAACTCTGGCAACAAGAGCTGGTTTTATAATCTGGGCACTGTAACAAAATGCAGAGAAACTCCCTGACTGTATTTTATGAAGAACAGATATTAAATTGTTTTTCAAGATCAAGTTCCTTTCTCTGTAGATTGTAATGGAATTCAAAGTGTTCTGAAAAGATATTGTTCTGGCCCTCAGAAGAGAAACTATGCTACTGTAACAACCTACTCAGATAATTAAAGAAACATGTCTAATGTGATTTTGAAGAGGGTCCTTCTTAGTTCCAGCTAACAAGGAATTGCCAACAAACAAAAAATTACAAATATAACTTTTCCAGAGTTTAGTAAACTTAATTAGTTTAAAATACTTATCATGATAAGTGATTCTATTCTGACTGGGACTGCATAAATGAGGACAGTGTTGCTTGTCACATATAATTTTTTTTTCCACATTCCTTTCTGTATTTTAAACTGCTTTTCTTCCCCGTGGAAATGCTTGGTTTTGTAAATGTCCACAAAATAGTGCTCACCAGGCTGCATTGTTTCCTGATTTTATTGTCTTGATATTCATAATTCACTCACTTGATGGAAAATTATAAATGCACTCACACTTAAGTGTTTGTGCTCTCCTTGAAAAGATCCAACAGTGGCAACACAGGCAAAACAGTAAAACAGCACAGTAAAACATTTTACCAAAGATGTGGTGATGATGGTAATGATGTTTCAAAACATGAAACGAGAGGTTTAACAATAGACAAAGCATATTGTTACAAGGCAGGGCACTTAGAAAGCTCTGCTTCAAGGAAGGTGACAAAAAAGTGGGTATTTTGAGTACACACAAATGTGTGCCTAACATTTTTTTTTTTTTTCAGATATATTGAAGCTGTCCTAGTTATCTAATTGCTTGATCAGCATGGTGCTGTGTTTAGACACCATCTGTCTGTGTCTTTGCCAGCCCATGGGAGCCTGAGCATTCAGACCCTTCCCACTTCATCCTAGCAGAGAGGGAGGCAGCCCACATCCCTGTTGCGTCACTGTGGCTGTCAGGATGGATCACAGACCAGATTAACTCTTTAGAGATCTGCATGTGTTTATCAGCCTTCTGGAGCTGAAAATGTTCTCATGAATAATATTATAGACAGCTTCTTTGGGTACATGTAATATCATAAATAGCTGGAGGAACTAGGCTGGAAAAGCAATTGAGAAACCGCTATCCCAGAGCAGCTGAACCTATGAACAATCAATAAAAGCCTCAGTTAGCATCTTCTGCTAAGAGGTCACATACGCTAAATATGCTCTCAGGTAATTTCTTCCTGTAGCTGGAATCAAAGGCAATACACTGAAAGTTCACTGCTTGTGAAGGTCTTGCTCACAGTACCCAAAAGTTAAGTATCAGGGCTTCCTCATCACTGGAGTTCCTTGGGAGTTGGTCTTTGCAAATAATCTGATTTGCAGGAGTCTTGGGTGGAGTGAGAATTTGCAGTGGGTGAGGTTTTCTAAACATTAAAAATGCGGAAACAAAACATAATTATTTAGCTTCAAGTTTATCCCAAGCATGAAGTAATAATGCAACTCCCCATGTTCAAATATTTAGTCTTGAAAGCTTGTCCTGTCATTGTGCATATTACTATATATTATGGACTGTATATTTTAATCAGAATACTGAGAGTACTGAATCAGGTAATACTCAAATTTTGCTAAACTTTTGTATCTGGCAAAATGTTTTTTATATTCATGAGCTCTCTCTAAACATACACAGCTCTCAAGCATTGTACTACATCTTTTTGTATATCATGCTAAGTGAGTACTTTCTGAGGAAACATTTAGATTTTTGCCCTCGGCTCCCTTTCAAATTATTTCTGTGTGCTTGTATTGACTGGATAGCATTTTCATACATGAACTATTAAAAACCACTTGGAGATCTGTAATGTATACTGTATTGACAGCATTGTATGGGAACTTTTTTGCTTTGTTTTTGATATTTGTTGGGGTGGTTTTTTAAGTATTTGAAGAATTAATTCCCTGTTTGCTCAATTATTTAGGTTTGGTGAGAGAAAACTAGAACTGCAAAATTAATAGACTGCTGCTATAGAGGCACAGTAGGGTTGTCTTGCTGTGGATCCCTATACTTTTGGTAAATACTTTTGTCCAGTATTTATATACTCCAATAAGATCCCACCTCGAGTCATCTCTGTTCTATGCTGAACAGTCCCAACTCTCCCCTCTCCTTGTATTTCAGATGCTCCAGTCCCTTAATCATTGTTGAGACCCTTTCACTGGACTTGTTCCAGTATGTCCATGTCTTTCTTGTTCTGCAGGGCCCAAAACCTGTGCCCCAGCACTGTGGATGTGTCACACTAGTGCTGTGTGGGACTAGAGACCTGTGGTGTTTAACATCCTCACCTGATCTTGATAGGGAGTGAACAGTGAAACAGCAAAACTCCCTAATGAGTAAGCTTTTCAGGCCTGTAAAAACAAGATAATAAAATACTACGGAAGACCTTCACAAAACTTGCTGACTGCACTTGGCAGATGAAATTTCCTGTTAGATAAAAGCAAAGAAAAAATATTATAGGGTCTAATGCTCATTACTCTTCAGTGATAATCCCCCATGAAACATGAGCCTGTTGTTAAAAAGAATGTGAATGTTAGAAATTAATAAGAAAAGAAATAGAAAATACTTCAGGAAGTATTCTGTTTTTTTAAAAAAACCCCTTGCTGTTCCTGCATGTGTGCTGTTGAAGGTTATGTACTGTTTATGCCCCATTGCATCAAAAAGGATACAGCAGAACTGGAAAAGTTGATGAGGAGTCCCAAACATGCACCTCTGAAATGTATTTTTTGTTTTTTGCTTTGTCTTGTTAAAAGATCTGTGAAATAGATTTCCCCCAGATCTTGCACTGAGTTTTACACTAATTTCCCGTAAGAGACATATAAGACTTTTTTCTGCCTTGAAGTACTGCAGTGAATTGGTCAAAAATATTGGTAACTGAAACCTGAGGTGAATGTTCTGGTTTCTTTTCTGATGGTCTCAACTTATTCAGGGTGAGCTGTTAGTCATGCCAAACAGGTTAAGCTTGATTAGAAAGCTTAGAGAAGCAGCATATTGCACTGTGTTCCTGTCATTGCCCCACAGTATTTGTTTCGATGTATAGCCTTACATGGATATGTTAAGTTTCAGCATACCAATTCCATTTACCAAGAGAGCAATCAAGCCCTAGTCAGGGTCTGCAAACCTGCCAGGCATGAAGCGGTTGCTTTTGGTTTTGTTTTGGCCAACAATAAAATGCCAAATCTACTTCCATTTCCTCCACAGTTTGCAGTCACCTTCTCATGAAGAAGGGACAGATCTGTTATTTTGCCTAGCAGCAGTCTGTTACAAAGCACTTTAGAAACAGAGCTCTAAAGAAGCAGGAAGAGCGAAACAGAAGTTATCAGGATCAGCACCATGGAGAACTATTGATTCTCCTGAGACAAAAGGCTTTGCTTTCTCACACTCTGTATGGCCATCCCACTCTTGGTTGTGTGAGAAGATGAACACAGGTAAGATTTTCAATAAGTTTTACTACCTTTTATTTGCTTATAACCTTTGATGATGTTCTGTTGAATGTGTATTTAATTTTTAAACACTTATGCTGTGACTACTTTGTGCAATCAGACTTTACAGCTGGCTTATGCACCCAGCACTGAACCCGTAGGTGCACAGAGATCACTGAGATCTCACAGGCTTTGTTTTTTGGGCAGTATTGATGAAGCTTTCCCTTGGCCATTCATTATGCTGCCTACAGTTGATTCTCACCTTGAAGTTCATGGTAACTAAGTTCTTTTGTGACATTTTGGAAGGTGAGAAACACGTGATAAAAACAACCTGGCGCAAAACTACTATCAGTGAAATAGAAGATGGGCTAGCAAGATCCCGAGGAAACAGGCATCCCACCAGAAGACCAAACAGGGAAGATCTCCTGGAATTCTTCCTCCGTAGGCAGGATGACATCTTCACTCTGCCATGTCCTAGCTCCTTGAGGAGAGGTAACTGGAATATTCCCTATGTGGATTCCCATAATTTGGGAAATACATACTCTTGAGAAGGGCACAGCAATTAAAAGGACAGGTTATCTTTGCTTCAATTCTTAATGGCCTACTGAAATCTAGGCTTGGGAGAGAAGGGGTTCCCAAATTCTGCTTACATAATTCAGATTCACTGCCACAAGCAGCCTTACCATGTGATTTTATCTAAACGTGACCTAATCAGAAAGAAAGGGAACATCAAATGTGTAGGATACTACATACATTGAAAAGGATTATCAGAGTTTGACCTCCTGAAGACAAAAATAAACATTCCTACTGAAGTTCCCTAGAGAAAGATTTATGTTAAGAAAAAAAAAAATAGCCTGTGTGTCTTTTGAACCTGGATCAGCTGACATGGCTGGTTTACAGCAAGGTACATTACACCAAAAAAGGCAGAGAGGTGATGGTCTTCAGGAAGGAAGTAGACACAAGGACCATGGACACAGATTGTGTAGGAGGACAGCAGGAACTGTTGTCCTCCAAAGAACACAACTTTGCCCCTAAAGAAAACCTAAACTGCTTCATGAAAAAAGAGGAACACTCCTGCTCTGTTCTCCCTGAATGAAGGAGTTCAGAAGATTTTGCAGGAGCCCAAATTGCCATATGTGAGCAAACAGATGCCTGGGTTTACTGTTCTGGGTCAGCTACAGGGGCAATGCCTGGCACAGGATAATCTTGGTATTTTCAGGTAAAACCAACCTTTGTATCCACAACTAGATTCCAGTTCTACTTCTGTTTTGTTAAACAGACATCGAAGTACTTCAGCGTTTCATAAAGATGCATGAACCACCTGGAGATGTCGTCCATGAAGAAGTTGTTATTGAGACTGAAGTTATCGAAATAGAGAAGAAAAATAATCTCACTGAAGCTGCAAACCAAATGCAAGAATAACAAATCACCAACTAGAAGGGCTGGAAAAAAAAAAGCAAGCAATTTTCCGGAAGAAGAGTGTGACTGTGTGGGTGAGACAGTTGCCAAATACAAAATTCTGTTGTCAATGATTGCAAGACTCTGTGGTGGGGGGCACACAAAAATAACTATTAACAACTATTAACTATTGTAAAAGTTATTTGTGCTTGAACATAGTGCTCATCTATAATTTTGGAGAGATGTACTCTGTTAGCTAAGAGATGTACCAATTCTATCTGTGTGAAAATAGAATGAAATTGTGATTTGTCTGATCTTTGTAACTCAGTGACTTTAAAGAGCAATTGAAACTACAATACTATATTAATATTTTTGTTCTCAGTTCTGTAAGACCTTTAAAGGTGTTTATTTATCATAATATACAATATATTGCCAATCACAATAAATTGCTTCTTGTATAATATTCATAAGGCTGCATTACCTCAAAACAAGGCTATTGGATTGGATTGAATACCTACGGCTAAGTCCAAACTGTGGGGGTCAGTTCCTGGGTTTTGTGCGTATCCGAACTGCCAGGGTGACTGAGATGATTGTCATGTGGGACAGCACAGAAGCAAGAGGGGAACCCTTGCCTCAAGGAGCCCAAGGAGCCACACGCTTATTTATCCATTGCGTTTGCACCACTTTTTCCCAGAGGAGAGTAGCATTCTGCTCCCAGGAAAGCCATTGCCCAAACGCAAACTGCTCTCCACTATGTGTTGTTTTGGTAAAGCTCAGGTGAAAGGGTGGGCCGCTCTCCCAGAGTTTCCTGCAGGCAGAAGGAACTGCAGTGTTATGCCTCAGGGCACAGGCCACAGGTACTATGCATTACTCAGTATACTATATAAGTACACTATTTCAGCTCTTAACTACATGTTCTATCTTTAGAATTAAAATGCCTTAATGAAAACAACTGTTGGCTGGTCACAAAGCTCTGAAGCTTAACACAAGGCCGTAAGTTCAGCAGTAGTGTACCCACTCGCAGTCCAGTGATGTGAGTTTGAAACCTACTGACATTCTGGCATGGGCATTGCCAAACAAGGAAAGGGAGAGAAATGGGTGACCTGCTTGGCTTCTTCAGCTGCAGGGCATCAAAGCCCAGTCCCATGGGATCCCGATCTCCCTTCTGCTCTTGAGTCCACTTTGCAGGTCTTCCTTTTGTTCTTCATTTTCCTAACATGAGAAATTTTCAGCGAGAGACATTGCTCTCAGAGGTCCCATTCTTCAGCTACGTCCATCCCTGAGATGCTGTCTGGCAAGTCAGTCATTTCCCCGTGTTACTGGGTGATGTTCAGATCACAAGAAAAACAGGACAGTGCAACCATTCAAATACCTATAAATAAAGTTATAACGCTTTAATAAGTCACTGCTTGTGGATCCACTCTCTTTAGAGATCTTATGACCATAACTTTTGCCTATTTGGATTACTTTTTTACATTTCCCAATATAATAAAAAACTAAAATAAAAATGCTTTGTGTTTACTAAGGGAAGTTGTTCCATAGCTCTCTGAAAAAAAAATGTTTTGTCTTTTTAGACTATAGTTGGAAGTATAATACTTGAATCAGCAGCAGCACTAAATTTAAGAAAGATGTATTCTGATTAAAAATTGTTCCTTTTACATTACAATTTATTGATAAATAAGGCAAATGGCAAGCAAGTACTTTTCATGTGATGTAGCTCAAAAAAGCAAAACTTCAAGGTGGTGTTAGGTCGAAGGTTAGACTCGATGATCTCAGAGGTCTTTTCCAACCTAGTTGATTCTGTGAATGAAAGCATTGTTTTCTTCCCTCTCCCTAGGAGGATTTGACACGGAAAGCACCTGAGCTTCATTAGACTCAATGATCTTAAAAGTCTTTTCCAACCTAAATAATTCAGGTAAGGTAAGATTCCAACCTAGCTAAGACAGCCCACAGAGGAGCAAAGGTCCATGGATTATGCTGAGGCAGCACAGTGACTTTACAGTGATCCCAAATGAAAAACCTGTGGACTGCAGAGAAAGGAAGGAAAACACTTGAGTGGAGGAAGTCATTCTGGTTACTAGAAATATCTTTTAAGAGTTGTTATTTTTATCTCCTTGTAGTTGTTATTTTAATAAAGATAAATCAGAAAAAAAATCTAGAGGAAGTGAAAGGACAGAAGGAAGATCAGGAGTAAGGTCACCTTGGGACTAATTACTGCAACACACTGAACATGGGCCCACATCTCATCTTTGTAAGAAATTGAAGATTAGGATTTAACTCTGTATTAGCAATATACTGCTAAATTCTTAACATATTGAACTATTGACAGTAAACTGGCCCCTACTCCTTTAAGGTTGACTGTTCTTCCTTGAATTTGAAGAGGGCATAACAGAGGCTGCAGGCTGAAACAATATCTGGTTCCTGCTCTCATGAGTCCCACTGTACTAAAAGTTAAAACATAAGCCCAGTGCAACTTTTACAGGCTTTCACACAATATATTGAAATTGATTTGGGGCTTCTGGGTGCTATGGTCACATACGCTCATAAAAAGAAAACAGAAAGCTGAAGAGATTTAAATTTAAGGCCACTTACAGCTACTATCCTTCACAGGCAGCAGGAACCACTAAGTCCTGGGAATTTAGGCCATACAAGCACATCTAAGAGTGTCTGGAGCTAAATGGCTTGTAAAAAGTTTAGAGGAGAAAACTTTAACATTAGTATGTGTCATTTCTCCTGTTCTGCTTTTTACATATTTTCATTGGTATACGGAGACTGTCAACACATAAAATTAGTTTGTATTTCCCTTAGCAAATGTTTTTTTTAATTTTAATTGCTTGAGGATTTTTTTAGGTCTCATTAATTGAAAAGACTGAAAAAAACATTTTAAAATCAATTATAAGAGATCAAGCTAATGTGCACACAAATATTAACAATCTGAAACTCAAATCATACCTCAGTGTTGGCTTTCTCAGGAAATGCAAATACATTTCTGCTGTGAGGATGCTAGGATGGCTAAGCCAAATAACATTAATTTTTAAATTTGCATCCAACTTCCCAAGAAATTTATGCCCTTATATAAGTAAAGTTTAGCAAAAAGCTACATACATTACGTTTCAGATTCAGAGGAACAAAATTCCCTTAAAAGGTGACTGTTAAATACAAATCCCCCCTTGTGCATGATAGGTTTCAGTCTGGAGAAATCCAGGTAGATTGCTCCATTCCATGTAACAGAAAATCATTAACCGCATCACTGACCATGTTTAGTGTTTATCTGAAGCTAGTCTTAAATTATTTACCAAGTAAATAAAAACAGCAGTCACAGTTAACTAAATTAAACAAGTATATAAAGTGCTGGATGATTATGTCTTTTAACTCCTTTTCTGGAAAATAATTTAGAAAGTAAGAAAACCAAAGGCAACTTTCAGAAGCCAAAAGATGACGTGAAAGTCGTGGATTTGTCTCAAAATCAGCAATAGTGTCTGCAGAACAGAGCACTGAAATGATGCATAAACTGGAATGGAAACTTCCACTTTAAAGATATATTTTAAATAAATAAATCCTGTAATCCATAAAGTAAAATGGCACGTTTTATAATTTTTAAAAAATTCTTGTATGAGGCTCACAGGCCTGAGAATACAAGCAAAATAACTTGTCCAAAGTATTCCTTAAAAAAAATTATAAATTATTGGTAACAGTTTCTTTAATGGAGATTGCAGGAGTAGGTCCCACATGAGTCCATATATAGCCCTTCTCTGGCCTTGTAGGAACGGTAGGGAAAGGAGATGATCGAGATTTGAAATATTCTGAAGGCGCATGACAAACAAATTCTAAATATTCCATTTTCCTTGGGAGATCTTCTTCTGGTCCTAGGAAAAAAAATAAATCATCAAAGACAAAGTTTAAAGGCATAGTGTTGGAGTATGCATGACTTGAAAATATGCAACAACAGCATTTAGAGAATTTGCCTTTGCAATCAATGACTTTCCTGGCCAAGTGGCCTAAAATACTATGCAAGAAACATCTACCTTTATTTTTGCTAGGCTGCTCTTTTTTTTCCCCTTCCTTTGAAGCACTCATTTATTTATGTGAAGTAAGTAGTTATTTGGAATATATGCTATTTGTGGCCTGCCTGTCAAAAGGACTTTTCTGAATCTCTAATTATTTTCTCATCGTTGGCAAAACACTCTCTATGCCAGTGCTTGCACACAGTGTATTTTAATATTTTAAATACCCAGGATAAAGATCAGGTAATTCAGGTCACTTTAAAAGAAACAACTTGGACTGGTATATCAGAATCAAAGTTACTACAGTATAAACGTATCTATGGAATAATAATTTGATCTTTAAAGTTCCGAAAGTGTAACTGCCCCCGTGAACACACTCAGATAATCACAGTACAAGATAATCATGCTCACTGCAGTAGTGCTAATCATACTATACACACAACATAAATGCTATTACAGTAAACGTTTACATGATTAGGGTCTAAAATGTGGAACTTGCATAAATGAAATGAAAAGCTACAAAGTTAATTTAAAAAATATAATTCTGCATTAGTCTAGGCATATACAGGTACTTGCATAAAGTGAAGGCTTAAAAATTACCTATGATATAGGATGCTGGGTCAAAACAGTCTTTGGGGCTGGCTTGTGTAGGAATGAGCCAGGTCAGTGCAGCACTCTTTTCACAGTATTGGTCCTGAATAAACCCGCGGATCTGAGCATAGTATGTTTTTCCATCCAGCTCATCAACCACTGAGACAACATCTCCAATTTGATAATATACACCCTAGAAGACACACAAATTACACTGAAATCAGACAATCTGATTTTGTCAGCTTCACTCTGTGATTCTGATTCATATTTTAAGTATCGATACCTTAAATTTCATCTCAAATTACGCCACTCTTGAAAGTCAGCTTTAATTCAGCCACATGCAAAAGAACGGTGGCCTAAGAAAGAGAGCTGTTTCACCTAAGCAGTCATCAGCACTGCTTGTGCAGTCCCCCAGTATCCAGGAATTTGAGGCTACAATTCCTGACTGCAGAGCAGAGATGGTCTCATTCTGTCAAAAGCAGAAGAGTGCAACGCCACCTTCTGTAGTAACTGTAGTGGTTTCCCTGTGTGTGCAGGGGAAGCAGCTTTCTGTGTATGAAGAAGTTCACTCATTTGAGCTCAAAAGCATTCCAAAACACAGATCCACCTCCTGCTATTTTCCATGGTGCTCTCTAACACGTGAGGCTGTGCATCAGAGGCAACTCACTCCGAGCTGCAGCGGCGTCGCAGAGCCCGATGCAGCCCCTGCACTGTCAGGATCAGTTAGTCAAGAATCATCCAGGAGGGTTCGATTTTTAAAACACGTAAAAAGAATGCAAAACCCCCAAACAATCCCCTTCGCAACAGCACAGCAAAGTGCCAAACCAGCAACATTTTGCATATGGAGGTTAAGTAGAAGTTTTGTTATAATTCTTAGGAATTTCTGCTAAAAACACCTAAGTAATTCTTTTCTGAACTAGTCAACAGCAAACAGATTCATCTGGGATGGCAGGTGTGAAGCATCAGGCCCCTAGAGAGTATACAGAATCTCAGTCCACCACTGGCTCTGCAGTCTTCCACTGACTATCCTGAAATTTTCTCTGGGGGCAAAAACAATTCAGATTATTTGCTTGTACTGCTGGGAAATAGAAGCAAATTTCAGAACCTCAAAACCCTAACTCCTTAGCATGCTAGTGAAGCTGCCCTCCAGCATGTGAGAAGTCTCCCTTCTGCTTTTATTGCAGAAGTCAACAGATCTTGTTCCCAGGGTGTTCAACACTGCTTCCACCAGCTTGGAAACAGGAACCAGTTTAGATGTTGGGGTCACTGCAACTCATCCCCTCTACGGGCAATATCCTCTGTGCCTAAGGTAGGAAACACCACACAAATCTAAATAGTCAGGTCTAGTCAGTTTTGCTTGACCTCTGCACTGTGAAAGTCAAAAAGTTTAAAAATGTTGATAGCAATAATTACTAAGGAACCCGGATGCATCTTTTTCTTGAAAGAAAAAAAAACAAACAGGACAATGGTAACTATGTAAATTACTTAGCTAAGCTACCTTACAAGACTTAACAGCAATAACGAAGTCAAAACAAATTCCTACACAACTGCTAGGCAAGGAAGAGCAGTTTCTGTGAATATATCCCTAGTGCTTCCATTGTCTGTGATAATTCTTGAAACTGGAAATAGAAACAGCATGATCTTTACGGTAAACAGCTTTGCATCAACCATACCTTATAAAAGATTGATTCTGCCGTAATTATAGTGGATACGGACTCAGGAGCCTTGATGGGCTAAGAAAAGAACACAGAAACAGAAAATCAAGAGCGTTAAAACAAACCAACCATAAAATACCAGGATTTTTTTTTCTTTTTAGAGAACCTACCGATATATTATCCTCTAAGAAAACTGCGAACAGAACTCTCGTGACCGGTTTATATTTACAGCCCCTGGTGCGGGCTCCAGGTCCGCCCCAGCCTGGCACAGGCTCCCGACCCGCTCCCGTCCCCGCCCCGCTCCGCCACACACCGACTTACGTTCTTCAGCTTGAAAATGTGCCTCCTGCCCTTTCCCTTCGTGGAAACTTTCTTCTCCGCGGCGGGCGCCGACTTGTACTTGGTGTTTCTGAGCCGCGCGGAGCGCCGGTGGATCTCCTGCTTGCTCTGGGGGGAACGGCGGGATGAGCACGCGGGGGAACGCCGAAACGCGCCGGCCCCTGCCCCGCCCGGCCCCGGCTCCATCACCCTCACCCCGTCCCCCTCCCCCTCGTCACCCTTCCCACCTGTTTCCCCCCGCCGCCGCCGCCGCCGCCGCCCCCGTTGCTGTGCTGGGCGGCGGCCGAGGTGGTGGCGAAGGCGGCGGGCGCGGGCGGCGCCGAGCGCGCCGTGCAGTTGTTGCACAGGATCTCGCCCTGCCCGCCCTTCTTCCACATGGAGGAGGACGTGCTGCGGCACACGCTGCAGGTGGGCTTCAGCCCCAGCGGCATCGTGCGCCCGGCGCGGGGCCCGGGGGCCCGGCTGCGAGCGGCGGGAGCGCGGCGGCCTC
>VZRE01000450.1:212637-304622 GCA_013396775.1 Cephalopterus ornatus
GGGCCCTCGCAGGGAGCGCCCCACGCCTCGGCAGGAGGCGGGCGGGGGGAGACCCGACGGGAGCGGCCGGGTCTGTTCAGCCTGGAGAAGGGAAGACCGCGCGCAGACCTCACAGCAGCCTGCTGAAGGGGCTCTACAGGGAAGGCAGAGAGGGGCCCTTCGTCAGGAACTGTAGTGATTGGACAGGGAGTAATGGGTATAAGTATTTGATACTTTGTGAAGGCTTTCATTTTGTGAATTTTTATAAGACACATTGCTAATGGATAACAAGTAAAATTGTAAATAGGTTTTTTCAAATCCAGTTTTGCTGTAGCCTTCCTACCATCTTCCCAACCCTGGGCTTCTGACCCTTTGGTCTTTCCAAAACAATGCTGCAGGGTCTTTTCTGCCACAGGTATAGAATGTGTGTGTTTTACATATATCTGTATATTCTTAATTAAATATGCTACTGTATGTCGTGATAACTTATTCACTGTGATTTTTCTTTCTGCTTTTAAATTATAACTTGAATAAAAAAACTCAAACCAAAAAAGCTCAAGCTTTAAGAAACCTAATTTGAGGTGATAATTCAGTGGGTTTTAGCCAATCATATTTATGTTATGTTGTCAAAAAGAGGTTTATTTCAGCATTTCTTCATTTCAGTGTAATTCAAGGTCAGACAACACCTTGAGATTACAGTGCACTTGGTATGTTATTCTCTTGGCCTCATGAAAGACCAGGGAGAGGCAGGGATGGCTGCCAGTGCTGTTTGATCACTCCCTACCTCACCTGAGAGGTAATGCAAAGAGCAGTGGTTAGCATATTTTGTCAAAAAATTAAAACCAGCATGTCTTTTATTTTAGTTCTGCCCAGCAGAACTAGCATGGGTGACCTTTTTTGGTTACTTGATATTTTGTGTAGGCAATAGCTGAAATGTTTTGATTTGAGAGTTGCTGAATACCAGGCAATTATGGGTAGCAGGGAAGGAGGGCTCAGGACTTCTTAAAAGTACGCCTCTCTAAGTTCCTCTCTGGTGGATCCCAAGTTTTAGAATGTTGATCCTAAATTTTGAGCATCCTCTTCAGTGTTCTGATTCTCCTTTATAGAACTAGCCTGTTTTTGAAGTGGGTTGAAAGGCAACTCTTAGTCTGTGGCCTGACTGGAATTGGAAGTGCCTGATTTAGCTGAGGGATTTTGCACAGTGTAAGCTCAGATGAAGTTGGAGAGTAAAACTCTTTTCTTCCAATTAATGGGAATTTCCATTTAATTTTATTTTTGCCCCAGTAAGAGAAAGAGCTGCCTGCTGGAGTCATCAGAATCCATCCCTGCTCTGAGATATTTCAGATGTAAATAGACAAGAGAAAGAAGTGGAGAAAACAAAATGTTGGCTCCACCTAGGGAGGGGACTGTGTTAGAAACACACTGGCTATCAATGCAGAACCCTTTCTTCCTGGGAGCTCTCAGTGAGTTTTTTATTGGAAATGCTGTAGTTGAATTGTTGTGCACTGGATTTCATTGCACTGTTTCCTCTTAGCTTCCTACTGCTATCTGGTAGTCTGCTGAAGAATCCTTTGTTCTTATTTTCTGAGTGTCACTATTCCCCAGTCAGCTGCAGAGGATGCACCTGGAATGCTTTTCCAGAAATATTTGTGTTGTAAATGCATGAAATGGAGTATGAATCTGATGGACTGGTGCACTCTGCATTTCCTCATGGTCCTGTACTATGGTTCTTATTACGTCTTTTGTGAGAAAAGCAGGTTTTATTCTCTTAATTCCCATAGCCAAAACTGATGCTATTCTTGAGATGTGCTGTACAATTATTACTTGCATAGGTAGCATGCATCTGTCTTGCAGCTCCTGGGTCTTAATTACTCCTTCAAGTGTGTGGTAGAGCCAAGAACTAACCTCTGATTTTGTGAAGTCTTTGGTTTTTGGCCCTGTGGGACCTGGATAGTTAAACCAATGGCAGAGATAACATAAAATGACCACAAGTACTTTTTTTAAAACATGCCAAAGCTGCCTCTGAAGAGACTTTATTTGTACTCTAGAATGCTTCTGTGATACAAGAACAGCGAGAAATAGCACCTTTTAACAAAAGTTAGTATTTTCTGCCCTTGTCATGTTTTGTTGGTTTGGGCCCTCAGGACTTATTCCTGTAACAACTGGCAGTTTGTCACCATTACATCTCCTTGCAAATGGGGATCTCATAGTACAAGCTTTCTGTTTAGCAGGTTATCTTCACAGGTTACTGTTTCTGCTTCGTTTGAGATAGTTCTTGAAGACTTGGAGCAGTTTTGATATTAAGTCTTTGAACAGGATTTGAATTAGTGGTTCCAGCTAAACTGCATGCCACTAAAAATACTTCAGGCTTGATTTTTAGCCTATATGATGCTGCTGCAATGATGTGGGCCTTGGGTGCAACCTCACTTGTGACTTTGGAATTACCTCCCTTTGCAGTAGTGCCAATAGTAAGTACTGCTGTTAACTGTGGCTATGGAAACTAATTTTCTTTATGTTATTTGTTAAAGAGTGTTCTCGTGTCTCCACTGTAAGCCTGTACGATGGCTGTGAGTCAACACTGATGTGGCCCTGAAGGCACAACATGCACGTTCCCACTGTACATGTAAATTAAGTTGTCAATCATATAGACTTTCTCTTTAATTAATTAGTAAAAATATGTAAAAGAGATCTGCCAGTTGTACATGATTTCACAATAAGTGCAAACCAACCTCAGATATTTACCATTGCCAGTTTACTACTGCTTACACTGAGATTTCAAAAACGGGAGATAAGTTTATCCTTTTCAGTCAACTACACTTTACAGGTTACTTGAGATTGTCATTGTAGTATTTTTTAATGACCTTTCCCTCTGGGGTAGTCAGCTCCCTGTTCACTTTGTACAAATAGGGTAAATGTGGTTTTTACTTAGGCCATCAAAGAGTCATGGTCAGAGAGAGGGCCTCAAACTCCAGGTGCCTGAACTGAAAATAAAGACCACTAATTTCAAAGTAAGTTTGTTTTGCTTTTTAAATTGGAGAATGTAAAGTTTTCTGCTATAACATGTATAAACTCTAGCATTCTTTGCAATCATGTTAGTGAATCTTGGCTGGATAATTAATATGACATTGCTGTTTGTTTGCCTCCCTAAAGGCATGTTGAGGTTGGGTACGTGGACTCCCACATTAAACAATGTAGACAACAAGACTGACTGTAGAATTTGCAGAGTAAAAATACTAGTGTCCAAGCAAGACCTTCATTCCAATAGCTTATTATAAATAAAACTGATCTGATTATTAGAGCAGAAGGTGCAGTGGCCAAAATATAACTGATGAATAATTTGCATAGGTCACTGTTGCTCAGAGAAAAACATCTGGGTTCATAAACTGATAAATTCTCCCTGAAACTGTGTAAAGGTAAATCATTTTAATGGAGTGAACAACTCCCATGTAAAAACCCCATGATAAAATACCCCAACATTGTTCCAGTACCTCATGCTGGATAAGACACTTAGGCTTGGATGAAAATATCATTATAATACGAATCCTGAAGACAATGTAGTCGCAGTACTGAACACCTATATTATATATTTTCTTGCTTATATTCCATTTATCTGGATATTCATCTAAATGACTTACAAAGGAAAAAAAACTATGCAAAAACTTCAAGTTTGCATTTCAATGCAGAAAGGATTTCTGTAAAGATGAAGACCTGCATAATTTTAAAATAACACCACCTTGTTAACAATTAGCTTTAACATTCCATTAGTAAGAGGTAACTTAAAGTAACTATGAAGAGTTGAGGAAGAAAGAGCTTTGCAGTTAAGTTAGAAAACATTCTTTCTTTACTCCATTATTTTATTTTTAGTAATTTTTTATGAACTACTTAAATTGTTTTATGTTGTTATGTATTTGGGGAATAGTGTTAATTCTATGCTTGTCTATTTTTGAAGTGGAACAAAAGCATGTCATTGCAGAAAGTCAAGGCTTCATTCATTCCTTTGCGCTCATACAAAGACTGACAGCAAACAGCTTTATGCAGTATTTACAGTTGATCTTTTTGATGCACATCTTTTGCCTTACTCTTCAGTTAAGAGGAAATGATGCTAAAAATGACACTCAGTCTTGCATCATCATTGGTTTCTCTACATCTCTCAAGTTTTCATGTCTGGCTGATCTATGGAAGAGTAATAAGGACAATAATCACTATATTGTCCAATTCTAAGGAGATTCTCTAGACAATATTTTGTAAATAGCTATCCTTATCCATGTTTGGCTTCCATTCTTACCAGCCTCTGCGAGTATTAAAGTGTGATGCCTTCTGCGAGGGTGGTGAGGCACTGGAACAGGTTGCTCAGAGAAGCTGTGGATGCTGCATCCTTGGAAGTGTTCAAGGCCAGGTTGGATGGAGCTCTGACCAACCTAGTCTAGTGGATTGGAACGAGGGGTTGGAACTGGATGGTCTTTAAGGTCCCTTCCAACTGAAACCATTCTGTGATCTTAGCATGAGTGCTGGAGTAAGTTGATGGCATTACTGTAACAATGAGCAGAACTGTTTAGTGCCTGTTAATGTAACAGAGATGCTCTGGAATTGCCTGGTAACAATGAAGACTGGATATTAAGTGGCACTTAAGTTAACACTGATTAACAGAATCCTCCAGAATGCTCTGTTTAGCACCACTATTTGTAATGACAAGGCATTACTCTACTAAGAACAAGTGAAAAATATGGCTGTATTAATGTCTGTATTAGTGCAATTAATGTCTGGTTTAGATTTTGTTTTCAAAGCTTAATGATGGTACCTTATATTCACAGATCAAAACATTCAACTTACTACATGGTCCCCAGCTAATGTGGCACAGGACTAAACATATCCTAAAAATGTCTGTCAGCAGTTTCAAGGATCTGCTACAATAAGTCTAAGATGTAAGAAGACAGAACGAAATTAGTTTAAGTAATAAATGTTTAATCAAAGAATTTTACATATTATTAACAGCATTCATTTGGCCAAACATCTACATGGTTGTAGTATCCTACTTGTATATAAAGTGGGAATGTATCAAGTATAGACTATGAAAGTGCAAATAACAATTCAAGGTTAGAGTAATTTTTTTACATTATAAAATTAACAGGTTTACAAAATAGTCTTGCCAAACTTTTATTTTTGAATTGTAAAGTCAATGAATATGGTGTTAAAATAAGTACCAAGAAAATACAAATTTAATAGGCTAATTTCATGCTCATAAGAGTAACACGGAAACAATGGATATACTGCACAACCTAACCAAATTACAAAAAACCAGAACCCACAAACTTCACTATCTTCACAGAGAGCACTCTTACATATCTTACTGTAACTTTGCAAGACATCTCAATGCAATACATATTCTTTTTGTGAGAATCTTTCTATTCAGAAATTCAAGGAAGCTATGTGAGTTAAACAACTTTCAGACCAATTCATGATGACAGGTTGTGAAGGACTGTTTTAGTTGAAGGACTTTATACCTATAGGTATTTTTCAAAGGCTCAATATTATGTCAGGAGTAGGGTGGCTATAGGAAAGGTTGAAAATTATTTGAGACTATTCTATTCATTCTCTCTAAAGATGCTTGCAAAATGGACAAGGTTTTTATGGGGTAAAGCTAAAATACTCTTATTCCGTTTTTTACTAATATGAACCTTGTGACTGCAAGGTTCCAAAGCTGGATTTGCATGAATTAGTTACCAAAACACTCACTTGAACTCACAGTAATCAATACATAAACTTTGCTATCATGACACTTGCCTATACACACTCAGTAGTAATAAACTTTTATATCATATCAACAGATCTCTGGTAACAGTTAAGCAAAACTTAAAACGGAGTGTATGTAATTTGCTCATGTTATGACAAGTTTTGATTATATGTAATTAAAACAGCCATTTGAACATTTTACTCTAGTTGTAATTACATACTGTACCATTGTATCTCACTAACTGTAGATTGATGCTTTTAAGCAAATCTAAAACCAGTATATTTTGTTTTTTCACGGTACAACAACTAGGAAAAGGTTTTTTGTGGTTTGTTTTTTTTTTTTTAATTTTTTTTCTTACACTAAACAGTAATCACACAGCAAATGAATATTGTGCAATTGAACAAATACCTAGTAGTGTTTTGTTTATGCAAAAACACTGACTGAACGTTTAGTTATTTACTGTAAAGGCAAGGCCAGGGGTGGTTTTATGGAGGTCTTTGCAATTAATAGCATAGTTACTCCAGAACAGACACTGAATTTGAATTACTTGTTTAACTGTGGCAACTATCCAGTTGGGTTAGGCAAAGGCACCGTAACATGTTGAGCAGAATGTGTTATCTGAACTTTTAATTGTGGGACTGACTAATATATGAAAATTCTGTATTCCTATATTTTTATAAAATGTTATCATTAAAAGTAATTGCACTATTAGTGCATAAAATGCTTTGTAGAATTATGAAAACAAAGAACTATGATTGCACTTCCGTTAAAGTGTCTCTTAAAATACAGCATAGCTGTTGCTAGCTCACTGTATTTTAATATTTAAAATAACTGTTTAACAGCAGCATTAGGTTTTATTAACTTAAGATACAGGCTACATTTAATTAAATGCAGTCACCATGGCGACACATGCCAGTTAAATTTAGAGAAGCAATGCTACCCAGTGGTTTCTTTCACTGCTAAGAATTGTGGGATTAGTTGGATAGAGTAACACTGCACTGTTTCATTAGGCTACCGCCAGTTAACCGTTCACAGTTTGGCACATTTGGACTGTAAATAGACATGAAAAAATCTTTGATTTTAAAGGGAAAGAATATCCCCTAAAACTTGTTCCTGGAGCAGTACTAAAGAGAAGCATTAAATACCTCCGTTCACACTGCTAACAAAAATGCAAAATGAGTAAGGAAAAGTTACGGAAAACAAAACCAAAATGCAAATGAACAGCCAGATGTTATTTTTGTGAAATAATGAGTTCTAAAAAAATGGAATAAACTAATTTTTAGGAAAACCAACCAAAATAATCAGTGTAAGCCTTTAATCCGTACTTTCAAGTTAAGGATTATCAACCTAAGGCTAAACAGATGCTGCATTGTATTAGGAATGTGGAATACACCCTACTTATTCCTTTCTCTTGAGAGCAAAAAGGCAAGTACTACCTAATTAAATGCAAAGGATATTCCTTGAAAGGTTCACATTATTATGAAGAACTACAATTCAAGAGAACTCCTAAATATCCGTTGTTACATCAGTGGTTACAACTGAGCTGTAGTTATGTGGATCAAAGCCTCCATAATGCTTACTCCACATACTGTACCATCTGTCACTGCCATTCTTTTACTCCAGAATTAGTTTTTATTCATACCAGATGCACATGTTCAATCCATTCACTTGAGGTTTGAGGAGTCTGACTTGAAGTATCTCCTGAAACATCCAGGGTGCTTGTTACTTCCCTGTTATTATCACCAATTTGTGATACTGTTTCACTTGGAATAATGTTTTCTTCAGAAGTGCTTTCCTCTGTTTGGGTTCCTCTGCCTTCGTTTTTGAGTGCATCCTCAAATAGTGCATGCTCTTCCTGAGGCTCCAGCCCTGTGTCTGTAAGATTTGGTTGCCCTGCTGACCCATCTTCAGTACTGGGTTGCTGTGACTCCTCATCTGTTTCTGTACTTGTTGAGGGGATCAGAGCAATACTCTGTGGGTTCATGTCATGAAACCAGGCCATAATATTTCCAAGTAGATTTTCATTGGTATTGGGATCTTGACTGCTGGAATCAGCATCACTAGATGTTGAGTATAATCCACTTCTTGTATCACTGCAGGGGTGTGAATGAAGACGATCAGCTGAAAAGGGATCATTGCCTGCACCCAGTCTCATCAGACTGTCACCAAGTTCTAACAGCTCAGAGCTGCTCAAAGCGCCTCTTGGGTTGTCTATACTTATGGGAGCAGAGTCCAATCTTGTAGGCAAAGAGGTGCCTATTGCTCCTAAAGATGCCTCATTATTTAGAAAGTCTCTTGTTTCTTCATCTATGGCCAAGCCAGATTCTTGTAATGACAGCTGAATAGCTAGCAAGATGTTTGGGTCATCTTCATCCAAAGAACTCAGAGCCTGTGGAAATACATAAGGTTGCTCTCAGCATAAAACTTGCATCTTGTTACATATTTTGGATGAAAAGTAATTTGGGCTCAAATCTGAAATTCATTCTTATTCCTATAGGTCATTCCTCAGAATCACTTCTTACTGACAGACCGACAACACAATTTAAGAGGTGACAATTGTTACATTAGTGATTGTTTAGCAGTTCTTACCAGTGTGAATGTGTAATTTGTTGTCCTAGATTCTCCCTTTCTCATTGAAGAATTAAGAAAATTTGCAGAGAGACAAAATGACACAGAAAAGCAGAGCAGAGGAAGGCAAGCAAAGCAGAGAGGATGGAAAAGAGATTAGGACAGATACCTGAAGAGAATCCTGGTTTTCAGAGCGACTGACAGGGGTATAGTCATGAAGCGAAGAGCTGTGCAGAATACCCATAGAAGCTGAACTCACCATGGAGGTGCCATGTCTTCTACTACTGCCACCTTCCTGAGTGTCTGTTTGGGCAATTGAAACAAAAATGGTTGAAGAACCAGCGAGGAAACCTTCTCCACTATTATCTACTTACAGAATCTCTTCCTTTTGGATTCCAATTGTATAATTTTACTCCTTCATTCACTCTGAATGAAACAATCCAAACCACTCCTTCCACACCAACTCTTATACAATGGCAGAACACCAGTCCCACTGTTTCTCACTGACTGTCTGGCTCATTTGTGCCTTTCTTTCTACTCTCAGTGCCCTTCTTCTCTTTGAAAGGATGGGTTATACCACCAGGAGCATGAGCGTGTTGGCAGAAGGGGCAAAGTGCTTCTAAGGCACAGACATGATTTATGGAAAGCCCTGAAAAATACTGCACCTGGACACAAATACAGTATGCATTTACAGGTGGATTACAAACGTTTGCCCATTTCTCTGTTCTTTCAAAGACAAAACCTCAGCTGTAATGTTAACATGACAGTAATTTTTACCGTAACATTGCAGCATAATTAAGAGTAGAGTCATTAGTCTAAACTTAATTACTGACATTGCTGTTTTCTTAACCAACAAAAAGCAGAAGTAAAATGCCGTTTTCAGAAAAAAATGCTCTGTCATAAAAATAAATGTAGCTCTTTTGACTTTGGAAAATGGAATTTTCCACTGCAAAACTCAAAATGAAATAGACTGAGACAAACTAATACTCTCTTGCATTGCCCTAGTCATCACTACCACACCCAAGTGTTCAGTCAAATTCTGGTCCTCAAACTAACAAGATGGTTTTGCATTTTATTTGTAATAAGGAAGAACCAAAACATTTGATTCTTTCTCCTCAATACAGGATTTCTCCTTTTGGTTTTAAAGAACAAGTTAAGTATAGGACTTTAGTTCGTGAGACACAGCAATGAGAGTTTGTGCAGCATGGCTTAGAGCACACAAACTGGCAACTCTGCAGAAACAGTGTCACAGTATGATTTGGATTCAAGCTATTTTTCACCTTTGCTAAGGTCCTGGTGGAATTGAGACAGCCCAGACAGCCAAGTTACAGTGACCGTAACGGACTGTGCTACCAGCATGTAGCACTGCTCAGAAGAGCAGAATGCTGGAAGTCACAGCCCAGGCCAACTTGTCTGCCTTTGCCAATACAGCCTCTGAGCGGGATTTTGAAACACAGCCTTATGACAATCTTCCACAGGCCTGTAGCAGGGGAACCTTCTTCTACACTCTATGCACAACTGGTCCTTTTAATTGGTGTAAAAGAGCTCATATATATAAGAGTGCCCTTCAAAATTTCTTCAGAAAAGCAAACCTGTGCTAAACAGCTGAAGAGTTGTTAGTGAGAAGACCAATGCATTTTTCTTTAAGAAGAGGAGCAGCCACAATGAAGTCAAACAACACTTCTAACAGAGATAAGCCTTTATGTTATATTCTGGAAAATACAACAACGTATTCGAAATTTCTTTAGATCGTATCCGCAGAAGAACAAATATTGTGGTCACTTCTAGCAATTTCTGAGTCAGGAAGGAAAAAAACCCAGGCCCTGGCAGGTTCGTACCTAGCGTACTCTCACTGGGGTCATCAGGGTCCGGAGTATTACTCAGCAGACTGTGCATGTCTCCACGTCGACGCTGTCTGTGCCTCCTCCGATACTGAAATTCAGCATATTCCTGCATAAACCAAAGGTTACAAAACACAGGGCAGCATGCAGAACTATTTTTCTGAGTTACAAGCATCACATTTTTATAAAAAATGTGTGATTTTATACATTTATTATAAAATCACCTGCTTCCAGAAAAATGAACTGCAAGTTCTATCATGCAACGCTTAACATAAACAACAACAAAAAATCCAGGGTAATCCTATCTATAAAATAATGAATTTGCAAAGAAAAATACTTGATGTACTACCAACATTTTAATACTTGCAATCTCCTTTTTTAAGAATTCCATTAAGTACACATTTTTTGTTTACAAGCTTTGATGCCAAACTTTATATACACAAACACTGACACACTTTTTGATAAATGTATACCTAGTGATTTTGCAACATAAAAACAATTAATGTGAATTAGACCAATTGATTATCTCAGAATCTCTGTTGCCAGCAATTCCCAGTAGAAAATAACTTTTGATAGACTACAGAAAGCTGGCAGACATACATCAGGACTTAATATACTTTTCCCAGCCTTCAGGACACTATGGCTCAGGAACTTCTTGAGCCACAGCTGATACTCTTCTACTGAGCTGTCTTTGATGGGTTTTTATTCCATGAAATTACAAATCTCCTCTATTTTTCCCTAACCTAAGTTGCTAACAAGCCATACCCCATGGGTATAAACTCCTACAGTCTGTATTTTCTCATATTATGTGTATTTATCAAAACCAGTTTATATAACATTTATGGAAAAGACTCACTCTTGACCACATCAAAATAACATCCCAAGGGTTACTTATCTTAATACTTGTAAATAAATCTTTTGATTTCCATACCTTTCATAATATTAAGAAACTAATTTTATCCTTGAGGGCAAATTTCCAGATATGCTTTTGGTTTGTACAGCTGACGCCAATCCTGACTGCGTAGGTAAGGTTTTCTGTTAATTGCAGTTATTCATTTACACAAGGCAATAAAAATATACACACAGTACTAGCCCTTCTCTTCAGAAAAGAATACTGCTCTTGATTTCCCTGAGCCCCAAGTTGGGAAATCTGTAATCCAAAGGCTTCATTTGGCCAAATGAACTGGGAAAGATAACAGTACCATTACTTTTCCTTTCTTAAATTAACCCTTCCTCATAGAATATCTCAACATATAAAGTACCTAAAACTTAAATGCAGAAGTATCATTTCTCTTATACAATGTGTTAATGATATTATGAGAGTATGTTTTCTTTCCATGAACTGTCTCAGACCAAGTTCTTATAGTGACATATGCAAGCCAAAAGGAATAGTCACAAAATCATCAGCATGGGCAGATTTTTATCTCTGTTACAAGATCCATGAAAATGGTAAGAACATAAAAATAGCCTTACTGAGCTGGACAAAAGGTCCATTTAGCCCAATATTGTCTTCAAATGTGGTTAGTAGTATATGCTTGTTAGTCCAAGGAACACCATAAAAAACCAGGGTAAAAATGAAGTGATTCTTCTCTAAAATATTCTTCCAAGCTCAGAGCTTTTCTAAATGGAAAGCAGTGCCCCAAATAACACAAAATCAAACCTTGATATAGAACAACATAACTGAATTATTTTAAACATATATAATTATAACATTATGAATCAGGAAAGTAATAATTGGAAATGATTGCTGAACACTAAGATTTATTAATCGTATCAGATCTTATCTGTCATTTGTTTGCAATAAAATAATAGATTTTACTAAAAGCCATTTAACTTTTGGTTGCTTATTAACCTTTAGAAAGAGATCTTAATTACTATGTATGAAAGTTTATTTCTAATTATATGGAACAATTTTCTACATGTGAGCAAAAGGAGTTTTAATTGTGTTGGGTAAGAATATCTTGGTTTCACAAAGTGTTCTACAACAACCAGCATTCCTGGCTAAAACCAGTAAGATTTTGTTTTCTATAATAATCTGCTATACACAGTCATTCTACTGCTTGTCAGTAAAAGTACAGCACTACTTAAAACATTTTGTGTGAAATGCACTAAAATAAATAAAGATAACGACTACTAATTCTACAAAATTCCTTTAGCATAGGTGGTTGCAAGTATTCATGATAGCTACATAGCAAAGACACCAACTTGCATCACACAGTGCCACATTTAGCCAAATCATAAAAACTCATAAGCAGTCACCTAAGCACGGCTGCAATGGCACCTACTGCTAAAGAGCTTATCAACAAATTTCTTACCAGCTTTTTCTCATAACCAGTTCCATTGATGATACAGTAACATCATAGTGAGTTTGATATTATCAAATGTGGTATTATTTCAAAAGAAAGAACTAAAGGAACTGGACAGGAGAAGCACGGTGATCTTTTGTAGAGAAGCGAGACATTTTCTCAGCAGTGTGATGCTCACCAGCAACAATAGTAAAGGAAATATATAGAAAAAGTACATGGAGTTTTCTAGGATGCTTAAAAATGACTAGCTAGAAAGAAAACAGCACCAAGGAAATATTGAAATGAAGTTTCCTTCCTGACTGAATGCTTTAATCTAATGTTCTCAAAACATCTAATAAAAATTAAGATGATAAAGGAAAGCTTCATAGGAAGCTTCTCATATTTTAGAGCAGAGTCTCAAAAACTATTTACTCTTTCCCATATACAGATAATATAATTTTTAAATGAATATTCTAATTTTCATTCTTGGTTAAGTAGTAGAAGTTAATGTCATTTGAGTATGCAATTTCCATCCTGCTTCAATACATAACAATAAAAAATAACCATTTGAAATAGTTAACAATATTTAGGAGTATGACTGGATGTTCTTCTTGGATTGTGACAGAAGGATAGAAATTTCTTAGGCTTGTTGTCAAATTCTGCTGGACTGATGTTGCATTCAAAAGTAATCTAAACAATTTCATATATTTATTACTTTAAGGTTCTGCAGCACAGAGACACCGGTTTATATTCAATTATAAAACTGGTTATATACTTGGAAAATGATGAATGCAAAATAGCTTCTCTAATGCCCCCTTAAATAACTATATCATATAGGGGCATGGCTTAGAGTCATTGCACAATTAGCTATGAATATATTTCCTTCTATTGTGACATAAATGAAATGAAAGCTTAACCAGCTTGAAATGCTTTGACTCAAAATAAAGAAGCTCTTCATGCAGATTGCGATCGTACCTGTGTTTCTAGAATATGCAGAACTAAGTTAAAAAAATTAAAAGGAAATAGTTTACCTCAGGGGATGCAAATCCTAAATATTCCCAATCCCATGTTCCACCAGCAAAGCTATAAAATGGAAAGATATACCATTGAGTTTAGAAGTAGAACAAATATGAACAACCTCCAGAGCTTCAAAACCTATTGAAATCTAAAAACTAGTGCAATTGTAACTCTCTGAACTTAACAAGTCTTCTCCTTTAATTCTTGCCTCAAAATTAATTTAGAAAGCCCTACAAATAAATTTTTGACTATGATAGGAGTACCTGATATTTTTAGCAAATATTTTAGAGATTTTTGAAGTGTACCAGGCATTTAGTGGCAATCTTGATTAAAAAAAAAAGTGAAATGGAAGCCTAACCTAATCATTAATATATCACAAATGGGGAAGCAATTCAGGTTGCAACAGCAGAGCAGTGATCCTCAAATACATTTTTCCCCAAATGCTGTAATTCCATAAGGATCAAATGTCCAAGAAATATCACCAACACACTTAGCATCTACCTCATAGTCAAAGAACAACAGTGGATTCACCCATTTGGCAGCTATCAAATGAACTTTTTTTGACGTGTGCAGTGTTTTGTGTGGATTACCTGCGCCTGGGTGCTTCTGGAGAGTCTGCAGGAGCAACACCACGGGCCACAGAGGCCAGGAATTCTTGCCGCTTCTGCTGCACGAGACAAGCTGCACGGATGATTTTATGGCGAGGCGTCCGAAGGTAAGGCCTGTTCACTTTCTGTGCAAGGTCTTCAGTGACCATTTCTAGGTCTGTCTGCAATAGTTCATAATACAGAATAAAATAGTTTTACAGTAAAACGTGACTCAGGCAGAACTCTTTCCATATATACTGAGAGGAGTGATATCCATTTTCCTGAAAATACCTTTTGAAATACCGAAATACCCTGAAATGTCTGACCACAAGCCTCCTCTGCTACTGAACTACATGCTGTTCTACACCTTGGAGCAGGATTTCCCCGCACTCAGACATATTGAACATCTTCAAGAGACCTAAGGGAAAGGAAAGGAGGCAGCAGTCCCAGGTAGTCCCCCACTTTTGCCTTCACCCAATGTAAAGATACATCAGTAGGGAAAGACAGGACAGAGGAGCTAGAGAAGGAGATGAAAACTGAAGCTAAAATGTTACCCTCAGAAAGCAGATTAACAGGAAATTTTTTTCTTTCTTCTTCTATCTGTCTTTGTTCCCTTATTTTTGCATCAAGTGTCGTAAAAAAAATGTGCTATTTTTCCAAACTTGTTTACAAATACAAAACAGGTATATCAGTTTTATACTACAAAAAAAGCAAAAAGACACTGAAAACTACTATAAAAAAAAATAAAGTGCCATTAGAAAAGCAAAATATGAACATGTATTACCTGCATAAGTTCAAATATTTCTTTCTTTGTGCTTTTAGGCTCCAAGAAAAATCCATATGGATAAGAACACTTAAGAATGCGGCGAGTTTTTAGAAGCTCTTGCACTGCATCTTCAATGAATGTGGTATCAGGACAGCCTCCCTCAGCTGCAATATGAAACAAACATTGTGAAAATATTTTCCTGCTGATGTCAGCATTACTTTTGTGCATATCTGTTAAATATTGATGGCTGCACAGTGTTCTTAGTAAAAGAAGTAAGCACAGAACATTAATTTCTTACTAATGCTACTATCTCCTTGAGTCTTTGGAATAGGTAAGATCTACTGTACATTTAGCTTTCATCCAACACTTACGAATTCTAGTATCGAAGGGATCACATCACACAGCAGAACGATGTGAGCTCTATCCAAAAAAGAAAGGTTTAGCCAATCAATGTGATTTCAAATCAAATTCGTAGATCACAGCAAATACTTACTTCCACTGAGGGCTCTACTCAACTGCTCCATCTTTTCTTTGGCTGTTTTTAGAAGGCGCTGTTCTAACTAGAAAAAGAAAATAAATAAAATACAATAAGATAATTATTTTTGCATTAATGAAAACAAAAATGAGTAAAAATGGCTTGACCCACACCTGGTAGCTAAGTTCATGGTTCTTGAATCTTGTATAATAGTGCATAAACCTATCAAGCTCTTGAAATCTTCTATGCTTCTTTTCAGCCTGGAAACAAAATAAACCAAAATAAATCTTATGAATGAATACAGTAATCACCATCAGATATAATTAAATAACCAACATACTTTTTCTACATAAAGTATTGTATGTAATGCTGACAGTGCCACGTAAATAAAGAGAAAAAAGTAATTTGTGAAATTCACAAGTCTGCAAATACTGTAGCCAAAGAATTGCCATACAGTGAGTGCCTGCTATTTAAAGCAACTTTCCAAATGCCAAAATTAAGGCATGTCTTCTGTAGTGCACAGCAACTAATTACGGGATCAGCATGCCCATTTCACAAAAGGAAACCATGGCACAGAGAAGTAAAATGACTTGAGCAAAGTCACCAGTGATTATTACCAAAGTCAAAAATCTTATGTTTCTATCCACAAATAAGTAGTGCTTTTTTTCTGTCTCTTCGATATATTTAAGGTTGTATTTTTCCATTTGGAACTTGGTTTTGGAAGAGTTTTGATTAAACTTATCCTAAATGGAGAATTGCAGCCTTAGTGGTATTTTTCAAACACACATATTCATTTGTTACCTCTACAGTCATCTCCTTGGACTGTTCCTCTACGTGCTGAATAACCTCATAGCGTGTGCATCTGTAGTAGCCTCCAGTGGAAGAGCTGTGCTTCTTCCATTCTTCTAAGCATATCCAGCAAAAGTCATATTTGCACTTCAGAAAAAAAAAAAGAAAAAAAAATAAAGAAAAAAAGAAGTTGAAACATTTTCGATTTGCAGTTAGGCATCATTATTCCTCCATGAACAACTGGATTAACATCATTCTGAGCAGTAAAAAATTTTTGGGGAGTCTCCTTCCTATTTTACCAACTAAGGAGATCCATTTATCAAACCATATAAGTCATCATTTTTGTTCCTTGGATCACAAGATTGTATTGGATCTACATGTTAAGTTTTAAGTGGATGAACTAAATCAAATGGTAAATACAACTGATCAGGCCTGGGGTTTTGTTATTGTAAAAAAAAAAAAAGTCCCATTTTTTTAAACAACACAGAAACTGTTTATGTCCCATCTGCTGCCTGGTCACGATCTGAGCCAAGTAGAACAGGTAATTGCTGAGCAGGTAACTGCTGGGTAGGTATTTCAGCCTCTCTCTTGGTGGCAGTACAAATTAAATCTCTGGACTGTACAGCTACCAAGTTTCATGAAACTTGCAGCAATTTATTATCTGTGAACCCCCTCTTGTTCCTTCAAATCTGGTTCAAAGTACCCAGAATGTTAAAAACCCACTACAGGTAGGGTCATGAGAGCGCAGGACTGCCTAAGCCTTGCCTTGTGAGAAACTGGGCTCATAAAACAGTAAGATGTCTGCTTAAGTACAGAAACATGATAAAGTGAGTAAGGAGTATCCTCCTCTACACCAAGGTACATGCCAGCTGCTAAGAGGCAGCTGTAGCCCATTCTGTGGTAGGTGTGAGCAGATCTCCCTGCAGCAAAAGCAGAAGATCCATCACAGATTGTCACTTCAGCAGAGGAAGCAACAAGCGTGGTGACCACTGTACCTCATGTCTGAGCCCTGCAATGGGCTTGAGGACACCTTTCCTCTCCTTCCTCACTAGGCTGAGGGGAGGCAGCTGCTGTTTCAAGAGACTTCTCCCTGACAAAAGGAATCCGACTGTTTTAAGGACACTTTAAGCTGTTTATAAGCTGTTTCATCAAAGAAGAAAAGACAACCGTGGTTGTCAGCCAGTGCCTCAAAATGGTACAGAATTAAATCATCTATATTTAACAGTGTTTAATGGCCAAAGTCATCTCCAGCCTGAAGCCATACTTTGCTTAACTGAGATGAGCTCAGTGGCAACAGCTGCAACATACAGTTTTAAGCACTATGGAACTTACGAGCTCTTTTAAAAATCATGTAAAGAAAAAAACCCAAAAAACCAAATCAGCAAACTTGACATAAACCAGAGTAGAGGAGAATTTGTTCTCTGCTGTCAATGACATCAAAAAAAGTCCCAACCTTCAATTCATATCACAGAAAGAGAGAGAATATGTGATAATGTAAAGAAAATGGGATATGTATAGCAATGGAGAGAGACCTGCATTTCAGAAAAATAAAGAGAATTACTTTTAAATCTGTTAGGTTTTCATCGTAGGCCAACTATGTCAAGTGTGTGCTACTTTCTTATTTGTAATGATGGTCCTCCAAGAGGTAGTATTTGTAGTTATGTAAGATCTGACATAAAGAAACAGTATTCTAAATGTGCCGTTCTTAGCTAATTTGAGAAAAAAAGCCTTCTCAAATGATACTGAACTCACAGCGAAAATATTTTTTCTATTTTGGTAGCAAACTCCTGACTAATTTTCTGGCTGTTGTCACCAATACATTTCCCTTGGAATTACTTTTGGTTGTCTCTTCATTCCTGCTGATCAATTCCGGTTTACAGTTTTCCACCTAAACTTCTCTGCTTTTTTGCTACGTTAGAGAAATAATGTAAAAGAAAAATACAGTAAGGCAAAACGTTCATTAGAGCTTACCCTTCCTTAAAATGTTAACATCTTCTGCAAATTACAACTGTTCTTTCTCCTGTACATTATTAATGACGATTAAACCATCAATTATTTCAGTTTCCTTAAGTTTCATACTGTATTGCTCTTAATTCTTAGGTGTTTATGAAATTTCAGTCATTGCAATGTTCACCTGCCAGCCAAACGGATTTCACTAAATATTAAACATTTGATAATTATCTAATTCTTGCAACAGGTCCCATTAGATCTCAGGCATGACACTTCAGAGGTTTTGGACCTCTGTGCTCCTCAAATGTGTACAGGACGTACAAACCTGAATGACGGTTCCACAACCGATTGTAGGATGGGTCTTTCTTACCTTTGCACACTGCATGTGGTTGCAGCCCTCATTCTTCTGAATTGGAGATTTGCAGTTGGCGCATGGTTTGGAGTTCGTTAATAACCACAGGCAGTTGGCAGCATCTTCATAGGCCTCACTCACTCCCACAACTTTTGGGGGGTGACAGGAGGATATGGAGCATGCAAAAACAGAGAGGTTGAAATTGTACTTGTGTAATCTTTGGTGAAAGTCAGGTGAGGAAAGATGCATGTTTATCTGTTTCTTGACAAAATATTGAAGTTCTTCACTATATATATATATTTCTCACATATATAAACACATTTTTATTCTTACATTTTCTAATTTATATATATTATATATAATATTACTACACTTCTTATTTCTTTAGATTTCTACACATCTATTTCTATACAGTATATATGATATTTAATTTATAATAGATAAAAGAGAAAATACATATATAAGAAAAACAGGCATAGTTTGACAAAGTAGGGTGCATTTTGCCTCTTCATAAAATTTTCTATGCTTTCCAAAATATTTCTAACACTATGGAAAGGCTCTGAACTGTGGTAATCAAGGTAAGTTATGTATTCAAATGACTGTTAATCTTTAATTTTTTTGTTAACGTTGATCAAGAAAATGGTCAGTCTGTCCTGTGTAAACCCAACCTTTATTAGTGTTTTTAGTAAATGTTATTTATCATTAAGCCATTTCCTACAACTCCCTTGCAGTTCACCCTCAACCTTACTATTATTATCACCTATTGGCTTGAATCAGTTTTATAGCACACAAAAAACTGCATGGAACACTACTCAAACAAAAGAGTAGACTGGGATAAAAGAATTAAAATTGGACAGGATAAATAAAGTGATATTCAGGAATAAATCAACTAATTAAAGAAACAAAGTTTAAAAGGAAGGGAAAGGAGTATTATATGCCCTGACTGAACCACATGTGTATTTGTGGGAAGGAATGTTTTACAAAGAACACTCTACCACAGTGCTGCAGTTAAAGTGTGAAGCCCCTCATAGAGGGGTACCACTTTCTTCCCTTTTTACCCTATTTTTCAGCCAGTGTATAAGTTTTTACTTAATGCAACTAAAAAAAAATCCCTTTAAACCCAAAAGATCAAAACAGCGGCAAAAACATCTGCTTCCCCCCCAGCCCCACACGGCTCTTACGTTCTTCTGGTTTCATTTCAGATATTTTCTGTAGCCAGTCCTTCCAGGTTTGGCAGTCACAGGGTTCATGTGCTTCACCAAGACATTCCCTGAAAACGAAGGTTTATACACAATTACTTATAACTAAGAGACTGAGAATTAAAGTTAAAATTGATTCAAGCTATAAAAAAAAAGGAAACTTATCAAGACATGCTTAAACTTTGAGTCAGGAAGATAAAAGCCATCCAAATAATATTATTTTAAAATACTCTTAGACTACTTGCTCACAAGCACAGATGACCATTATAAGTAATTTAAATGAGACAGGAAAAGAAAAAAGCTTCTTAAAATTACAATCTGAAATAAATCAGCTGGCTTGTAGTTTTGTACCTGGGTACTATTTTAGTGCCACAAAAGTGCTAGTATAGTTTCTGGGATAAAGATAAACCAGAATATAGAGTTTATCCAAAAGTTAAGTAGTTTCTTACAGCTGAAATGCATTTCATGTAGAATTACTTGCATCTGTTCAGTTGTTATAACTAAGCCTTAACTAGATTCAAGCTTTTTGTCTAGAACAAGGTCAAAACAGCATTAAGTATTTATGGATTTTTACTCTTTCCACCAGAGACTCTTAAATGGGGGCTTTAACTTATTTACATGGATACACTGGAGTACTGAATCTCTTGAGCTTCTCCTGAAGTTAATATGAACTTTAAGGATGGCCATCACTACTACACAGTGGCAGATGAATGGCTTCCAGATGGTGCTTAAAGTGTGGATGTGCCAATAGGCACTCTGGATTTGTAATTACTCCTTTTTTTACTGGAATAGCAGCAAATAGCCTCAGACATCTGCCACATCAAACAAAACAATTTCAGATGGGCACCAGCTGCATCAGAGCATACACAAGTTTTCTGCAGATCCAACGGTGAACTGCTCTCTGCAGTGCAGAGTCAGAAGTTACATCAATACTCTTCTGTTTCCTCTTGTCCACATCTTAAGCAGGAATGCAGGGACAAAGAAAAGGCTTTGAACTTTTCTCCCCTAGCTAGTTTGCTAACAAAAAAGTTTAGAGTCAGCACACAAGGATCTCTGGTTTGGACTCAAGATCTTAGCTGGGAAAGACTGTATGGGAATGGTGGTCTATAACAAGGTCATCTCAGCCCTGGTTGAAAGCTGACACCTTTGGCTTCTGTGGGACAGTAGTACACTTAGATCATTGACTTCAGGAGAGCCAAGACCCTCTCACGTAGAATTTCTTACCAGAAAAGACTGAAACTAGCAAAAATTTAACTATGACACACTCAGTTTTAAGTTAAAAGCTGATTAGTCAATCTTTGATGGGGTCAGGGGGAGGGAGTTGTGTCTTTGATGTTTTCAAATTTGTGGATTCGTAATGAAGTGCAGCCATATGTATATCTTTGACTTTGTATCTATATTTATCTATATGATAGTCACAACAGAGTGTTCAAGAACCAACTTCTTATGGAAGTTCTTTCATTAGCCCACACCAAAACAATGATTTTCATGCTGGGACATCATTTTAATGGTGTAATAGCACTGAGCCTATTGCTCGTGAAACTTTTTATGAGTCAAAGTTATATTTTGGATAGACTCCCTGACAGCAAAGAGTGAAGGGAACTAACATCAAACATCTGTGCTAATTAACAGCATTAGCCTCTCCAGAGCCTTCCTCAATACCCAGCAGGGTGATTTATTTGAAGGTGCAGTTCATACTTATTAAAATTGCGGCAAGTATCAACAAGTTAAAATTCATGGAAGGGCTAAAAACATCACTCAAAAAGAATGCAGTTCTGGATTTTCGCCCCCCTCACAATAATACTTATATCATACAATGAATTTTGAATCAAAACAGCAAAACACTGTTGCAACTTAATAACTGTTTTCTCAAGTGCACCTGAAGAGTTGTCAGTCCTGCAGAACGAGACTCTGTCCCTTGCCTCCATCTCAGATGAAAGGAGCAAGGACTGAGGGTACCAAACAGAGTGTGCACTGTCTGCTAAGACTATTTTCCAGAAGTGTCTGCTTGCTACAATTCATTGTGCTTCTGAAACTGCATGAAGGTCTTCTAATATATTTATTGAATGTATCTGAGGATCCACTGGTGCAGGATTTGTACGCAGTTTTTATGTGTACTACATTTAAATAGCTCTGAATGAAAAGGAATAGAATTTTATGTTTGCCACAACAGATCACATTTTGCTGAAGATGCTGTTAGTGCTGGGTAATGAAAAAATGAGTAAATTATAAAGAGGAAAATTCCTACTCCTACATTAAAAAAAAATTTCTCAGTAGACTCCGAGAATTTTCTTGCTTTTATGAGCAGGAAGGCTATAGATATGAAAAAACCATAAGTGGTTGGTTTTCTAATACATAAATTCTGAAGAATCTCTTACTAAATGCAGTATCAGTTGCTATTACAATGTCTAAGCTGTAGACTACCTGGGTAAAACTTGTAGAACTGACATAAGTATGGAACTGTGGGACGTGCTGATTGAAGTTTAAAGAGACAAAACAAGCTCCCTGTAAGCATACAGTACTGATGAGAACCCCATGAACTGAGAATACACTTTCTTTTTCTCCAGAGGAACTCATTCATGCTCAGAGTTTTTGTAGTGTAAGACTAGTATGGTTGTCCTCAGCAAATGGTTCTGGTTTAACTACTGCAGGATGCTTTGGTTGCTAGCAGAATTTTCTTGCCATTGCTGAAACTCTTCATTCACTCTTTTGGGGATGAAAAAAGAGACTTTGGAAAGGCCTTCTCGGACATTTTGTTGTTAATATGAGGTCTTTTTCAATACTAACAAGGCATTAACTGTATTTGCTTGTGCAGTATGTCAAAGCATCAAAATATAGAGAACATTTATCATAAAAATTAGGCACTCAGGTAACTTTCACACCCAGAGAACATTCTAGGGCATTAGTACATTGAGCTCATGTAGAGGAAGCAGAAGCTGCCAATGTCTGAAGGACCATGTCAATATGACACTTAAGTCAAGCTCTCTCCTTCAGGTTAACAGAAAAATTGATTCTCTGTCTGTAATCAGAAGCAAGGATGAGAGGATGGTACCATCCTGTGGAATAGTACTAAGTTTTGTTATATTTTCACTGGTAAAAACATTTTCTGGTTTGTTTCCACAGGCTATTTTTCTTTCTGATTTCTCCATCCATTGTGAATAACCTCTTCCCATGAAGTTCTGTTCTCTGACTTTTGTGGTTGTTTCACTATGCCTATTTTACTCTTTTATTTTCTTCCTTTCATTCACATAGGGAAAGAACTAAAATCAGAAGCTTCTTTCATTAAGAGCCTTATGATATTTGGAATCAAGCAGATGATTCAGGATATTCTTGCATCACGGTTTCAGTGAAAAATGAAAAGAAGAATTACTCCGCTTGTCTCAACGTCTATACTTTGGCTGACCCTTTTAGATTTTCCAAGACGGAAAAAATGTCCCACTACATTAGTCACAAATTGTCAAGTCTGACAGCATCAAGGAACTATGACAGGGCTTTGTTCTGCACTTCAGAAAAACATCTCAAAACTTTTTTACTTTCATTGATGCTGTTCTGTCCTTTCCTTGAAAGTGCTGAAGATCGGCAATGTGTGTTTTAAAAAATATCTGCCTTTTTACTCCTTCTCGAGCTTGTATGCATCTTAAGACTCAATAGAAGTTAACATAATGAAAAAGTGCTGATCCTAAAGTGAAACAAAGATTGGAGTGATCCTGCAAATAGAATAGTTATATATGAAGTAAATGGTCCCTCATGGTCCTGTTTAAAATACAGCTTCTCTGATGTGATTCTACCAAAATTCAGAAAGAACTAAAAATTGCTGATTTTCTGTACTATAATTCATGTTTCAATTACACTACAGCTATCCAGAGCAGACACAAAAATCCCTCTACCAATATCCCACTTCTCTGTTGTCTCCTCAGAACAGAACATCACAACACTCCATGCTGATGTTTCGCATCTAACAGAGCCAATAATGAGTATTGTATTATAAACCTTTGCTGTGCTCCAAAATACGAAAGTATTTGTGCACATGGGGTTATTTAGTGAATGAACAGAGGATAGTGTAGTCATATACCATTCCATACAAATTTCTGTTGCACCCTTGGTGGTAGGTGGGACTTTTTAATTAGTCCCTGCACTAGCAGTGGCTGTGACTTTATGGAGATGTAGGTAAGTTGCTAGTACTAACCAGCAGAAAAGATGTCCTTTTCCACAATCTACTGCAGGGGCTTTCAGCATAGGGAAGCTAAGTGTATCTGATCCTGTTGAATTTGATCCTTGTCTTGTTAGCCTTACGGCTCTTTCACATCCCGGTATAGGACACCATTTAATAGCAGGATTATTTTCAACAAAGGCCTGTGGAAATAAAAAAGGAAAATACTTGACTACATAAGATCAGATTTCATCATTGATATAAATCTGTATTCCTAATCTTCCTTTAAAGGAACAAAGCCAAAAAGCATAAGGACAATCTTGTAGCTGCGGTGATAGACTTTTTAAAATAGTTATAAAAGGGAATAATTTAATCTCCTTTTTTTCCCCCAATAACAATAGTACTGGAGATTTACATTAAGAAGTGTACCTACATTTCAAACAAAACATTCAATCTGTGCAAGTCAGTTCCTTTGTGATGTGGCTTACAGTAAAGTTGTACTATATATGTGCTGGCAATACACTCATTAACAGAACTGACTCTTGAAGACAAAAAGAATCAAAACTTTAGTGATTAGGCAAAAATCCCATAATGTATCCCATCCACAATAAATCTGAAATCAGAACTGGACTAATTCAGGAATTTACTTCCAATCTATTTGGTTACTATAACAGGTTTTCTTTTGTAAAAATTATACCTAATAAATGAGGAGGAAAAGGAACTTCCACTAGTTTGCTTCAAACCTAGGCTGATCACCAGCCACTTAAAATAAAAGACATAAAAGATTAATCAAATCTGATAATTTAATTTGCATCTTATTGTGTAAGACTGTTACTGTATATTAAAGAGACTTGTCACGCAAAGTATTGTACTGAAAATTAAAAAATATTTCTCTACTTTCTTTTGCCCTGCCACCACTGATAAAGTAGCACATTACTCAAAGACTAGTTCATTACTATACTAGCATAAAAGAAAAAAGGTGAATTAAAAGCTTGCTTTTAAAAACAAGTTGCAATGATGAAAATAAGTATATCAAAAAAAAAAAACAAACAGGAAAAGCAAATCTAGCTTTCTCTACTCCTCCTCTTCCTACATATAGCAATCATATCAAGCACTGCATGGAAGAAATGTCAGTAATTCACTTGTACTAATAAATTTTTTAAAAGGAAAAATTTTTTAAAATGTAAACTGTTTCTCAGTAATAAAAATAATCCAAAAACTCTTAAAAATTTCAGGTTGTAAATACAATCAACCCTGGCTGCTTAAAGCCTTCATATCACCAGTTACAAAAATGAATCTGATCAAATGATTTTATTAATACTACATTAGGTTACATATTATGGAAGTACGGCATTTACACTTAAGGAATAAATATAATGTTCCTTCTTTCTTTCTCAGCGGTATAGCAAACACTGATAGTATGGTATATAAGATAGCCAATAACTCAGTGTACGTATTTGCTTATGAACTTCTACTTGGAAAGTTACAGATATATCACAGCATTTCACATAGAAGTTGTAAGTTATTTTTTATAAAATGAATTACAGTTCAAGAATACAAGAACAGTTTAATAATTTACCTTAATGTCAAATTGAAGGTATCTTTTGTCCATCTCCTTGGAAACCACACTTTCTATGATGTCTACAGGCACAAGCTGGAAACAATCATATGCTGGGCAAAAAATGTTGTGAGCTTCACCCTCCTGAATTTTCAGATTCAAAAATCTGCCAGAATTTTGTCAGTCAGTATTTGTGAATAAAAAGTAAAAAAAAAAAAAGCTGCTGAGTACTTTACACTAAGTTCACAGATATTCACAATAATCAATTTTTAAACAAAGAATAAGAAGTATCCCTTTCTGCTCAAAAGGGCTAGAAATTTGTTGAATAGCCTAATTTAAAAAAAAAGAACAGTCATGGTCCAAATGCAAGCATCATCAGCAACATTTAGCCTTATGTATTTGTTTCCATCCTTGCCATTTATCAGAGAGCTCTGCAATGTTTAATTAAACTGAGCATTAGTTCTACCTTAAATCAGTAATGGAGCATGTAAATTTAATTAATCTAGGAAATAATTAATGTGATATGCAATAAATTTCTACAATTGTGCTAATAAAAACAGGTCTGCTCTTGAACACAAATGTCTAAATGGTGACCTTTGTAGTCCCTAAGCACCAGAATGCAAGACAGAACAAGCTCAGAAACCTGCTGAAAGCTGGACTTTGACAGTTTGCAGAGTTGCTTAGTTTAAAACCTATAATATATTTATTATTCTGACATCAAGGATGATACTCATCTAACTTTAATAATCTAAAGGACAGACAGCTATTCTAAGGTAGTCACCTGAGATCCTCTAATAGTTAGGTAGAAAAAGTTGCCAACTCATCCCATCTTGGATTTATATCTTAGAATAGGATAACTCAGTCCTGGCTATGCTCTGAGTAATTTAGAAATGACTGGCTCAGGAAGATGAATTCCACCCTGGATGTGCCACCACAAACACTTGCTTGTCACTGAGCTGTGGCTCTGCGTCGGTGGCTCAGTGCTGGACTCTGTACCGCACGGACCGCAGTACACACGGTCCAGCAACCAAATTAGAAGCACCAGGTCAAGCCAGTGATCTGTTGGTAGCTTCTACACAGCTGCATAGCTATTTGCAAGACAAGAGAAGCATGACTACCAATCTTCTTGCTGCTGAAAAGAACTGCCTTTGAATAGCTCCTATGGAAAAGAAAGTGCTCTTCCTTAACCTCGGGCGGATGGGTTCCTACAAATTGGGCTGATCTGCAGTAGGAGTAGCTGTGCTGAAATGACACTGTAACAAGACACTACGGTGCTACAGTTCAAGTAGTACAATCTCGTGAATGGGGACACCGATGAATACAAAGGCACTGCATTCAGATATAATTATTCCTGGGAAGTACGATTAATATTTATACTAGCATAATTATCCACATCTGAGTTTTTACTAGCATGACAGTTCTGACCTATGAAGTAACAAGAGCATTACACTAATAGAACTTCTAAGTGAAACTTACCCCTCAGTTACTAACCCGCAACATAGGAAAGCACTTTAATTGCTTTTCTGACTGGAAATGGATTTACCATGCCTAAGTTCAGTATGCTAAATGAAGAAAGGGAATTAAGCATGTGCTTAATTTAGAAAGTGTAAACCCCAATGCTGCCAGCAGCACTCACTCACTGAACAAATCAAGAGTAGGCTTATCTATTTACACAGAGGCTTGAAACATTTGCTTTAGAGTTTTGCTGAGTCAGGACGAAAACAAACATTATAAAAGCCTAAAACCGTCAGTACCAGTTGTTTGAGTGACAAGTAAAATATTTCTTTAGGTTCAAAACAGCAGTTCTTTGAAACCCCCAAAATACTTTAACACTAGCTCTTTACAGTCTCTGTCCTTTCCTCTTCAAAACGGCAGTTTCTCACACGATAGAAAAGCACATATACTCACGCCTCCCAGCATGCTCTGCAGAAGTCATGTCCACAAGGCATATCCACTGGGTCTTCAAACACAGAAATATTACACATACAAATGTCACACTGTAAATGAAAAAAATGCTTCTGATTAAGAAACACCCTAAAGCCTTTCATATTGTTAGCAGAACAAGTTATGTTGGGAAGTCTCAGCGAAAATTCAAAGAAGTGCTCAGCCGGGGAAAAAAAATCTAACTGTAATAAGAAAAAAGTAGTTATTTCAGCTATAGAAATAGAAACGGGAAAGATGAGGTATCTCTGTTTCTATACCTTCCTATCCAAACACCGTATTTTAGGCTGCCTTTTGCTGTGTCCTTGAGCTCAGGAAGTGCTTCACCCTGCGGAATGCTGGGATCTTAGAGTGAGAATTCTGGGTCCAAAAGGGACCTGAATTTTTCATCAGCTTCACAGACACCCAGAAATGAGTTTAGAGATGACAGAGGCTACAAGAAATGTTTAGCATCTCACACAATCAGGGCCAAATCAAGGTGGAGCAGCTTGGGTGTGCAGCAGCAGCAAATGTTTTAAGTAATAACCTACATAAATAATATTTTTTAAAAGATCTTGATGTTTTCGATCCAAATAAAAAGTTACACTACTGTATTTTATAGAAGTATGGTACTAAAGAAAAAATCACATTGAGTATTAAGACCCTTACTTTGAAAACATGTAACACCCAGGGATGAAACCAGGCGCTGGTTGTGGTTTTGTGTGAAAATAAATATTAATGTTCTTCAAGGAATACAAATCGATTTTTCTTTTCATTGGAACAAAGATTCTATGAAAATGTACTTCAACTTTCAATACACTTGATATTATACACACATTTTCAGAAAGTTAGCCTGTGATATGTCTCTCTATAAGCACTTGTGTCACAGCCAAAACAAAATCAAACCAAAAGAAGTCAGCCTTTAAAGTGCAAAACTCAGTGAACATATTTACTGTTGTTTTAGTCATTTCAGCTTATTGTCTTGCCAAAATTAAATATTTTAAAAGTTGACAATGCACCAAAAATGTTCACTATTAAATTTTTAAAAGCTTTAAATTTTATTTAAAATGTAGCTTTAAAATAAGGAATTTCATGAAGCCTTGAATTCAAAATATCAAGTAAGAACATTTACTGGTACAGTTTTAATTATAAGATAGGATGCAAATGCAAAATCTGAAATGGAGCTTTATAGCTTGTGGGTTTATTTTATCTATTCTTTTTAGTTTTAATGTTCCTGCCAAAATGAGAGGCCTCTGAAAATATGTATTGTTTCATCAACAACATTCTGAAAACAGTTTTGATACATTTGATAGTTTAGATAAGATTTTTAAACAAACAGGAAGACTAAATGTATAACTCTGAATTTACATTTAGAGATACTAGATATAGCACAGCAATCATTATTCAAACTTGCATTCCTGGCTTATAGGCCATCAATGAAAAATAAAATGCACAATGTAAAACTGAAGAAATATAATCTTCCATTAAAAATTTTAATTAAGAAATATTCACAGACAATATTTAACTTCTAATGAAAATAAATGTACAATAACCATGTTCCTCCTATATAGCTTCTTTTTCAGCATTTTACAATGAAAAGAAATAACACATTTCTGCGCAAGAATGCAAAATCTTAATTTTAATATGAGATCTAGGGATGATCCACTTGCAAGATGGCATATTACATTCTAGAAAAATGCTTAGGTCATGGAGCAAAAGTTTTATAATGCTGCAGCTGCAGATTATTAAAAAGAGAACCCTGTCTTCCAAAAGAGCCACACTGATTTTAATGAAAGGAGCTTTCATATTTCAACTTTGCAATAGCGTTATAAACCGCTTGAAGCAGCCCACACAAAGTAAAAGTAATTATAAGCTTACAGTACACTAGTGGGCTGACATTTCGAAATGCAGACAAAGACAATTCTGTTTTCTGGAAAAAGAAAAAAAAATTCAAAAAGCAAGGTTCACAGAACTGAGTACATTCAGGGAAATGGAGACAATGAAACTGAACATCTTGATAAGGATGAGATAAGTTCAAAAGAGCAAAATGCACTGATGTCACTGTAGCTGGCTAAAATGATAGTTTGTGAGTGACAGCCAAGGTAAGAACAGAATGATTTACATTAGCCAGAGGCTCAGCTGTTTTATCATATAGAATATTTAAGGTGTCAACTTCTCTGCTCACCACTTTTGGCAAGAGAAATACTTTACACCTTTACAAATGCCCTTTCAGAATGGGAGGACGATGCAGCTCTGTCTACACAGCTGCCTTATGTTCAGAAATCAGTCTTTGGCCCTGCTAGTTTCAGATCTATTTATGAACTTACCACAGCTGTCTCCATGTCTCCTGTTGAGGGACTAATTTCATCAGGGGAGGTGACAGAGGAGCGAGTAGTGCGTGGAGTTCGTGGAGAAGGGAGCGTATCCCACGCATTGTATCCGCTTGGAGGGGGAGTTGGCATCTGAACCCCTGAACGCTGGCAGCAATTCTCTGGGTTACACATCCATGCTTCAAGTAACTTCTCCCTGTCCCAGTCTTCAGATACAGATACAGGCAATTATGCAGCTGACAATGTTTAAAATACATATATATATAAACGCTAGGCTAAACCTTTTCAAAATAAATAAGCATGATAAAGTGTGAGTGGATGGAACTTTGGACTACATTTTAGAGAACACATTCCAAGATAATACATAATGCAATGTATTTTTGTAAATAACTGCATTGCAAGCATCTCCTTTCCCTGTTATATCAGTCTTAAAATTATTTTTGTGATTTACTTAAAGCAATTGTAACAGCTAGGAGATTCGATCAGAAACCAGAACTCTACTGACTTTCACAGACAGAAGAAAATATAGCAGCGCTCACACGACAGAGTTCTTAATATTTTTCCTTTCTGTGAAAAAAGAAATTTTTCAATATGGATTCACTTTTACCTATTGTGTTTTTTAAAAAAAAAAAGATGAAGCTATGAAATGAAGGAAGAACTAAGATCCAAACTGGATTACAAAAAGATTTGTGACCTAATGAGTTTCCAGTCTTTATATTTATGTATGTAAGTGATGTGTTTCTGGAAAAAAGGAAATAAAAACTCCCACATGATTACAAAGAAAATTGCATATATTCTTCCTACATTTTATTCTATAACTAAGTGTTAATCAATGCTTTACTTTTATTCATAATTAACATTGCTCATTTATATACAAAAAAAGAACTAGTGAAACAAAATATATTATATATTAATATCTTAAAACTAAATCAAATCTTTCTTCACAATTGTTTTGAAATATTTTCTGTTTCTGATTAGTAATATTAATTCTAAAGATATGATAAGAATAGTGGGGTTTTCTATCAAAAATACTTTAAAGTTCTCATTTAAATATAAATCTATCAAGTTCCTATATGGATTTGAATCTAAACCCATCAACACTATGCACATTTCAGGCAAACTTGAATTGGATAAAGAAAGAGAAATTTCCCAATTTTTTCCTAGCACTTTAAATAAGTATTTTAAAGTTTGAGGGTTTTTTTAAATGTTAGGTAATCCCAAAGGAACATCAGTGTTATTAATCAAGAGATGGTTTATTTTTATTGATTATTTTATAAGGAAAAGATAAATAGTATTCCTATACTGTATTAGTGCTGGGAAAAAAGATATATGTTCTAAGCACTGAACTTAGTAAAAATATTGCCCCTGTCAAATAATGATTGCTATCATACCAAAATCTCCTCCTTCCTAAACTGAAAAAAAAAAATTTCAAGCTGGAGATGATTTATTGATCAGGTCCTTACTTGTCTAAGCTAAAACATATAATGAGTTAGTTTAATTTCATTTGTTTAAAGATATGGATCCTGAACATATTTACATTTCAAAAATGATAAATTTTATCAGCATTTTTCAAATTACCCTGAGCTTACAATCCTTCAGACGGGAACTGACTGATGTTAACATACAGATAATATATAAAAATTGCTAAAAATTTTCTTGACCTTCTTTCCTTGTACTGTATCTTTAAAGTTAGAAAGGGTTAAGACATGCTACTAAATGGATCCATTGTGTTCTCTTTACTAACTTATGAGTTTTAGTAAAACACAAGTTACATTTGTAACTTCAATTGCCTCTCTTTTATCCTGAAATCACCCGCTGTATAATGAACTAGGAGAGAAACAGAGACAATGTTGAAAAAATACTTTCAGAAAAACTGTGAAGTTATTTATTTTCATGACTGCCATAATAACATGTTTTTATCTTGGCTCTAATTCTATGTATTTCTGTCTCTCAATTAAAAAAAAAAGAAAACATAAGAAAAATACACTCAGTTCTTAAAGACTGTGTCAATAAATTGATATAGTTGTACAATAAGAAAAGCAAAATTTGTTGGATTAAATATTACGTATCTGTGATCTTCCCAAGAATTTAAAACATGCTTTTCATACATGAAATGTGAATTAAGATTTCACATTATTCATTCATGAATGTCAAGATTTAATGCAAAAAACATTACAATTTGGCACTTGATGTTTCCCAGCTGTCTATACCTTTGTAAATAGCTCAGTTATTCCTTTTGCTCAGCTGACTCAATACAGCTACAGGGAAATAGTTGACTTTCTCATGACTTGCAAATTGTCTGGGCTTCTTTCTGAGCACTGGCCAATTGCATTAAGTTACAGCTACATCACTAAGGCAACATCAGCAGAATGACCATTCCAACACGGACTGATTTCTTCTCAACTTTCAAGTCCTGCCTGGTAGATGCTGTCAGACATTTCTCCACAGTTTACATCAACCTCACTGATTCTGGACTTAATTGCAGACTGAGCTAGGAGTTTGAACAGTATTGTCATAATTTTCCTCTTCAAAATATCTGCACAGGTTATGGAGCCTACTCAGTCAAATATTTATAATTTTTACCATTCAAATATTGAACATATTATAAATACAATATAAGAAGTAAACAAATATTGAACATTAAAAAACCATATGCAAAGACTATGCCTTAAATATCAAACTGGCACATATTCACGTTGACTTAATTCAATGTTAAAAGGAATGCAAATACCAGATATGGAAAATAACGTAAAAGAGATGAATTTCAGGTACCACAACTCTTCATGCAAGACTACCAAAAGTTGTGGGTTTAAAATAATGTCTTCCTATTTCACTTTTCCCTCTCCCATTGATTTTCACAAGGAGCCCACAACAATATTAGGGTATGAAAGCTTAATCCAGTAACACGATGATGAACATGCAAACCATTAACTGCCTGAGTAGTTCCTTTGGCATAAAGTAACAATGCAGATGCTTCAGTAAGCCTAAATTTTGAATCACTGAATCAAAACCTAAAGCTTACACTGAGTTTCAGAGATACTTTTGTCTGGAGCAAACACACTGATTTCAGTATATCCCCTTTCTGACAACCCCAAGTTAAATTACACAAGAGCACAGACTTATTTCAGTGAAATTAAACTAGTTACAGATATGCACACACAGAAAAGCATACCCTATGTTAAAAGCAGACCCTGTATAAAAATCCTTCAAAGGACATACACTCATATGATTTAAACCCCGTGGCAATTTCCAACCATTTATTACAATGGTCAGACTGCTTTTATTGCAACAAAAAATAAATTAAAAAAAATTGGATCCAGTTTTACAAACAAACATATAGTGGCAGTAAACCAAAGGTCTGACAAAAATAGATTTGATGATTTGACTTTTTTAATATATAAAACCATGCAAATTTTACTTCTGTGTCTCACCCAAATAGGAAAGCTCTGTTTCTCCACACTGCATAAGCTAAAATGTCTTCCATTGTAATTCCTAGTTTGAAGCACTTTCCTATCAGCTTGCCTGCCTGCTTTCTGACATACCGCAGCTGTACTTCTTTCTGAAGTACTCTGTGGTCTGTTTCCTGCTATGTGATTAACCGTTACTTTTCTTTTACTTGGAAATAAAAGTCTAACATACAACGGCCATTTTGATTTTGCTGAAAACAGTTTCTTTAGACTCTGAGGGTTTGGATTACCGTGTGCCCGAAGTAGAGCTTCTGCCGTAAAGAGTGGGGCCTGGAGCATGTCAGCAGATTCCACGATCAGCATATCCTTTAGCCTTCGCAGGTCTTGAAGTCTTAGCCCTTCATATGGCTTTGAGAAGAAGAAGAAAGACAATTTATGTCTAGTATTTTCCAGTTAGTCTCTAATGCAGTATTAAAATGAAAGCATTCAAAGCACTGTTACTGATCACCATCTCAGCTGGGAGATGTGACAAAATTTATTCAGGGCGCACACCAATGACTATGCAAAGCTATAGGGAAACACTGTCATTTTGCAATATTTATAATACCATCTTTGTACATTTCAAAATCTAAAAGCAGTATCTCTGGAGTTCTCCGTTATATCTGGAGGCCATGTTCAAATCTTAAGCTAGCCTAACACTTACTCTCTCTCAAAAAAACCTCTAGATTTTCACAGAATCCAGCTGGATTTTGATTCCGCGATTCAGATATTGTGGAATAGGTATGAGAATGCCTGACTAGATTTGAATTAAGGATTTAGAGGAGAACAAGACAAAGGACAAGGTAGCATACATTGCATATAGGTTCTCTGACACTAACTTTATACATTAATTGAGACCCATTAACTTTGAATTGATCTGGGGGAGAACACCCTGCGATATAAGAAAGTGAGAAGTTTTGAACAGAAGCCAGTACAAGTCTTTTGAGGCAATATTCACAGAAACACAGAAGGGCTGAGGTTGGAAGGGACTTGCAGATGACATCATTTGGTCAAACCTTCCTGCTCAGGCAGGGTCACTTAGAGCCAGCTGCCCAGGACCCTGTCCGGATGGTATTTGAGTATCTCCAAGGCTGGGGATTCATTGTGCATGAAAATGTCAAAACTCTTTGAGAAACAGTGGCCAATTTTGATAGCCCTACACAGTCAGAGCGGATGCCTTCCTAGTCTGGAGCTCCATCTCCATATTATAACAAAAAAGGGTCAAATTAGAAAGATAGAAAAGAATAATTTTAGGATTCTGAATTAGCTCCAACCAAGATACTAGAGATGCATACATATTTTTGCAGACTTCTTTTTAAAACTAAGAAAGGAAGAACATGACAGGAAATAATATATTTGTTAGTGTTGCACAGAGAAAATGCGCAAAAGCTAGGGAAAAAAAAATGTGGGAGGGCATGTACAGGAAATGGATACAGAAAGGGTATTTCAAAAATACTATTCTTACATGCACTGATTTTATTTATTTCTATAAAGGTTAGTTAACAAAATATTTAAAGCATTTGACATAAAATGATATGTGCTCAGGACTAATTAGGAACCTGCCCACCAAATGGCAAATGTCTTCAGCAATTTGGAGGAGAAAGGACACAGAGCAGCAGTGATAACCATAGTTAAGACCATGCATCATTATTTACTATCTATATTTTGATTTTATGTAGAGCATAGTCCAGGAGTCTACAGTGCTAGATTATAAGCACACATATGCATGCATACACACAGAGCCAGAAAGCAAAAGACTGGTCCTGTCCTTGGAAGTTTACAATCTAAGTAAAAGTCTACTGTGCCCTTTGAGAATAACAAGCAGAAGGCAGAACTGACAGGGAGAATGGATACCCTGCGTTTCTAAATGATTTTCTTCTCTTGAGACATGTACTCTAAAAATATAACTTCCTTCCTATATGCTAGACATCAAAATAAACTCCATAAAATGCATCTAAAACCATAACCGACTCCCACAAGGATGTCTCCTGCAAGCTAATCAGTAAAATAAACAGGTGCTTCTCAATATTAGAAACTTTGTGATCAGCAAGAGCCACGGCTCTGCACTGGGTCTTTGTCCTTTTTTAGAAAGCAAGCAAAGCAGAAGAGAAATGAACTGTGAGTGTCCTGACCTATATCTTGATTGCCCAAGTTCAGGGAGTTTCTGTAAGTCCTTCCATGACTGATCATGCATGACTCAGTAAAGGACAATCTGAACATTAATGGCTTGCACTGAAATAAATCTAGGCCACTCGATTCATAGCATGCTGGAATATGACTGACCGTCTTAATTTCTTATAAAAGATTTAATTTATAAAAACACAGGTGCCAGAATGATTATAATTGTGTGTATGTACCGCAAAAAAATGGAAGCAAAGAGTAAATCGTCGTGACTGCATTTGGACTGCATTCTGAAATGCAACTGTAAAACAAGCAGCTTTGTCAGCACAACAGTACTCAATTCTCGAAGACCATATATATCATAAGAAGAAATGTCTTTTCTGTTAAACTTGCAACATATGAGCAGATTTTAGGACCCAGTATTTTATCCTGAAATGCAGATATGCTCAGAATTATATTTAACTGATTGGTTTTAGATCAAACACTGGCAAGTATCTCCCTTGAGTAACAGACTATTACATTATCTCAGCTGGAGCAATCCACACAACCCAGTAGGGGTTTTTGGATCTTGAGTTTTTAAGAATCCTAATTTTATCTTTTTAAGTATTGAGGGAAATATTTCCTAAGAATGTGTTTTAAACTTCAGACATTTGTTTCATAAAATAATATATAAGCCCACAGAAAAAGCTGAAAGAAAAAAAATTTTAGGCTGATACTATTAAGTAGCTTAATCTGGAAATTCCAGATCAAAGACTTTATACAATGGGAACGCTTAACAGTGTTAATGTGTACAAGACAGTCTTGTAGAGACTTGTGAAGATACGGTCTTTAGTTACAAGGATGCACATCCTTTATGTAATATCACAGAGCTTTGTTTTTAACTACTTCAAACAATGACGACTTATCTCTGCAAAGCCATATTACAGAATCATAGAATCAGCTGGGTTGGAAAGGACCTCTGAGATCATCAAGTCCAACCCTCGATTCAACACTGCCGTGGTTACTAGACCATGGCACTAAGTGCCACATCCAGTCTCTTCTTAAATACCTCCAGGGATGGTGAATCCACCACCTCTCGGGGCAGTCCATTCCAATGTCTGATTACTATCTATGTAAAGAATTTCTTCCTAATATCCAACCTAAACCTCCCCTGGCAGAGCTTAAGACCATGCCCTCTTGTCTTACTGGTAGCTTTCTGGGAGAAGAGACCAACCACCACCTGGCTACAACCTCGTTTCGGGTAGTTGTAGAGAATGATGAGGTCTCCCCTGAGCCTCCTCTTCTCCAGACTAAACAACCCCAGCTCCCTCAGCCTCTCCTCATAGGGCTTGTGTTCGAGTCCCTTCACCAGCCTTGTTGCCCTTCTCTGGACTCGCTCCAGCACCTCAATATCCTTCCTGAACTGAGGGGCCCAGAACTGGACACAGTGCTCCAGGTGTGGCCTCACCAGAGCTGAGTACAGGAGAAGAATCACTTCCCTGGTCCTGCTGGCCACACTGTTCCTGATCCAGGCCAGGATGCCATTGGCCTTCTTGGCCACCTGGGCACACTGCTGGTTCATGTTCAGCTTCCTGTCGATCCAAACTCCCAGGTCCCTTTCTGCCTGGCTGCTCTCCAGCTGCTCTGTGCCCAGCCTGTAGCGCTGCAGGGGGTTGTTGTGGCCAAAGTGCAGGACCCGGCACTTGGCCTTGTTGAATCTCATCCCGTTAGAATCAGCCCAACTCTCCAGTCTGTCCAGGTCCCCCTGCAGAGCCCTCCTGCCTTCCAGCAGATCAACACTCTCCCCCAAGCTTGGTGTCACCTGCAAATTTACTAATGGTAGACTCAATCCCCTGATCTAAATTGTCAATAAAGATATTAATTAGAACTGGGCCCAACACCGATCCCTGGGGGACACCGCTAGTGACCGGCCGCCAGCTGGATGCAGCACCGTTCACCACCACTCTCTGGGCCCAGCCATCAACCAGTTTCTAACCCAGCACAGAATGCCTCTGTCCAAGCCATGGGCTACCACCTTTTTCAGGAGAATGCTGTGGGAGACGGTGTCAAAGGCTTTGCTGAAGTCCAGGTAGACACATCCACAGCCTTCCCCTCATCCACCAGGTGGATCACCTGATCATATATTGTAAAGCGTTTTGATTACAGCCTGTGATCCTCAGAGACCTCCTACAATGCTCATTTATGGAGGACCTCTTTATTGATATTTGCTGTGAAAAAAGACATTGTTCAATATTAGCATCATTTAACTATATACTGATTTCAAATATATTATTTGAATTACTACTTTAATGCATTTTTGAGCTTCTCATGACAGATTCCAACACTTTTATATTTTCTAGAGCCGCTCTTTTAAACTATCTTCTTCTCACGTTTTTACCACTAACATTTAGGTATCATAAACTACATTTTTTTCCCCTGAAAATACTTTTCATATGTTAGATGACTATTTTGAGTTCATTTCAAACTATTATTATTTTCTTCTCTTTTATAGTGCCATTAAAATAGGGGAAAAGTAACTATTTGCTACCGTGATGACTATATAATAAAATATAATTAAATGGTGTCAAAACACTTCATACAAATATCCTACTTTATGAGTGGATGGAGTTCTACAGTTAATGGAGTCATATATTAAAAAAATTATTTATACTCCACTTAACTCATTCAAGTATAATTATATGCACTATATGCATATAAGTGTACAGTTGTGTGCAGTCTCCTTCTTTCACTTAATAAACCATTCTCTATATGTAGAGATAAAATAATTTTTAATAATTTTAGATAACTCTTTGTACTTATGGTATTTGCATTACTTGTATATTTATATGACATCAATTCAGGAACTGAAGAAAGCCATTCCAATTATAATACACTCAATAAATCTGTAATACATTCACTAGCAGTGTATTTCTACAGTATTCAGTGGCACATATGTAAAATGAATGAAGAAATTATGCACTCTGCTATTGCATAATAAATTTCACCGAGTCTGACTAAGAGCCAAAACTGTTCTGGATGATCTGCTCTGAGGTACTGCTCATTCCCAGGTGTTTCTTATGTAAGTTCATAACATTGCATGATGTGATTGAAAGGAAGAATGCAGTTATCTCCCAGGGATACATAACCAAGATAAATATGCTCCCAGGCTACAGTTAACAGAAATTTAAAAGACTGTGCAAATAAACCAACCAAAATATATAAAAGCAGTTTAAAAATAATCACTTACTGTCATATGATTTAGTCTATCTTCAATTAGATTTAGAAGATAAAATAAACTTAAGATTTTATGTAACAATGATTTTTTTTTTGAGATTGTTCAACAAAATAAGAGTAAAGAATCAAGGAAAAAAGGATTGTCCTCCTGTAAACACAGCAGGTCTGGAAGGGGAGGTATCATTCCAGATACTACCGTGCATATCATAAATATTGGAGTTAAGTCCATTTGCCTGTTTTGCCTGGGAAGAAATCCTATTCATGGTTTTCAAATGTATCTTTTCCTGTAACCTTCATTTAAGAGATGAAGTTACTTTGAAAATGCACTTCTTCATATTCAAAGTATTTTAATTATTCATGAATGAGTATTCTGCATCTTGGAAGGTTGTTGAAGGACATCAAGAAATGATTACAAGCTAAATACTACGTTTAACAAGCATTTTGTACACTCGGTACCTCAGTGTTTAATAATGTATAGAAACGCAATTGAGAGGAAAAAATACAGGACCATCTTTGAGAGGCTATTTTGGTGAAGCATTTGTGTTTTGGGAAAGGCTTTTGGATCACTTCTCATGCCCCGTTAAGAAAACAGATGGAGGCATCACCATAGCCAGTGGTAAGTGCAGCTTCCACTGCCCATTCCAGACATTTGTGCACAGACCTGTAGGATGAGCACATGTGGTCATTTGGATTGCAGTTCAGTGCAAGCCTTTCTAAGGCTGCTTTTTTCAGCTGGTTTTGGCCACTCCGAGGGCTAAGACTGAAAAATGAGCTTCTGCTGGCTGCATGCTCTTGGTATCTCTCTTGTACCAGCACTTGTGCTGTTACAGCTAAACAAGAAGTTAGGGAAATCATCCAACTGAAAAGTCACAAGGAAAGGGGAGAAAAACCAGAAAGGAGCACACAAAGGTAGACCCGCTCTATGTAAATCCCCAAGATTATCACTTGGTGTACCGAATTCCAGGCTGACATTTTTTGGGATTTGGGAAAGCTGCCCTGGTATGTGAGATGGACAACTGTACGTTCCCTTGTAACTATCAAGTCTTTAAGCTGGTTTTGCTCAGCATCCACCTTAAACAGTCATGAGACAGTATTTTCTCTTGCCAAAATGCCTGTTCAAGTGGTTCTTGATTTGCCCCACCCATATTTGTAAGTTCTCTATTCTCTTAGCTGTGCCGGTGTATATGCCAGCAAAGCCATAGTATAAATATAAAGATAAAAATTACTCGGCCTAAATAAAACAATTATATATTACCATCCTTTAAAACTTTTTCTTCTATTAAGCTAAAACATTGCTATGATCCAGCTGACAATGTAACCATCCAAACAGTTCTACTTGTATAACCAAAGGAGTGGTAAACTGCAATTGTGGCACGAAACTGCTGCAGTCTTTTAAAGTGTTTCTCCAAGAGAGAAAATATAATTTCCAACTATCTTCTTACAACAATTTGGGTGTCTCTATATGGAAATATTCAGAGAAATTAAAATGAGTTAATCACATTTGCTATTTCAATGTAAATTCGAGTATATTAAACCTCATCTTAAAATTTCTCATCCAGGAATAAACAATCTAATTAACCTTTTTTATATTTGAATTTATCCAAGAGAATTAGTAAAGAAATTATCGAACAGTACAAAAACTTTCTTACTTTAAAGTAAAAGTCACCATTAGTGGCATTTTTCACGGGAACAGTTGATGTGATCTACTCATATATAAATCTAAATGAATTTTCTTTTAAGCATCATTAGGTCCTAGGTGCACTAAGCTAGTAAAAGGCCAGGCCATGCTCTTTTTGAGTGCAGTAGCCATAGAGGAATCTATTGTCCTTTAAACAGAATTACTTTGTAATATTTACTGAATGATATTATCTATTTATTCTTATTAAGAATTTAATTAAAATTATATTTTAATTATTATTAAATTAAAATTATAATTAAAATCAGATTGTGGGTGGGGAGGGAACTTTTACTCAGAATCTTTCTGGTCAAATTATCCTTACTGAATCACAGTCATGTGTAAGGCATAACAGAATTCAAGCAAATTCGTGTCAGTGAATTGTCTCTCTCAATAACTGACTTGGAAATAACACCATCTGTTATTACCTGTTTTTCATACAAGTTCTGGTATGCAGTAGCTTCAGGCATCATGTTATAAAACAAGAAAGTAAAGGCACTGTTTTGAAGTCATGCACTACTCAGCTGATTTTTGGTAACATTCAACCCAGTCTCAGTCTGGGAAGATCCACCAAAACAGTTTCCCTACTCTGTCTCACAGATTTTCTCCTTTTCAGAATTTCTCCTGGCCTCATTTTTGAGACAAAAAGGAATCTTAAGAAATAAAAAAATATAAAAAATGTTTGGTTAAGGGAAACTGTTTCCCAGCTTACTGGCCTCACTGCATCTTCTTCAGCCTTACAGCCTGCAATTCTCTCAAGACAGTCCACATAATTAAGTATATGAATAAAATTGCTCATTAATTTTGACAACATATTTGTTATGTTCTCTGAGCTTAATTTGAAAGTTATAAAGAGCTGTGCCAAAATCAAATTGTTTACAAACACAAAGTACAGACAGTACCTACTGAAATACTTGGCAGACTTTTGTCACAATGCAACTGCTACAAATATAAAAGTGTAAAACACTCCAGATTTAGAGTATCCTCTGACCTCTTTTTTGTCTAAAGCAGCATACTCAGCTTCAATGCTTTCAGCTTCAGGATCACGTGAAAATACCATTCGAGATTCCAGGTTAAGAGCCAGCTCTTTGTGGTGCTGTTTCTCTGCACAGTCACATGGGGTATCTTTATTTTCATTTTCTGCAAACAAATCTCCACCATGTTTTACTAGAAGCTGAAAAGTAAAATGGGAAAGTAAACAGTTATTAATTAGCAACTCTAATAATAGCCTAAAGAAAAGGCAAGACAGAAGAGAACAAAAAATACGAAGATGAAAACCAGAGAGACAAATATAATAATAATGGTCTCTGGAAAAGAAAGATTCTTAATAGTTATTAAATAAATTATTGCTTATTTCATGCATAATTAGACCTATACCCACCATAATTCCACAGAACCACAAAATCTCAAAAGTATATTACAAGGCAATGCTGTACAACGTCTCTGTGAGGTTTTAAAGACTAAAATTCTGCTTTACTGATATGGCTAGTGCTCCATAGAAAATGAGGGGCCTGAGGTCCCCAAGCACCTGGCAAGATGGAGCTAAAAACACTTTTAAATATTCTTTCTATATGGGTATAACTCCACCATTTGTCCTGGCAGTGCTACACTGGTAGTGACAGAAAATGGGAGATTCCTTGGGTAGGAAGTATGATAGGGTACCAATTCACAGGGAGAACAAAATACTACCGGTAGTACCTTGATTTTGAGGTGAGAAAAGTGAAACAAAATAATGCTAATGGCAATAATTCTAATATGATCTAGTATTGTGCCATTTCAGCAAACTTGTCTCTTGACAGTAACCCCCCCAAAACGCAGTCTCTAGCTAAAAAACACTAATTGTGCTGCTCTTATTAACTTGCCAGCCTTGTCTCTTGATATAAGCTGATCTGACAATATATGCCACAGATTTTAAAGGCCAAAGTGGACTATTTTGCCTATTTATTATTATCTATTATTTATACTGTGATAGTGTGGAATGCATCTACATAAAATCAAATGTATTCAGCATGAGAGTTACTTTTCTCTATTCAGTAGTTTGAGGTAAGCACATTAACTTTGCCCAAACTATCATTAGCAATGGGTTCCACACCACTGTTCTGCTCAGATGAGAAGTCGAACACATGTGAATCAAGTCTGTATCATGCAGTATCAAGTTTGCACATTTGACTATCAACTCCAAACAAATCAGCTAGTAGGTGGTTCATCCACAAGGATCTATATTTGGGGTTTCCTTTTCTTCTTTGGGTGTATTGGGGATAGGGGAAGATACAGGACTGAGGTTTTCCTGCAAAGTTATGGGAAAGGAGGGAGATGATGAAAGAGGAATGCTGCTCTGAAGTGAGAGCAACCACCACAAAAACTGGGCGAAAGGAGGTTTCTCTGGGGTTCGCTGGGATTCTCTGCTGGAGGGAGGGATGACAACTTGAGAATTAGACAATTCAGTTTTTTATCTCATTTTCTTTTGTTAAGAATTCTAATCCTCAAATGCTTCTAGGACCAAAGAGATAATTGTTAAATTCTTTCACCAATCTCTGTTGCAGGCTCGGCGAAGGCATGCAGTGTTCCTGTTGATAACCCTGTTCCTGTTAAAGGAGTTAGAAGGTCTACAGACTACAGACTGCAGGACTTAAGATATCTCAGATATTTATCTTAGGATCCAAGGTCCTCTACCACATGGTGTACATAATGACGTTTGAATTTATGGGTGTACACCATGTTTCTAATGTAGAAACCATGACTAGTTAGACTATGTAACTGTGTCTAAACTCTAGCAAATAGCAATCCATGTGGATCAGACTGTAAATTCTTCTTCAAAGACAAACTTAAAGCAAATTAGAGTCAGAAATGGTTTAGTCAATTACAGTATCAATTGTCATGATAACATAACCCAGTTTATATAATTAAATGGGAAACTAGCAGACTAGTAGCTGGATTTATCTAATGATTCACATTACAGACACTGAGAAATAGAATGATAACTTGTGAAGAAGCACAAACCATGAACTTTCATGATGAGTTTAAAACAAATTGATTCTACAGTCTGCAGTTAAAAGCTGCAGCCCAGCTCCAGAACCACAATTCACTCTGCAGTGACTGTGATTCCTTCTGACATTATAGTCTGCTTGTATCTTACCGCACAAGCCCATTTGCTTCATGCTCTTGAAACTGAAACTTTTGAATAGTTGTGTTCACCTCTAATACCACTGTATAGCCCCATTTGGGGGCACGAAGGCAGAATGAGACAGAAGACTCCTTGCTCAAATTCCCTGTAAATTTGAAGTCTAAGTATGTAAATACCAGAAATTGAAATATGCTGGAAACTCATTACTAAAGTTTTCTTCTGTTTACCATATCTCTACCAGAAGCAACCTTTCTCCTGTAAAATCATTTTATCCACCAAATTTGCTCAAAGAGGTCATTAAATGCTAAATGCTGGTATATCCCATTTTCTCATATGACATGCACACTTGTCCTCTCATTTACAATACCATTTAAAAGCAAATATATCATCTTGGGGCTATAGACAGAACAGCCGTGACTGAAAATGCATATAACCAGAATTTATCAGGGAACTGGATCAAATAAGTGGCACTAAAAGTAGAACAAGAGCAACTTACACAGTCCTTAGCAATTAATATTTTTGTTTCTTTATCAAATCTGAAAGCATTAAAAGTTGACAATCAAAATAAAAGCAGTATTAATGCAGACCTAGGAGACAGCCTGATGTTTGTTTACAAATCAGTCACCTCACAAGAGGCATTAAATCAATCATATAACCATACATATAAAGAACAATTTATATTAGATGACAGGAAGAGCCAGGCAACACCTCCATGTCACTCAGTTACCACGTATAAAATTAGCTGGGTCTAAGTATAATTCAGCTAGCAAAGACTGCATAGTGACTTGCCTTCCTGGTGAAAATCAGTAAGCGTGTAAATAATTTTTAAGGACATGTTGAAGACAAACTGCTTGTGTGGAGCTTGAGCAGCTATAACAACATGGGGCAGAGAAGAGAGAAGGTATAGGGGCAAGATTCAGGCTGTGTTCCTGGAGGTTAAGTATTAGAATCTAACAGCAGCACCCACTTAACTTCTCTCCATACGGAGTAGGAAACCAGAGAAACAGAGGCTTAAATTACAGCATAGAAAATGGCATAAAGAAGATGAGTTTCCATTCATTAGAAGTTCAGAAAACGAAGGATGACCTGTATATTAACAGAAAGAAAGACCTGGTGGCTATTGGAAATAAAAAGACACTATCTGAGATTTTAAAGAGGGGACTAATGAAAACCCAGAAGATAAAGAATATGCAGTTCAAGATGGTGCCCAGCTGAGGCTGGGGAATTGAAATGACAAACTTTAAATGAGAATTCTCAGACAAGATCTGGAAACTTGACAGAACACAATCAGCAAACGTATTATGTGAGAACCATAGAGAAGTTCACAGTATTGCAAAGGTGGTGCTATTTACCTTTTTTAAAACAAAAAACCCCAAACAAACTCATAAATAAATAAACTAACTCTATCAACAAACACCAGTGGAATACAATTCTGGATTTAAACAAATAAAAGGCTTTGGTGACCACCTGACCAAAACTGTAACAATGAAGGTGACATGCTGACCAAGAATAGAAATGCTGCAAGGACAGAAAGCACAAAAATAAAGGGAACTTCAGTTACTGCATCTCCCAAGTGTATTGAGAAAATATAAAAGCTAACAAACAATGCTTAAATTAAAATTTCTGACTACATAGGTGACTGAATAATAGAAAAAACAATCAGTGAACACATGAGAGGAGAGGCAACTCCTGACTTTGTCCACAGTAGAGTTTACAAGACCTAATTCAAAATGTTACCATCAGAGTCACTCACCAACGATTTTCAAAATATACTTAGATTCATCACTCTTGCAGAAGCAGTAAAAAGACAAATAATCCACTGCCTACTTTAAAAAAGTGGTACTAAGTAAAAGTCAAGTGGAAAAAATTCTAGAAACATCAGAAGAATCTTTGAAGATAGAATAACAGGACAGAATCGTACAGGTTGTCTCCAGGTGAAGAATACGTGAAGCCTGGGAAAGGTAAATGTAAAATCACAATAAAGAAGGATCTGACTGTTTTTTGAGCAGTATACCAAGTGCATAACAACTCAGAATAAATAATTTTAAAACATCACACAGTAAATCTGTCAACGTGTTTGTAAAGTTGTTTGCTGGACAAAGTGCAAAAGCAAACTCAAATAACATAAAGCAGAAAAGTGGTATGAAATGTTGGAGCCCAGGTTCTCTGTGCATATACAACATATACTTTATGAAGCACACAAAAGTAAGTCTTTCAAACTGAATCTCAGCACAAGAGGTTCTAGAAAAATCAATAAACCAAATACTAATATAGACAGCCAGCATCAGATGGTACTTATATTCATGAGTCCTAATAAAACTCAAATATGAAACTTCTTAACTAAGTTAATGAGTGTAGTCTAAATAAACATGAAGTTATACACAGAAGAAAAAGAATGTAAATTTTACATATAAATGCTGAACTCTGAGTCAATTGTTGCCATTGGAAAAACAAATCTTGATGTTAAAATAGATGGACTTATGAAGATGTTAGCTGTTTTTGAAAATGTTAGATGACTGTTCTACTGTTCTTTAAATTAAATTACTAGAACAATTAAATACTAGTTCTCATTACTTGATGTAGTTTAAAAATAAAACTTCAAAAGTTATTCCCAATTACTCACTACTATCCACTACTTTCACAAACATTAAAGTAATCTTTAATTTGTGAAAAGGTAATTATCTTAAGTATGTTAGCACAGATATATGGCATCCTCTAAAAAAGTTGGGCACTTTAAATTAAAGACATGAAACCCGTTCTCGAAACATGGAGAGCATTTCCCAGTCTCAACTACAGAGTAAAATAAAAAGAGCTCTGGTTTTCTCTAAGGCAGTTTTCACATCTCTTTACACATACAGGTATACCTATGCCTACTTTAAAACTTTTTCTCCATTGTTACAGTCTTGTAATTAATTTCAACTTTTATAAGCCTACAGGAGTCTTCTTAACATTGAGGACTTCATGTTATGAAGTTCATATATATATAAAATACATTTTTTTAGTTGTTTTCTGCAGTGTATGTTTTGGGCTGTTTATCTTTGCAATGTTTCCAATTAATGAAAAATAGAATTAAAAAGTTAATTCAATATACTATATGAGATTCCTCCCAAAGCAGCTTTGTGAAACACGGCATGTTGTTTACTAATAACAGTATATATATAAACTTATAATGATATATGAACTTTTACCTCAACACAGGTTTTCATCCCTGAGGCAGCAGCATAGTGCAAAGGTGTATTTTTTTTGTTATCAACAGCATCAATGGCTGCTCGTTCATATTGTCCTTCATCCAGCTTTGCTCCCTTCCACTTCAGGATCATTTGCAGACAATCTGCTCTTCTGCAGTCATCTTCTGAGGGCCGTGCCAGGCGAGGATGAAGAGCTCCCTCTGAGATCATGATCTGAGGTCCCATACACAGTAAGTGCATAGATGTCTCATTGTGCACATTCCGTTTATTTGGGTTACCATCTCTAACAAAAAGGAAAGTTCTGCAAGGGGGGAAAAGAACAAAAGAAAAATAATTAGCACACAATGCCATTCATTTCCTTTAAGTGGGAAGGGTCTATTACGACAGCTCTCTTTTTCCTACAAAGATTCGGATTAGCCATGTTAGTGATAAATGTTCTTTAACAGATAATTACTACTGGACAGCACTCCTCCATTTCTCTTTGGAGTCGAGAGCCAAGATCAAGATGAATTATTGAAATATAACTAAATATGATATATAATTACTTTGTCAATGCGTGAGATAAATTCTAGTTGGCGAAGTTTATTCTACAATTCTGTGTTGTACTGTGATAAATGTTATTAAGTCACAAGATCGATGAAACAGATAATTTATTTCTTCTGCTCTGTGTCCTGAATAGTAGTACATTTGGTAGTTTGCAAATATATGAAGGAGTAATTTCTTAAAAATTCATTCTCCTTTCCTGTATCTTTAGTCAGATGTTAATGCAGCACTTACTACTTTTTAAAATAATTTAAGTACTTTTCCTGCCAGCTCTGCATGCACTGAGGAAAGACTATTTACTTTCTCACTCCAGAATATGTGGAAGTGCAACGTAATGCAAACCCTCCCCTACGCAGATGAGAGAGGCTGGCAAGAATTTAAGTCTCCTCTTGAATGCTTTAGAAGCAGAGTGGACAATAAACTATACCAGCAAAAAGGATCTGCTTAGGAATGAAAGGGAAACAGGCCAATTCTTAGAATCACAGTTCTGAATCTTAACAGCTCCTGAGACAAAGTAGCTCCCTGCTGCTTCTTGCCAGCAAGGATTTTTAGAAGTTACAATCCATGTCTGAAACGGAAGAATTGAAACAAATCATACAAGCCCTGTGAACCCAAACTTGCTTTAGCCTTTTGATATACACTAAAATAATATTTTTTTCTTAAGGGAGAGTGAATGTTAGGAAATGGCAGAGAGGAAAGACCACCTCTTTGAAGCACTGGGGTCAGAGAAACAGCAATGGTGAAAGAATTCCATGCGTGGGGAGGAAGGACAGTTAGTTCCCAGAGAGGTAATACCAGGCTAAATCAGAAGCATGGCACACACGTTCAAGAAGTCACTGCAGAAATGCTTGCACTGTTCCCGCAAACCACCCCCACCAATAAAACCTGCAGAAATTACTATATGTCTACTCTCCAGGCTGTTCCCTGTCTCCAAACAGTTTGTAAATATGAAAAAACTAGTTATTCTGCAATCCTCATCAAAACTAATTAAAAACAGTTTCAAACACTTTCAGGCAGCTCAGTCACCTGAAAGCAGGTGCTGCCTAAATACAAAATCAGACAATATTGCTCTTGGTGAACAGTGGTGAGCAGAAGAACTTGGTAACCAAACTGACAAAAGAAAATGTTATTTACCTCAGTTATTGCCTTATGCTATGGTTACAAGTCTAAATGCCATCTCCTCTTTCTGTTGTCCCACCAGGCACCACATGGTACCCCTTTCTCTCAGAGTTTGTCAATGCTTTGTTCAGGACAAAGAATAATCCTAGAACTATTTTATTAAAAAAAGGAAGAGGCTGTACAGGGTGAATGTGGAATTTCCCTTTTGGAAATTATTGAAAGTAGTCTGGACAAGTATTTCAGTAGGAAAAATTAGGCACAGATGGTCTGGTTCTGCTATGGAAGGATGTCTTGATGGTAGCTGGTTTTCAGTCAAAATTCTGTCCTTTCTTCCTCCTGAAAATCTCCAAGCAGTTTGAATTTATAATGAAGCTTATTGTGAAAACACTGTTTTCTTTTAAATAAGTGGCAACAAAGTATTCAGAGGAAAAGACAAAACCAAAACAGTCTCTTCTATGTTGCCCTATTTTGGCAGCAAAAATGTTCCTTAGAGAAATCTCTCTTTCATCCCACGATAGCTGACATGATAGATGCATTTGTTAGGAAATATGACTATGCCAAAGTTGAGATTAAAGATCTTGTCAAAAAAAGTTGCAGCATATTTTGTTTGTTTGGGGGTTTTTTGTTTGTTTTCAGAGGAAAGGGATTTAGCAACACAGGCAAAATGCTTCAGAGTCAATGACATGAAATGGTAGGATAACCAGTATCAAACACTATCCAAAATGAATTTGCTGGTTTGAATTAGCTTTTCATAGTATGAAACTAGAGACAGAAAGAAAGGAAGGGAAGGAAGGTGGGGAAGATGGAGACAGAAGGAGGGAAACGAGTGGGAGGAAGGGAGAAAAGAATGGAAGGAGGTAGGGAGAAAAAGATAACTCAGTGGAGAACAAGGAGATGTATTCTATAGAGGCATCAGCTCTTCAGTGTAAGAAGAAGTCAAGCCAGTGCTGAAAGGCCCAGCTGAACCCATGACTTAAAGTTCAGAGAGGATGACTAGTATCCAAACAAGGGTAAATTTTACATCCACAAATTCATTATTCAAAAAGACTCCATTTTTAACAGTGGTATTCGGTGCATAAGACTTTCACAGATCAGTTCTGTAGATTCCTGCAATTTGGCTCACAACTTCAGAGGTATAAGAAGCTAAATTTTGTCTGGAAATGTACTGATAGAGTGAAAATATGCATTGCCTATGGGAAATATCACTTAACCGCAAGGCAGCCAGACTTTACTCTAGTTGCACTTTCCAGATTTTGCTTCAAGCTGTAGCTCTTTGCAGAATCCAAACTTGAGGTGACAAAAGCATGAAAAAAGTGTTGAAAAAGTGACAGAAAGGAAAGGGCTGTAACATTCGCACCTACCACTATCTGTATTTGCAGAAAAGCAGCAAGAGACTCAGGATCACAAGGCTGTGAACTTGAATAATAAACAATTGGGACACGGCCTGAGTTGGGAAACTAACATCAACACAACCATTTCGTCAGGTTTTAATAAAATTTTTAATGGTTGGGGTATGAAAAACACCCTATTTACAGTCTCTTTGTCTCTCTAAACAAATGCCATATACATTATAGCTATATATAGATATACGTCATTGGAACTAGATGATCTTCAAGGTTTCTTCTGTGATTCAATGCTATATATATATATATAAGCACATAAAACCATATGAAAATGTACCTATGTGTCGAAAAATAAAACCAAAATAAAAACTAGTGTAAAATGAAATTACAAAGGTAGTTCTGACAGCTGGAGACTAAAGCATGTCTGAATGTGATCAAAAACAGTGAAATGTACCGATTTTTGAATGCAAAGCACTTATGTATACTCTACAAACTACACAGAAAATTACCCTGTTGCTTTAAGCAAGACAAGTAAAGTACTAAAAAAAAGTGAGGTGCAGCAACAATGCAAAATAATCTGCATAGGGTTCCCTTTCACAACATCCCCTCTGCTCCTTGGGTTGGATAGCCCTTTAAGTACAGATTGCTCAAGCAAGTTACACCGCAAACTCCAGTGAAGACATAAACCTAAAGCTCATAGCTTTAAGAGAAGTATGAGTATTAAGAAAAGTATTTTAAGAGCATTAAGAGAAGTATAGGTAAGCCATGAGTTATAACAACAAACAGAAGAGCCAAGCCCTGTTACCCAACAATTTAAAATCATATGCAATGAATTAATTCATACAATTATTGAATTATTCAGCTTCCAACACAGTAGGCCAATATTGATCCATTAAACTTTGAATAATCATGATTATTTCACTAACTCAAAGTACTTTTCTCCCAAATGTAGCATAACAAAACAACCACAGTACTAGCGAGCACTTGAAGAAATTTCTTTAGTCATTATTGGTTTAAATAATTTTGTGAAGAGTATATTATTTACCTGATGTTGAAAGCCACACTGAGTAAACATAATTATTGATATTTTTATTTGTTATATAGTGCTAGAAAATTATTTATTAGTACTTAAGAGTTTCTTCTCTGTTTCATTGAGATTCTTAAGCATTTCTTACAGCCCAGGAATCTCCTGCATGCAGTAAAAACCTGGATGGGAGAGAATGACTATTCCTACTGTAGAACAAAGAATCTGCTGACATCATTAACCATTTATGAAAGAAAAACCACAGACCACTATCCTGACTTTTGGTAAGCCTTAATTCAGTTGGCCCCTTGTCTAAGAACTGTTATTAACACTACCAGAATTCCCACAAACACTAGGAATATCCTGCTGTAGTAAGGTGCAAGGTTATACCAGTGATAATTTGGAATAAGAGCAAAGGAAGCATCTGGGAAGCTGTCGATACTGTCACACTGCTGATGGAAGTCTGTGAAGAGTTAATGCTTTCTTCTGAAATTTGAAATCTTCACAGACATTCCAAGGTCCCTTATGTCGAGTAATCCACTGCAGCCTCCAATCCTGTATTTTTCCTAAACAGAAATGCCTCCATTTGTTCCCATTCATAAGACTCCTATCAAGTATGGTACATCTGCCCAAATAGGTCAAATAATTTCCTAGTACTCAAACAATTTCTGCAGATTTTCAGAGAAAACCACCAATCTGAGAAGCAAGTCCAAACTATGGCACATATGAATCACATCTTTTACTCAGAGCAATCTCAGGTTTAAATGGAAATCTTTGACTCTCCCAACATGTTCTCTTCTGGGCCTATTTCACTTACGGACTTGATGTAATATTCCATACAAAAATATTACCTAGAATGCAAGCACTGTCTTTGCTCTCTCCTTCTGGCTCTAAAAAGCCTTACAGTCTTTTTCATTGTATTGCTACAATTTCACTTATGGTTTCTCTAAACAGCTCATTTCCAAAAGACTATTAAAGTGATTAGAAGTAGGTCAGCATCTGCATCTGAGTTCCATTTCTGGACTGTTTCATGTTAACGTAGTAGCCCATCACCTAAAATACACCTAAGAAAGGTATTACACAAATATGGATCAATAAACTTTGTATTCTCTTTATTAAAGAGATGCAAACAAGTTGAAAAGTTTCTCTGGTTTAATGGTTTTGTGTCAGCAAATATGATTAAGTAAGACCTTCTGTACAGAGATAGCAATCTTTGGCTTTGTACAACACAAAAAAGCAAGTGGCACAACGTGCAGGAGTGGCAAGGAGATACAATTGAATTGTGGAGCACAGATCCAGAGATAGTGCACATCAAAAGTGAGGAATACAAAACTTGGCTAATCCTTGGCTAAAAAAATCATGCTTTATATATGGTTCCTATGCCTGTTAGGAGGAACAGCAGCATCAAAACACAGAATTAAACAATTCCTGATGCAAAAATGTATCAATAACATCTGTAAGTTACTTGCAACCAGAAATCTATTGATGTATTTATGAGCTACTTGAGTTTGGCCTTCCCCTGGACAGTCAGAATACTGTTTCCAGGATCCCATGCCACTTCTGGTTTTTATTTCAATATTCTGTGTGAGATTTCAAAAGCAATAGAGCTGAGTGCCAAATTAGAAGTGGCTTCCACTGTAGCTGGCTGCTTACCAGCAGCTTTTGTGACAGTCCTCTGTAAAGTAAAAGCCATGTGATTTACACCTCTGTCTCTGGTCCTTTCTTATATACATTTCTTTACAGTTTGAACCAATTCTTTAACATAGGTGTCATCCTTCCAGGCTTCTCTCCAAATCCCTTTTTTTTCCTGAAGAGACCATCCATTCTGAATTCTCTTCTCACATAACTGTGAGACTATTATTTTTAGACAGGTCTCAAAAAAATGTCAGATGAAATAATAAAGACTAAACTACTAATGAGTGCATTCATCTTCACCTTTTAAACACACAGATTTGTATTTCTGAGTGGGACCACTATCTAGGTGTCAGCTTGTAAATCACTTGGCAGTGTATGACATCTAGTGTTGATATTATTTATACAGCAATAATTATGAAATGACACAGCAAATGCTAATAAGCTTTGCATCACTTCTACTTCTTAAAAACTATGAATGTTACAGAAATTGTCTCATCTTTCTCTTTCTCTCCCCCCGGAAAAATTTTTTCAACTCATATGCTGCTTGATCTTTAATGACACTAATTTTTATTTTCCTTAAATGTCTCAATACATAACTTTATTGTGTTAAATTGAAAAAAATTTGCAAATACAAATAATCAAATCATCCACAGCCTGAATTTTGACCAAAAGGAAAACTAGGTCAATATACAATGTCACTGAGTATTTTGCTGGGATTTTGCATTTAGGGATAAAAGTTAATGAGTTATTTCTAATGAATTTACTTCTGTTTATCAGAAACTGCAATTCTCTCAATCATTATTCCAGTAACTACTGAGCCAACAGATCTCTCTGGTAAGGAAGCCACGTGTGACTCTAACCCTAGGGTGAAGTTAAGCCATTTGACACAATGATTCAGCAGTTACCAATCCACTCAATAGAGTCACAAACTCTACCTGGCAACAAAATAAGTTTAAATAAAGATTTGGTCATCTCAGCTGTGAAGGACCACAGCTGTACTCCAGTATAACCCAAATAAAATTTTACTTTGCCTGTGGTAAAATGTTCACAAAGGCTCTACTAAGGAGAACAGACAACACAGAATAAGCAATCTTTAATAGTGTACTGCACTAACCTATTGCATCTCACCATCACTAACAAAGCAATCTTATTCTGCAGTATCTGATTTCCACAAGGAAAGAAAAACAAGAACAATTTGCTAACGGTGCAGAAACACCTTGTAGCAAGAAGAAGCAATAACTCAACGTACTCAACAGTAGCAGCTGTAACTGAAGAGCAAGGCTGTGTGTGTTGTGAGCAACAAACTCCATAGGCATCACATATCTTCAACCTACTGAGGTTAAAATAACCAGAAATCAGATAGAAAAAAGGTCAGTTTTAAGAGCTGAAAACATAGCAGCTGACTGGCTGAGCTTTGCTTGTTGGTCAGATTACTATTAAGATAAAGTCTACACACTGTTTTGTATTTTGCAAGGAAGCCATGAGGAGCACCAGGGAAGATACCTTGGGAAGCTACACACACCTAGTCAGTGAGAACTGCTTTTAAGTGAGATTTTCAGCTTTAGGGAAGAAAACCCAAGGAAGTCAGTCAGATAAGGGCATGAGTTTTTCAGTACTTTAGAAGACAGTGCCCAAGTGGGTGGCAGCCTTTGAGAAACTTAGCAAATGCTACTGCTGCTACTCCATGTCCGTAGCTGCTCCTTCAAGTGTTCCCTCTGTTTTCTGCCTTTGGCAGTTTTCTCCTTGACTGTGACTTGGTCACAGCAAGAACTTGCTCAGTTTTAAAGGCTTCTTAATTTTACCGTTTCTTACTATATCACAAGCAGTATATCCCACAAGTAGCATTCGTGTCTCATATTGTAAAACCACCAAAGGGCTCAATTTACAGCTTTGCAGGTGCTTACTATTTGATTTTACATATTTAGTATAATGTAGGATGAGATTCATCTTCGCAGGTCTGGCAACTGATAGTGCAGGCAATTGCAGCTGATCCAGTTCTCTTAAATGTCCTTTAAAATCAATGGGAAGAAAAAAGCATTTATGGCACACAATTAATTTAAAATAATTTATGGTCAACTTCACAATGTGAATTGTGCTGTTGCCTTTACTAATCATTCTGACTAGATTTATTACCTAGGCCCACAGTGACTATGAAGGAAGCCTAGTGTGAATATTTCCAATGCACACATACTTACTTTTACGAATTAAATGATAAATATGATCTTAAATAAAAATATATTTTAAATATTTATCTGTGTAATTGCTGATAATTAATGATTGATGATTAATTTTGTTGTTCAAAGTGAATAATCTAGAAAATGACATTCTAATAAACAATTTAGATAAAATATTATAATGTAGCATAAATTCTAAGTTATTAAAGCAGGACAAAATTATTTTGTTATGTGGGAGAAAGGGAATATAGTTAGGTAGCTATCTTTTATACTAAATTCAGAAGTCAAAACTTTTAAAAACTACTTTTAGGAAAGAAGCTTAGTCAACTATAATGTCTTCATAATCTTTTTTCCCAAATGAGCTTTAAAATTGCCTGGAGAACACCATGAAAATTTAGTAATTCAAAGAGTTATCATGAAGAACATAAAAAAAGGGGAGGGAAAAAAGACTCCTTCAGGTTTCCTGAACAACCTACTGAAAACATCCATACATTTCATAAAAATTTCCTTACCCTGGAATCCTGTTGTTTTGGTTAATAGCTCCATATTTTTCCCATTTGCCCTTATTAGACAAAGAGCTTCTAATAACCTTACTATTTTTCTTTTGCTCACATTTATATCAGAAGTACAGTTAGGGAAAGTAATTTAAAAGGGAACACCAGACTTACTGGCAAAGCATTGAATAGATGTTTAGAAATTTTATAAAGAATATGATTTGCAGCACCTTTCTGAAGATTTTAGCATGAATGATTTTCATTAAATTAATGAATGACATTCATTAAATCAAAGTTTAAATATTTACAGAACTTCTGTCAGTCAAAACAGTGAAGTAGCCTCTTTTTGATTTCCATCTCCAGAAAAAACAATATCTGAAACTCAGAGCAGCTTCAGCCTTATCAGAAAATAAGCAACCACAGCACCTCTCTAAAGCCAGATGATCTGCAAAGAAGTTAACAGGGTTTTCTCCAGTACTTCTCCTTAACACATATTTTTGCGGCACAAAAATCCTCTAATATCATCTCAACTTCAAAGAAATCTTGTTCTGAAAAATAGCCTACACACATGTCCCTCCAAGTCATCCAAAACTAGTTTTCAACTTGACTGCAAAAAGAATAAAAGCCAACAAAACCTGGCACAGAAAGAGACAGTCCCGAATGTGCTGTGACGAATGCAACATTCCTTCTGATGTCAACAAGTTTTCTGGCAAATTCACCCAATATAACATATTGGTAATCTCAATACACTTTTTTTCATTGCATTACAATTGCTTAGACCAGTCCTTACTGAAACCTCTCAAACAGCCAGAAAAGGATTCTAGCTGAAATTCCAAGAGATGCATATTTATTTATGTTTTTATAAAATATATAAATATATAATACATAAAATTTCAGCCGAGAGGAAACCACCACTATTTTGACATTCTGTCACTCTACTGAAGTGAAAAATGCTTCCCAAATGACAGCCATGAAACAAGAAATACTTCATATAAACAAATCCTGGGCCCATTTTCCAGTGTTTCTCTCTGGCTAGCTTAGATATGCCTTCATTGCCAGAGTTCTTTTACTCCTATAACTAAATGGCAATGGCAGACACCAAGAACATTAAAAAAAGGGGTGGGATGGTTTTTTGTTTTTTTTTTCTTAGTTTCAGCATTCGCCTCAATTTCCAGGATCTCTGTAACTGGAAGCCCTTGCTTTTCTTGTTCTAGAAAAAAATCAGCTTCACAAACCTGTCCTGTCTCCCCACAGCCCCGTGTTTCTACCACCTCCTCCCCCCTCCTCTTCAGCCCAAGACCAGCGGCAACTGCTACAATCATTCACTTTTGGCTTGAATACTCACCAAGTGCTCAGATATAGCAGTATGAAACACACAATGAGGAAAATCTGTCACTGATCCAAAAAGCTTCCCAGCAAAGCTGCAACACTGAAAGTCACACCACATATATTGTGAAATGACAGTTTATCTAAGTGGGTTTTTTTCCTGTCAACGTCAAGTAGGTCCTCGTGATTTCCAGTCACTCCATCTCAGGCACCCGCTGGAAAAGTCTGTTCTCTTGCCATATCTCAGGAGTGGTTCACCAACAACCAAACCCTAGTGAATAACTTTCCACAGTGATAGCAATTCTTTCTAACTGAGCAGTCAGATGGTCTAAAACGTACCTTGGGCAAAAAAAAGCCTGAGGGCACTGGATGTGCTTGATCATCTAAAGACTGCACTTTCTAAAGAAAACATGTTTTCTGTTTATGCTTTATATACATTTAGGGAATGAAATTTGAACTGTCCTCTTGAATATGAATCTTCTGTCAAGACCCTAATTCATAAGGAAACATGATAGATGTTTGCAGTGGAGTAAGACCAATTTGTATGCTGTACAAAGCTCTCAAAATCCATCTGTGGGTGCTACATATCTTTTATTATTATCATCAGCCCCTCCTAGCCCCTGCTATGTTATCCCAAGCGTGTCCCTCCCCAAACTACCTTGATCCCTGCAGTAGATTAACCTCCACTGGCTGCCAGGTGCCCACCCAGCCACTTTTTCACTCCCCCTCCTCAACAGGACACGGGGAGAAAATACAACAAAAAAGCTTGTGGGCTGGGATAAGAGCAAGGACATGGTTCACCAACTATTGTCACGAGCAAAACAGACTCAACTTGGGGAAATTAATTTAATTTATTGCCAATTAATAAAAGACAGTTGGATAGTGAGAAACTGAAACTGAAAGCCCTTTTCCACTGTTTCCCTTTCTGCCTGGGCTCAACTGCACTCCTGGCTCTTTTACCTCCTTCCCCACCAAGCACTGGTGGATGGAGAATGATAGTTGTGATCTGTTCACGATGTTTCATCTCTGCTGTTCCTGCTGCTGCTCCAGAGTGGGGGTCCCACCCACAGGATATAGCCCCTTCAGAACTGCTCCAATGTGAGTCCTTCCCACAGGCTGCAGTTTTCATGAACTCCTCCCATGTGGGTTCTTTTCACAGGACACAGTCCTTTCAGAAACACGGCTTCAATGTGGGTCCTCCACAGGGTCACAGGGTCCTGCCAGAAATCCTGCTTCTGTGTGAGCTCCTTCCACAGGGGCTGTGCAGCTCCTGCCTGGAGCCTGCTCCAGCATGGGCTCTCCATGGGCTGTAGGCTCCTTCAGGGCACATCCACCTGCTCTGGTACAGGGTCTTCCGGGGACTGCAGATGGATCTCTGCTCCACCATGGACCTCCATGGGCTGCAGAGGGACATCCTGCCTCACCCTGGTCTGTACCACAGGCTGCAGGGGAATTTCTGCTGCAGTGCCTCTAGCACCTCCTCCCCCTCCTTCTCTGGCCTGGTGTTTGTAGGGCTGTCTCTCTCAAATTTTTTTTCACTCCTCTCACACAGCTGCTGTGCAGCATTTTTCATCCTTTTTCTAATACGTAATCACAGAAGTGAAACCAGCATCACTGACAGTCTCAGCTTTGGCCAGTGGTGGGGCTGGTTTAGAGCCAGCTGGAGCCATTTGTGTCCAGTGTGGGGCAGCTCCTGATCTCTTCTCACAGAAGCCACCCTTGCAGCCCCCTGCTATCAAAACCTTGCCACATAAACCCAGTACAATGCCCTTCTGTCAATTCTTCCTGACAGGTGTCACAGACAGGAGATGGGGTGGAGGGTAATCCTGTGACAGCCTTGGAGCAGGGGCTCTGGTGAGCTTACTGAGATGCACAGAGATCAAGTGCTTTGAAAGTTTTTGTTTGCACTGATTAGCTGTGGCCAGCGATTTTTGGTTTTTAAACATTAAATGCTCTGTTAAAACAAACTGATATGTCAGGTAAGCATTATTTAGGGCTGCAGACCAAATGAAAGTTACACATTAATGGAATGTCTGTTTCCCATTTTTCATTTCAACATTCCTAGTGTACTAAAGTTTTCTATGATACTCAAGAAAAATGATCAAGAAACAATCCTAGCATTTTTTAAACACATTCTTGCTAAGTCTTGTGAAATGAAATTAACTGCAAATATTCAAATTTTTACATCTTGATCCAGTTTCTGGTCTGTAAACGCTGGATGAAAGGCATAGCAACCAGATGACTCAGACACTTGCTGCATAACAACCGTGCAGCTCAAAATCATTGAGAAAGTTCTGTTGGCTTAAGTTTCTGCCAGTATTCTTCATGCTGGATTACATCAAGTTTGTCCAGGTCAGGGTTTTTGCTTCATGACCCTTTCACCTCTTCTCCAGTTTCTTGTTTCTTCCCTTCTGAGATCACTATACCAGGATGTCCCCACCTCCCTTTCACTGCAAACTTGGTGCCTGTGCTTTCACCGGGTCTTTGGACAGTCATCACCCACCACACATATGGGAACAGGGAGCTTGTCCCTTTGCCTCAGTATTGCCAGATAGATATTTCTGAACACCCCAAAATATCTCTCTCAATGTATTTTATTATGCAAAAGGTGTATTAACAACTGCATCACGCTACTCTATTTTAATAAAATCTCACACAGTAAAATGTAAACATGTCAATTAGTATCCACCTACAATAAGACAAATTTCAGCCTTTAAAGGAAAATTGAATTATATGGTATGCATACAAGTAACAGCTAGAGCTTGTAGTTAGTGTAGCTACAGGTTCTCCAATATTTAAAATGTTTAATGAAGAGGTAAATATAAAATGTTATACTATTATGGACATCTCATAATTGTAAATTTCTCTGAAGATGCAAAGAGATTAAAATTAGCAGGAATCAAGGTAAGTAAGAGTTCTAAAGTATGAAAAGCTGTTAAGTGAATCTAAAACACTGAGGAAAAATGTATGGTGGGAGGCCAGATAGCAAGTAAAGTTACAGCATATGAGGTATAAAACAAACATTATGAATACCACAGGCCCATCAGTAGATATAAACACAGAGATGAAAAGAATATTATCAATAACACAGTCCGGTATTTATTTCTGTTGTGTTTCCTAATAAAAGGGAAAGAGTACTTTTGAAATTCTTTCTAACTTAGTGCCTACTGAAGGAGAGGTTTAGCAATGTTTGCTTGGTACTAGCTTCACAAAACGGTAGATGAGAATAGCTTGTGTCTGCAATGTCTGGACATGGGTAAGATGCTAATCTTTAATTGATCTTAGAGCACTGACAAAAATACAGAAGAATGGCAGTAGCTAACATTACAGATTGCTGTCCATGTTGACTATGGCAATAATGAACTTACTCATTATCAAGATATTAATGTTCACTATTATTGTCCGACACAAAAAGTTAAAGCTGCCTGAATAACACAAGAATAAATATATATTGTGACAGCTAGAAGTAGTCACAATCAGTATGGTATCCATATGGTTTTGCAAACAGATTATTTTAAGACAGGAAAACACAACAAGAATGGTGGAACAGTCATTATTTTCAAAGAACTGTGGTATATGAGTTTTCAGGAAGCAAGCTAAAACTGCCTGAGACTAACGTTACAAGAACTAAAAATAAAACTAAAGACTGTTATACCAGCCTGTGATTATAGATTGATTTGCATGTTTTCTATCACTACTCAAACATGTTACAAACTCCGTGTGTGCAAGACACACGTACATATGCACATATATGTGCACATCTGTGCACACACACATCAGGTGTTTATAACCTACCTGACACTCTTGTATTTGTTAGGTCATTTATTAACACCCAGGCAAACCTTCAAATCCTACTTACCCCAGTATGCGGTTCATTCCATGCCTCGCAGCATAATGGAGCGGAGTATTGTGCTGGTACGTTTCTCCATAAGAAGTATTTGGGTCAAGAGTTTCTTTTAGTTGAGGGTTGCTCTCGTAGATTTGGCAGGCCAAGTTTTCATCTCCATTTATAAGAGCTTTCCGGAATTTGGTGGTTGTATTTCCCATGTTGCTATCCTAGCTAACAAGGGCACTTCTTCCTTTCCCCTTCATTCACTTGTTGTACGGTTCTGTAACATGCTTCACAGCCTAAAAGAGACAAACAATATTTAAGTTATTCTGTTAAACACTCTTTCCTAGATGAATTCATCCAGAGCTACAGCACTGTAAATTGGCAGGTGAAAAAGAAGAACAAAGGACGTGTACCTCTCCTCATGAATTGCTGAAATCCTTCTATGTAAATACACATAAATTCCCAATTCTTCAGAGATTATTTCCCTGATAAATTGTGCCATCTCCCTTCCTATGTAAATATCTTCACTGCCTATACTCTCTGAACACTTGAAAAAGAAATAAATGGCCAATATCCACCTGTATTAGAAGACTGCCATGAACAATGAATTTCCATGAATGAGAAATTAATAAAAAATTAGAAATTACTTCAGAAACAGTAGATGTAAAGCAAAATTCTTAAACAAGGAGGTAAAATTCTTCAAAAGTGTGTAATAAAGCAGACATCAGTTTAACTTTTAATTAAAGAAAATAATGTAAAAATGTGCTTGAAGCACCTGTGCTTGTGTAGGTGGGTGTAAACAGCACCGTTCTGTGCCAGCAAGACAAATGCATGTGAACACAGGAATTACCATGGCCCCATCTTAACAGTTCCCCTTAGCAAATTCTTAAACATCTACCCCTTACATGTAGACCAACAATGAATGGGGCCATACAATGCCTGACATCTGTACTGGCACAAACCCACTACACCTTATAAATACTTCAAAGTACTTTACAGCTGCTGCACTCCCCAGTCTCTCACCTTTACCTGGAGGCAACCAGCAGATCCAGCTGCATAAAGACAGGGCGGACAGAGCATCTCCGCTCATGAGACAGGATAGCAGAAGCTTATCCGGTTGTGCAGTTGGAAAGAGCACATGTTGGTTTATGTCAGGGGGACAGACAGGGGTGTTAGCAGCAGGCTGCAGCTGGTAGCACAGTGAACCTTCTAGGAGCTCTCTTTTGTGCATGAGTCATCCCATCCAGACTGCTCCCGGCCAGACCTTTCACTCCACAAAGCACACGCTGGGATCCAAATATGCCAGGCACAGCAGGTTAGGGGACTGAGACTTACTATGTAGCATATGCACATATAATTAGACAGGGCAGGAGCTGCCCAGTACCTTATATTCAACTTGTTGGGACTATCTCAAAGCATCTGTTTTTACATTGGCTTTTCAGCACAGTTAACTGCTGCCTCACCAGCCTCATAGACAGAAGAAACAGAAGAATCCAAGGGGTATAGAGCTGCAGAAAATCCAAGGGAATCAGGCTGTGGATTCATACGAAAAGGATTTGTGGGAAACCTGGGGAAGAACTGCAATGAAATATTTTTGTTTTCTTGGAGCTGATCTCTCAAAAACTACTTTCAGCTACCCTTTTGAACTTACGTATCAAGTTGAATCCCAGGCTTATTATGGCTTTGCTCAGATCCCATTCAGCAAGAGATCCTACCAGCAGGAGTCTTGCACTGACTCCTCTCTGTAGTTTCTCTGAAAGATCACCTCATGAAGGGGAGGAAAAAGACCACTTTCATCCTAATCTCACCAGTGCAGTCTGGTCTGTCAAAAAGGAGACATGTGGCCTTGGTGGCCTCGATTTTCATTCCTTTTTCCTATAAAATTTTGGTAAGGCAACCCTCGTTTTGAGCTTTTGTGAGGTAACAATGACACTGCCGAATCAGCTGACTCTACATGCTAAACATCTTGCCCATGCTCTCCTCTGGGACCAGAGTTACCTAAAGAAGGAACAATAAAGTAGGAAGGAACATCTAAAAGCAAATGGACACCCTTCATATGTTTAGTTATATACACAAACCAAAGCTTAGATTCTTCACACTAGGGATTCTGCATCATTTTGTATCTTTCTGTCATCTCTATATTTTAAAATATAAACATGCGGATACTATGCAGATCTAATATTTATATTCTTCAGGAAAGGCACTGCATGAGAGCATGAGAGCATCACAGATCTCAGTGCTGTAGAATAATGTGTTTTCAGATGCAAAACCAGCTGCATTACTCCAAATACTGGATAGTTTCAGGCTTTAGTCTACAAATCCAAGGAAAAAATCTACACTCTTCCTAATCAACCAGCAGTTCATATTACCTTTTACAGCTAGGATCTCAAAAATTACTTGAAAGAATGATTTTCAGTAAAGTTTGTTAAAAAGATTAATTTATAGTGTTATATTATCCATCAGTCCATATCTACCATCTCTCGACTAGAAACTAAATCAGACGAGAGCAAGTGCCTCAAAGATATCAGAATCTTCAAGGAGATCAATAATAATGATCCCACTAGTGCCCATAACACCAAGAAAAGCACAAAAGCTTCTTCCATCATTTGAAATTAGAAGGTAACATCACCAATTGCCATGTATTTATTTCTGTAAATTAGAACACGTATAGCTTGCATCAGCTGCAGAACACGCTGCCTCTTGCCCAAAACTGGAACATTAAAGAAACCTAAGTAGGGATGAGAGAGAGCATTGAGAATATAAGGAGATAAGATGGTGCCCCCAGGCAATCTGAGAGAAACTGGGGACAGGGTGGTACTGTTGAGATGCTGGAGATGAGATCAGAATGGGTTTAGGCAGGGAGAAGTGAGAGTCTGTGTGGGGTGAACTAAAAAGCTTAAGTTATTGCTGTGCAGAAAAGGCAAAATTGTACATTTCATTAATTCTTCTATACACCTGTTCCAATCTGCTTAGATGCAGAGGAGAAACAGGTTCTAAAACATTCCCATAAGCAAGATTAAGGCACAAACGAGGCCAGATGCTGGATCCCAAAACGATAGTTCAACTTTATTTTGTAACACAAAGGAGCAAAGATAAAGAAGGAAGTTAGAAAAGTAGGAAAAGCTAAAGGTAAGTGTTAAAAGCACAGGACAGGAGTTACCAGCACCATGAAGTGCTGCTGGCTTGCAAAAGCTGGTAAGATCTCTGCGGGGCTTCCTCCCTCGTCGCCTTGTATCCTCCGAGGAAGGAGCAGAAGCGGCAGGGTAACAGAGCTCCCACAGCAGTCTCCGGGCGCGGCCATAAAATACCCTCGCCGTGGTAGCCCCCGGATACCCAGTGGCCAGTTCACCAGTATCCAAGCAAAGATCACCTGGTACCAAGATGGGCCCTGAGTGTCCATTGGCAGGTTCCTCTGTCTCCAAGCAATACGCGCCTGGCATACCTTATTTGGGAGAGTAAGTCCTTCCCTCGTTTTTTGATTGTAACAACTTTTTATCTTTTTTTGCTAGTCTGCCTGCCTCTGCTGGCTTGTTGGGTGCCTCCTGGAGCTTTTGCAAATAGCTCGGCTGCTGCAGCAGCCTAGCTGTGGCATCAAGGCTTGTTAACTCCATGCTCGAGACAATAGCGAAGCAGACTCCATCTTGTGATCAGTGCACTGCAACACCGACTAAACTTTGTTTCATTTTGATGGAGTATGGATATATTAGAACATCATACTATCTTTAATCACTAATCGTAGAAAAGTTGTAGGCACATTGCTTGAACTATTATGTACATTATCATAACGTGGGAATTTCAGGAATATGCAGACTGCACTGCGTGAGTCACTGAACAAAGCAGTGATATCTGCTTTCATTAAAAAAGTTTACAGCCTATGAGCCCAATAAAGGGCTATATATGACACAGACATGATATAGTGAACGAAATAAAAAGAGTAAAAAACTTGTTTGTGTAACAGGACCAGGCTCCAAATGAAATGAATCGCAAGTCAAAGAAAAGGGAGAATTTTAAGGATTATGAGACAAAGCTATGACGTGGCTTTGAACAGACACAAGTGAACGCCACACAAACCCAAGAATCAACACAGAGGTAATGAAAATTTAGCAAATGGCTAATGTAAATATAACCATCACATTATCAAAATAAAATGAAAGATGATAGAATGGGGATAGTTAATGAAAGCCCTTCAGGTGATGGCAAATAGCTTATATTTGATGTGATAGCAAGAAACCCATCTCTGGAAGAATGCAAGGAGAGAAGTGACAGGATCAAAACTCACCTAGAAAACAATTCCATACTTAAACCACATGATACAATAAACTATACTAATGCCTGTCACCTTCACACAGTATCTACAAGGTCTTTCATCTTTTAACACTACAACAGGCATTAGCCTTTTATGCGTCAGAAATTTGGTGGGCCACACTGTAGTATTTTTTCTATTCTGAATTGCAATTAAATATGCCAGCAGAAACACAGAAAGACAAGGGAGAAGCTGTCTCTGTACTCTGGCTCTAACAGTTGGCTCCCAGCATGTTTGGAAGTCAAGAAGAAACAAAGACGTGACAGCTGCTGCTTCTCTCAAGCTGCTGTGGCTCGTAAGTGTCCGTCTGTAAAATATTCAAGATCTGCCCATTTGCAGTCTTCAGTTAATCTTTGAGCAAACAGACCCACTGCATCTGCCACCAAAGAAGCCTCTAGTTCAAGTGAAGGAGAAAAAGGACAAAATATCAGCTGATGCAACAAAATTCTGGATCTGAAAATGGCCTAAAGGGGCCCAGTCTGCCACCTCTTTGTGTAGCTTTTTTTTCCATGAAAAGCGTCCAATCCATTACATGTTCTCAGAGGACAGTAAAGATAACAAGGCCAATGCTGAAACCAGGCATTTAGAGAAGGGAAACTTGGTTCACTCTTTCAGTCTCTCATTTCACGTTTTTGAAGGTGAAGGGCATGTATTTCTTCCTGAAGGGGGAGAAACAGGCGGCAGGGAAGTGGTCTGGAAGCTTTCAGCCAGTCAGCCTCAGGGACCTGGAGAGTTCCTGAGGGCTGAACACAGGTGTTGCTAAAGCAGTTTCAGCAGCTCCCAGGCTTGCAGGGGTAGTGTGCTGTGTCAGTGTCACTGCTCTTGCTTTGCTGTTTGTAAACAGCTGTGTTTGTAAACACAGGATTAAAAATCCTTAGGCTATTTTTTAATGTGCTGTATCACAAAACACTACAGCGGAACAAAAATGACCACACAAACATGGCAATTTTCAAGTATTTTATCTAAATAAAATGAGACTTGAATAGAATTTCATAGGATAAAGAGAAGACCATTTGTTTGGTTGGCAGACCTATTCACCAAATCTTCTAGCTCTGTGCTAACAGAAAGGCTACATCACAGTCTTTAGAGTAACCTCATAACTTTTATCATAACCACAAATATCATTATATTTTACACCAAAGATTACAGGAAAAACTAAATGCAAGTTTGCAAAATATACCCCAGGTTATTTCAGATTTCCAAACATCAACCATCCAATTCAAAATGAGAAAATTACTCTATTACTCTATTGCCAAATAGAGGTTCCAGCATAACAAAAACTAAAATACTGGTTACACAACCCACCTTAAAGTCTAAGGAAAGATTCTTATAAACTCCATCAGGGCTACCACATTTCTCTGCTTTGGCAACGAGAAGTAATTTATATGGGCTTATTAGCACTGCCAAAAGCAACACTTCGATATCACAGCTTTATAAAAATTTAACATAGAGACAGCCACTCTCATAAGAGCTTGAAGACTGAGTATGAGATGAAAAGAGTGGATAAAGAAAGACATGGGTAGAGCAAGGTAACAATGAGATTCTGAGAGCAGTTGCACCAGCTGCTCAATTACTATTGATTTTTTCATGGGCATCATCATAGAAACGAGTTTGAAGAAGGACAAGTGCAATGACTTAATAGTATTTTAGAAGGAGTTTCTCCTTTGAAATGTTGCCATGGTGCTTCCTGGAAATTTGTAATGAATGATAAAATATTGTACAAGGGGAATCAGGTAAGTACTTTTGAAACACCATACTTCTAACACTTATTTAGGAACACACAAGTCCTTCATTAGATAGCATACCTCTCTCAATTTACATTTAAATTGCTTTAATACTGAAGCATAATTTCTCACTGAATGTAGGACTAGCACGTGTTCATACAGCAGCTGTTCTAAATCTTGGGGAATAAAAAAAGGAAAGGAGACAGACTGTATGACATCACACTGCTTAGAAAAATCTATCAAAATCAGTAAAAAAATACTCAGGTTTAACCAAGAGAAGAAAATGCTATATATGTCTTGCATCAAAAAAGTAGTATCTATATAATGAGTGAAGATCAGAACTGCATCTAATAATCATATGCAACCATTTTTTTACATGTAGCACTGTGTAATTCCCCAGTTTAACCCTAAAAAGTTCGAATACAATTTACAGCTTAACCTTAAAACTACTTCTTAAGTAGTCTGTCATGTAAACTATAAAAACATTCTAGTGGAACAGCTAAATGAGCCAAGGTCAAAGAAGCAAGACTTTACGTAGCTCCTCATACTTAAATCTTAATATTATTGAAATAAAATATACTATTGACTAAAGTTAGTGTACATTACATGGCTTCTAAATGCTTCAAAAGACAAGTAATAACAAACTGCTTACAAAAAAAAGAATAAAGAAAAGAGATATCAAAACCACTTGTTTTTCAAAAGCACGTGGCTTTTGCTAAAAGGATGAAATACTGTAATGCATTCCTAAAAGCATCTTCTGCTTCAGGCACAGTTAGCTCAAAAGGTAGCTATTTTATTTGCTTTGGATACTACAGTTAAACAGCTCATTTTTAAAAGCCGAGTTTCTTATTTACTGCAGAGTCTACATTATAAATCATAATTTATTTCAGAAGAGAACAACGAACAACTTCGTGGTTTAGGAGGAAGCCTAATCACTTGGTATGCTCAGGATGAGTCTCATGTTGTGCTGTTGGTAATTTTAATCCTCACTACAGAGTAACACAAATGAAGCAAGTCAAAAGTTATGTTCAAGAACTCTCAGAATGCCAGAATTCCCAGAAACAGCAGAAAAAGCCTTGTTACTGCTTCTCTTTCTCATTTACTACTTCCCCCCTACAAAAAATAAAAAAAAAATGCTCACTTCACCAGGAGGACAAAATTAAGAATTAAGCATTCAAATGTGCATGCCTGCTTTATCTATGGCTGGCACAGATGCTTACAATTAAGATGCAGCAGAAAAGGTTAGGCTAAATCTAATGTTTACGTGTTTACAGTAAAGATTTAAGATTTGCCAAATTTTAATTAATAGGCAAAAATAGTTCTCTCCGGATATTTGTATCTGGAAGAACTTTTCTGAAAAGCTTTAAGTAACAAAGGCACTTGCAAAGCTTGAGAATTGGTTATGGGAAAGTGGTGGTGGAGGGTCTTGTTTGGTTTTGCTGTTTTTTTGTGTCACACACTGAAATATTGTAAGGTTTGTGCCAAAAGTTCTGAAGTCATCAACAGCAAATAATGGAAGTGTCTCTGCCACTTTAAACATTTGTGAATGGGGCTCAAAATTATCAAACTCTGTTACATTTTACAACTAAAAGTACAGAACAAAAAAATAACTGCTATGCCAACATCTCACCCTTCATACAATGATCATCAATATAAAATTCTCTGTGCTTTAAATACCAAGGTTGAAAAGTGGCAGTAATGTTGAGAGTTGACTTGAATAAAACATAGTGTGGGGTAGTGAGAGAATTAATTATTTCCTCATTTATATGCTTGTGGGATAGATAGTCTAGCAACTTAGGTTACAATCTTTTTATGCTGGCATATGTACCCACAAATTGAAGGCTTAAAGTTATTGCTCAATTTAGTAATTTGAGACTTTGGCTTACTGACTCAGGCATAAAGACTTTCATCCAGGTAGAATATTTTCTTCAAGATACACTTCTTTCACAATTCCAGTTTGTGGAGAAAAAAGGATTTTAAGAATGGCTTTTGATACACTTATAGGAATGCAACTGGGGCAGTTGCAGCACAGACTAGAAAGAGTTTAAGAAAAAATTCTGCATAGATGGAGCTAAAGTAATTGCTACATTAATTTTAATTGTGTTGTTTACAGTACTTGCATTCGTGATCTAAATGAAATGTGGTAAATCCACTGTGGGGTAGGTACCTACAATGGCAGAGAGATGAGATACTATGAAGCCAAATCAAAGGTATACTGTGATAAGCTGGACAAAGGTTGCATCCCTGCAGATAGTCAGGGGGAAAAAATCCAGCAGCACAAGTTAAAAGGAGCATCTGTTGTGGTGGGTTTTTTGTGTTTTGTTTCGGTTTTTTGTTAATCTTTAGGGAGCAGCCATTTAGTAAGATGCAACAAAAGAGTTATCAGTATCTAATTATGTCCTGGAATATCCATTAGTCTCAACTGTAATTCCAGGTAATTTCAAATTCATTCCAGGGCCCAATGTCTTTAGAAAATTATTTTAAAAATAACCATATCCTTAAAGTCCTGTGAAGTCCAGATAACACTTTGGAGTTGTTCCCAATGCAACAGTCTGTCATGGCCTTAATAATCTGATTTCATTTTCTATATCTTAGTCAGTGATATAAGGGAGTCACAGAATATCTTGAGTTGGAAGGGACCCACAAGGATCATTGAAGTCCAGTTCCCAGCCCTCCACAGGAGAACCCTGCAGAGGACAACCCCAAGAACCACATCACGTGCCTAAGAGTGTTATCCAAACACTTCTGTCAGGCTTGGTGATGTGAACGCTTCCCTGGGGAGACCTGTTGTGGTGCCCAACCACCCTCCAGTATGGTATTTTGACAGCTTAATGGTATTTTAAGGCTTCAGTCATAAAACAGAGTGTAACTTTTTTAGTGCTAGCTCTTCAACCCGCAGGTTAAGTAGATTACTCAAATCTAAAATAGAAATTAGCTGTACCTAGTCTACCAACACTACCTCCAAAGACCTCCTCTATCTAGATCAGAAGGTTAAGAAGCACAAAAAGAAATGTTTGACATTTTATTAGATTAAGTCAAGCTACAGACTAACATGCTTGATAGTTCTGGCATTTTAATCCCAAGCATACTGTTTGGTTTAATATAAAAAGTTTGCTATAGACTGTTCCACTGATTAAAGTAACAGTACACTTTTGATACAGTGCACAGAACATTGTCAGTTTAATAAATATCTATAAAAGTGACTTCTGTATCATGGGCCAGTGCTGATAGCACCACTTTTTCATCAGGCAGAAGTCAACAAGTGTCACCCAGAGCGTATATAAAGAAGTACCAGCAGCAGATGACTCACATCAGGACACTGGGCATCAGTGATAAGCTAAAGAATATAAAACAAGAGACTGGTAATGTTCTTAACCAGCACAACACCTCTCATGTTGACAGCACCTGAACACATTTCAGGCAGTGTGGTACTTCTCTGGTTTCTCCTTACCCTCATCCATACATCATGCCCAGTGTGTCAGCTGGGATGGGAGCCTCTCTGCCAAAAACATTCAAACACACTTTGCTTGACTATGAGATAACTGACAAACCCACTCAGTTCAGTTAAAGACAAGTGTGGGTCCCCTCCAAAATCAGATTCAACAGACCAAAAAACCACAGTGAAACCACCACCAAGGCAACAGTTCAGAGAGTAACAGACAGATGGGACACACAGACTGACACTGTATGGAGCAGAAAATCTAAAGAAATTCACCGTCTTCCTATCACACTGATCTGCATAGAAAAGGGGAGCATAAAGACAACCAGTACTGGTACAGAGCACTGCTAGAACATGAAAGGAGGAATGAAGATGGCAACATAAAGAGTTGCAGAAAACCCTATGGGGAACTTGACTGACCAGTCTAAACAGGGTGCAATGTGCCTTGACCCTGGCCTTGACTGAATCCAGAATGTATTTTTCAAGTATATTTTCTCAGCTTAGCACAATTTTAAAAGCCATGTTAAGTTTCAGGTAAACAAGTTCGAAACTGCACTACAGCCTAAAGACAACCCTCTGAAGAGTCTCTGGTAGAATCTGGCCAGTCCAAAGCTTTAATGTCAGCTTCACTTTCAGTGGTGTTAAACTGATAAAACTGAAAACAAAACTTATTGTCTGCCAAGGCATATCCACAGAAAGTAAAAATAAAGATGATGGCAACACAGGGCTGCTCATGAGCACATTCCTCCACAGCAAAATCTGAAAATCCTTTATGTATCTAGAAACCTTAGCATCTTCCTGAAGCAGAAGTCTGTCAGTTTGAGGAAGCTTTTTCATATGAAAGAGTATCAGTTGGTAGGGTCATGCTCTCGCTGGATCTTGTAAACATGCAATAGCGCTACAAGGAAGATCTTAAAATGTAAGGATAGGTAGTACACAAGGTCAGACACCTACAATCAGACTGTACATAGTAAGCATCATCCCACCACTTTCTAAAAGCATACAGTTGCATTTGGAAATAATGAATATCTGAAGTTAATGCCTTTCAACATAAAACTATTGCTTTCATAACTGGCAATGTATTTTAAATGAAGTAAAAAGGTGAGCAAACAAAATCTAGATTTTTCAATGTCCAGTCTCCCAAAATGTCATGCTGTATTTCAGATTGTCAGAGGAAAGCAACAACCTCAGTATCCTGCCACTGACTCCTGGCTCATAACTACACTGTTGAGAGGACAGTGCTTTATCTGTACACCGCTGATAGTCCACAGGTTGCATGTTCTGAATAAACTAAGCAACACTTACTGCAATTTCTCTATTATTATCCAAATAACCAAAAGCACTGAAAAGAATAGCACACAACATTTCAAGGAATATGCAATTTTTTTAGAGTTCTCTACTTTCACTTAAGTAAGCTACACTTTTAAGAGTGACATGAGTAAATCTAGGTGCATTGTATTTATTTCATAAATATCTATAGGATGAAACTTTGTTAAATATACTCTGCTTACATTAAAGGAGTATCCGTTTCCATGCTTTCAAGTGGGAGGTGAAGAAAGCACATTCGTCTGTCAGAGGCAGATGACGAACATTGTTCACAGACGTACCGGACTGGAAACAAACACGCACATACTTTTATTGTTTCCTGGAAGCATTCTTACGAGCTCGTTTTGTTCTGCGTAAAGCTAAAAGACAATGTGACCCTGCTGATCTTTCAAAGAGATCTTGATTTTTTTCAGATGAATGAACAAATCAATTTCCTTTTAACAAAGAGGTAATTTAACTCGTCAGCACTCCTTCAAAGCAACACATTCAATTTAAGGTCTAAACACAGAATCCAGGAGATCATTGTGTGTCTAAAATGAGATGGATTCCCACAGCAAAATATGTTTTCTACGTGGTATTTCACAAGCATTTAATGATATTTCTGAGAGACAACCTCAGGAACTATTTAACTCTTTTTAGTCCAAGAGGTATGCAACCTCCTTGTCATGGTGCTAAGTTCCCAGAATCTCAAGAGTCACCATTGCTAAGAACGAGCCATTCAGGTAACTGCAGTGACAAGGACCATCACTTGCACCTTATGTACACCAGAAAATTACCAGAACTGCAACTGCTGCACTTCTGATGAAATGTTTAATATATCCCCTGGCAAAATTTTGACTCTGGCAGGGAAATGGCAAACGATATATTGGAACTAATCTAACTTTAATTTAAACAAACACATAACTTGAAGAACTATTTTAAACTTTTGCCAGAACACCTCTGTTGAAATATTTGGCTGGTTTTCCAACTGTACTCAAACAGTTTAATCATATACATAAAGGCTATGGATAACAAAATTTAATTATAGTATGTCACATACAGTTGATTTTTTGGCTTCAAGATAAATATCAAGCCAAAGAAAACAGAGAGAGAGAATAAAGCTATTAAAAAATCCAAAGCAACCTGAGCTTGAATCACAGAAAGGTTTGGGTTGGAAGGAACCTTTAAAGATCATAATGTCCAACCCTTCTATCATAGGCAGGGACATCTTTTAGTAGACTAGGCTTCCCAAAGACCTGTCCAACCTGACCTTGAACACTTTCAATGGTGGGGCATCCACAACTTCTTTGGAGCATCTGTTCCACTGTTTCACCGCCCTCATCATAAAATATTTCTTCCTTATGTCCAATCCACATCTGCCTTCTTTCCATTTAACACCAACACCTCTTGCCTTGTCAAAACTGGCCTTGGTAAAAAGCCTCTCTCTTTCTTACAAAATCCCCTTTAAATACTTAAATGCCGCAACAAGGTCTCCCCAGAGCCTTCTCTGCTCTAGGCTGAACAACTTCAACTCTCTTGGCCTTTCCTCATAGGAGAGGTGCTTCAGCCCTTTGATCATTTTTGTGGCCCTCCTCTGGACTCACTCCAACGGGTCCATGTCTTTCTTGTGCTGGGGACCCCAGATCTGGACACAGTGTTCCAAGTATCATGTCATGAAAGCAGAGTAGGGTAGAGGAGAATCACCTCTCTTGACCTGCTGGTCATGCAGTTCTATTAGTTCTTCTGTAAGTTATCCTAGTAACATAATCAACATAACTAGTGACTGATGCAGACACTAATACAATACAAATGACTGCTGTTCTTTGTGGAATACTATTACTGGCGTTTCCTATGTAAGGTAAGGAATGGTATAAGGAGAAATGCAAATTACCAGAGTCCCTTATTTTGCAAAATCTGACCCATTTGGCATCAAAATTGCATGAAACTGAACGTTATATAGACTTAATATTAGAAAGGTTTTCAAGAACCAGTCTGAAAAAAAAATTCTGTTTTAGTCAAGTAATAAAATCTTCATTACTTTAATTGAGAAGTTCTTCAACTATTTATGTGAAAGTTTAACCAGAAGTAACTGTACAGACACTGGGATCATAAGAGAGCTAAGGTGCCTGATGGTTAGTGGAACTGTCTCTGTGATCACATCCAGGGGTCACGCTGAAGCCAGACAGAGAAGACAGTAACAGCAGTTATGCCATTTCTCCTGTGCTCTCACTACTCCTGCTGGCAACCAGATAAGATAGTGGAAAAAGAGCAGCAGAAGTAACAAGCCTGGCTGGATTGCCAGGTGCAAGAAAATATAGAAAACAAGGGGAAACAGTCTGCAGTAGGAAGTGGGTGGAAAGTGAAACAGAAAGGAGAAAGGACACTTCAAAACTTTCATCATCCATGGGCCACTGTCACACAAGCCAAATAAGGTAAAACTAGTAGGTGTTTATTTCAACTAAAGGGCATATTAATAAAGGGCCTACACAAGTAGGTGAATTGTGATTGTCCTGAACAAACATTCCTTATTCTGGCATTTGTTATTTCTAGGAAATGGCTGAGACTGTATAAGTTTCTTATAATGACTTTTCTTCTGCTGAAACTTTTTCAGTTAGTATGTACCTACACTACTTGTCAATACGATGCTCCAGTCAGGACAAGGAAGATTCCTTCAGAAACAAACAGAAACATAAACTAATGATTAATATTACTACCCTTCCTGACAGCCAAGCTTAAGAAAAATATGTTACAATGTGCTTTAAAACTCGCATTTATATCAAAAATGTAACCCACAAATAAATAAAGCAGATGTTCTATGACAGAAATAAAAGAATTTTTAATTTCACTTTTTCTCTGTTCTTTTCACAGCTAATGCTGCTGAGAAGTTTGGGAGCATCAACTAGGGAGTTATTCTGCTCACTCTGGCCTGGCATACACTTCTGCTCACACCCCTAAAGAATATCAGTGAACATACACCTATCTTTTCTTTTTAATTGTTCTTTTAAAAGTCTTGTTATATGTGTCTGTTACAGTCTTTCTTAAATAGCAAAATTTTGATTTAAACCCCATTCTTTATATTGTGAAATACAACATCCAGGTCACCAGATTCTTAAATCTTGTGTCCGCTGGAACATTTCACTATCACATCCACTGTTTCAATTTCTTATTATGCCTGAAAACAAAAAACACCCTGTTTCAAGCAGAAATGTGTCATAACAATAAAAGAGCATCTGTGCTCCAGCAAATCCAATGGCATTTGTACTGATCAAGGCTAACCATTTTGCAGTAGGTTTTCATCTTAAATAATTGCAATACTATTGTAGAAAACCAGGAATGGTTTTGTTTTACTGGTTTAGCACACAGGCTATATCATACGTCACAAACCCAGCCTATATAATCAAATTATTCATCCTTCAAAGTATTTTAAAAATTTTCTTCTTTAACAGCAATTTTCATGAGAGTAGCTTAAATAAAAAGACATTTCTTTGGACATAACTTACAGTTGTGCTAAAAGCTAAGGGAAGGCAGACAAGCAGGCTGTTCAAAGGTATCTGGGGCAAGATACAATCTCAGATAAATTTGATGATCCAAAACTATTATGTCAAAGACGTGTTTGACCTAGGTAAATGTCTACTTGAGTCAGTAAAAGGTAAAGATGTAGACCAGCAGTTTCTGGATGAAAACTAGTGCCCAAATTCATGAAACAGTCAATGATTTTTCATAGAACAGAGCAAGTTTTAGGGTACCAAGAAATGAAGGATCCTTGATGACAGTAAGGGCTCTTATCCTTGTGCTTAACAAGATTGAAATTTAATTAATAAGAAAGGATCAGGATGGTGCTGAAATTCTGGAAAAATCTCAGATGTCTCTTCCTGGGGAGTTCTGAGGATGTAACACCAGAATGAGTTTAGAAGATACTGAGGAGCTGCAGGAGTTGCATTCCTGATTTATTTACCTTCTGCATGCTACAGAGAAACTGTTTTCCCAGATGGCACTCTCAAACATTGATAGAATCCATTACCTTTCCTGACAGCAGTCAGAACTATTTATTACAGAAAGAGCTGTAAAAAGCTTAATTAGACAATGAATAATCTGCTAAGGGAAGAAATTTTGTTAGTCCATCAATTAAGTGGTTGACCTTGTTCTCAAATCAGAATTCCTCATCATTGATATTTACTCATGAGCCTTCTTATTCCTTGCATCCATAGTGTCCAATACTCAAAAAATTATAATAGATTCTTGGATCCACTGTATACTTGAGATAATGGGTTCAATTGATACTTAATTTGAAAATCTGAAAAATTACCTAGCTTCTATAGAAGACTATGAAAGTAAAAACCTCTACCTTTTGTAGCTACACTACTAAACTAAAAGAAGAGGAATTGCAAAAATATGAAACAAGCCTTTTAAAAAACTACAAAAAGCAAAACCCACAGGGGTTTTTTTTCAGCTCTGTAGATTTAGAAGGGTTATAGCATAAATTAAAAATGATGGTAGGTCTGACAAAGACTGGTAAGAGTCCTTTGCTGTTTTGGAAGTTATTTCAGACTGACTTGTAAAAAAAAGTGTCAAGCCTCAAAAATAAAAGTGAATTTTGCTTAGGAATAAATATCCAAAATTCTAAATGGGAGAAAAATAGAAAAACTACCTTATTCCTACTTTGAAGGATTTCTATCCCTAACAGCAATTCTACGTCAAGGCATAAGCTAAGGCAAGCTCAAGATGATTTTCATCATATATACTCAAATGTTATTAATGGAAACTAGATAATCTTTTCAATTCTAATGATCTTATTTACCACTTCTACTGTTTACATTTAATTTTTATTAATACAATTTATTGTGTACTTTCACAAAACAGCTCCATATCTGGTTTGCAGTAAAATTTCCATTTGTCTTAGACTTCACAAATATAAAATCAAGCAGATGTTATATAACGTTAGTTATTTTAAATTTGTTGCTACCAACATATGCATTTTTCTTTCTGATTTTGTTTCTAAATATTGTAAACATAATAATGGCCATACTGGATCAGATACTTCTCATCTAATTCCTTGCCCAGAGAGTTGTCAGCAGAGCATAACAGTGAAAAGTACAAAAGCTGGGCAAGCAGGAACAGATACTTTTACATAATACACTCCCAGTCTTCAGCAATTTACTACTTGATGAATTCTTGAGCCAGACATGCTGGTTTTATATTAATAACCTCTAATGCATTTTTCTCCCACTAAGTTGTTCAAAAACTCCCCAAATCTGTGGAAAATTTTAACAGCCAGAGCATACTGAAATTTCACAGCTTAACTATTCATTGTGAAGAAATATCTGTTTTTAACCTGCAACTTGTTAAATTTCATTTTCACTGTCTGCAAGAACGGAGAGGTAGGCAGCAAAACCTTTTCATATTTACTCTCTCCGTTCCACTCGTGACTTTAGAGACTTCTACATATCACCTTTTACAGGTGATCCCCCTTCTGTCATTCCAATCTTTTGCTCTTTAACGGATTGATTAACCCTAATTCTGAAGAAACGGATGCTGTGCAACTTTTAGGATCTTTCTGCTTTTTCTGATCTATTTCCAATGCCACTAACACCTTTTTGAGTTAGGAGATGAGGAGCTATGTATAACATGCAAAATGCATGGATTCACATCGTGGACCCACGGCCTCTGTTTCAACACTTCATTTACTTTTTGCACTGGTACTAACGACTAAACTGATTTTCTTCAGAGTTTTTATTACAACCTCAAGATCTTGTTCCTGAATTGTAATAATATAAATTTAGGACCCTTTCCCCCCCAACCATATGAATCTTTCACCTTTAGCTATACTGAGCTTTGTATCTTATTTACCATTGTGTCTCATAAAATTCTTTTGTAGTGGACACTGGTTATAGTATTGTCTAGAGACTATCACCTCACTACTTACCATCTTTTCCAGATTATTTATCCTCATATTAAACAGCAGAGGTCCTAGCACTGATCTATGTGGGACTCTACCAATAAACTTCAACCACTGCAAAAATTGTCTCTTTATTTCTATCACTTTCCTATTTTTTAACCAGCCAGGTCTGCATGCAGTAGACCCTCCCTCTTTCCCAAAGCTGTTTGGATTCTTCAAGACTTCTACGCAAGGGATTGTGTGATATGCCATTTGAAAATTCAAGCAGATTATAACAAATGCATTTTCCTGGACAACTTCTTCAAAAGATTTCAGTAAGTTTGCAAGATCAGATTTTCTCTTATGACATTACATTGACTGATCCTCAGGACATCACATTTATTGATGTGTCTGCTACTTACTACATAATTTCTACTAATATTCCATGAACAGGCATCTGGCTTATGTATCTGCTGTTCAATAAGCCTGTCTTGGAATCTTTTAAAAATTGCATCATATTAACCCACCTCCAGTAATCTAACACAAAGTTAGTTCTTAAGAGAGAAGTTAAATATTACAAAACGCAGGAGAGGTCTGCAGTTTTAATTATCAAAAAGAGTACTGAAGAAAATCATATTTGCACTGAGAAAAATAACCTGAATCTCCACCGCTTTTCCACAAGATTCAACACAGATCTCAGTTCTGAGATTAGAGCTACAAAATTAGACCCTGGCTCTCATCACCACTAAGAACATCTCACTTTGGCAAATGATACTTGATAAAGGGATGGTGTCTACGCTAATCTCCTTTTACCTTGCTTGATTCAGCCAGAATGCAGGAAACCTGTAGAGCACATCTAGAATATTTTTCCATTAAGATTTACATTACAGTGATATTCTGTTTTTTAAGAATATTTAATTATTTTAGAATTCCCTTCCCATATTCTCATGAAAGATCTCTTTCTCTGAGAGATGCTGAATTAATTAGTAACAAAAGACTGTAGCCAGATTCTGCAAAAGAGAGAGGAAAGCATAAGCAGTCTTGTGAGGTTTTTTTCTTCTACTCTGATAATGTTCATGGTATCACATATTCAGACCTTGCTTTTCCTTATTCTTCTCTACTTCATAGCAACAACAAATAAAAGGAAACTTTCCAAAAAATTTGCCCCTCTTCTTCCAGTTTTCCTGTTCCCATGTGCTCCTGTAGTCTGTAAACTTTGTCACTTTCTTTACTGTTCTTCACACTTCCTAAGGAAGAACAAGGAGATATCTCCTCACAGAAAACCCTTGAATAACCAAAGAATATCTGAAAAATTTCACTGGTTTTCCTCATCTGAAGAAGAAAATTTCTCCATCCAGAAACAGATTAAAGCATTCAATACTATTTATACAGTCAATATACCAGTCAGGAAATACTTCACTTTTTATGCTTTAAACCAGAACACTGCAGTCTAAAAAAGGAAATCACTGTAAAAAGATTTAGATTGTAATTCACAGTTAACCTGGACTGCCACAGAACCAGATCACCTGAGATATGAGATATAAGCCTGTTCGATATCAGACTGCTAATGGTCATACAATAATGCTCCCCTCCTCAACAGAAGCCTTTGTCTTGCTAGCCAATACCCAAGATCATGGCACGCCTTGTCTGCTCATTCATCTTTGTGCACTTCCCAATTTTTTTCAGGATTTTTATTTTACGGAAAGCTGCTGCACCTTACAGCTTTTTACAGACAGTCACTGTTCCACCAGCTATGTGTTGTGAAAAGCAGCATTTACTAGACTTACATACCCGTTGTTTATAATACTTATTGCTCACATCATCTAGTATAAAAATACAAAATATGGAGTTAACACAGACTGGGCTGTGATCATCAGTGACTCTTCCATGCCTGCTCCATACAGTTCCCAGGGTCATAAGAAAAGAATGACTGACCGTGCTGCAAACACAGCTACCTCACCAGTAGATCTGGTACTTCTGGTTAGGTAAGGTGACTTTTAGGACCTCTGTGTCCCTTTTTTGCTGCTACATTAGACAGGGAGGTCCTGCAGAACAGAAAGATCCAGGTCGTCCTCCTGACTCGGGAGGTGTCAGTGACACTGCACAGGAGGTTCTCAGCCAGTTCTATTTCCAAATGCTGCTCACAAAGTCACAGAGGACATCCACACATGGGCTTTCCCTGCTGGGGTGGTGCTGCTGTGACTGGGACGTGTTCCCTTCCTGCTGCCTCCATAGCTAGGCATGCCTCCTCACAGAAGGGAAGACTTTTACTTCAAAGCCTACCAAACCTGGCTGCAAAGCAGTGACAGCAGATATCCAGCCAAAGATGGTGCATGGCCACCCGAGACTACGCAATCCAGCCTGCTGATGTAAAAGTCGGGCTTACTGCCGTCGGTCAAGTCACCATGTCTCTCCTTCAGCTCGACAAGCCTGCTCAGCTTCCTCTACCATGACTCATCAAGCAGCTCTTAAACAGCCTGACCTATCACTAGAAGTTCAATCATCAATCCAGCATTTACTAAGTACTGGCAAACTTGTGTTTGGCTGCCTGAAAATGAGACAGATATCCACTGGGGCAAGGTCCAAGAATACAGGGTTTCTTAAAAGAAAAATCACACTGCCAGTTTCATTGCGCACATCTGTAGAAGCAACGGCAAGCAGTGGTAGACGAGACATAAGCTGGGGGAACCAGCTGTATTATTTTCAGCAGCTTGCACAGTTGTGATGCTCAGGAATCCCTTGGTGACCGCCTTATGAAAAACCTGCTCCAGTGCCAACGTAACACAAAGGCACTTATTTAAGAATAGCTCTTCCTGCTTGTAAAGTAAAAGACATCACAAGAGAACATTCTCTACTGCCACTACTTGCCAGAAAAAAGCCACAAAAAAGTGTATCTCTTTTTCTCCTACACTTCTTGTTCTTGTCTTGTTCTGTCCCAGGTTCCCTGTTACTGCTGCCAGATCTATGTGTGACCTCTACGAGACCTCCCTGAAAGCCTCAGAAATTATAAAGTAACTTTCATAGTTACTATGAAGTAAGCACTTAGTAAGCTGGAAATCTGCCTCCATTATCTTTTTATGGCACTAATGTTGTTTGAGAAACTTACACTGTTGTTTCTAAAGTGGTTTTAACTGACACCAGAACCAATCCTATCCTTTTTTTTCCCTCTCATCCACCCTTTCTGTTCATCCATATTTCTGCACTTTCCCTTATTTTTATTACTGGCATGTGCCTTTGTGACTATACAGAGAGGCAGAACAGATGCAACTCACATCAGTCCCCCCTTCTGCATTTTCTTCCTGGATGTTGATGGTCCAAATGGCCAGAGCATGGCAACAGTGATAGGAAGGCAGGACTATTTGTACCAGCACATACTATAAAGAGTGGAAATACGTTCAAAACAGTGTTTGCTCATACTGAAGTGCAGACAGAAGCAAAAGCACCAGCAATATGCAAACTGTGCAAAGCCTGCAGTTGTTTGGGTGCTGGAGGCAAGGCATCAGCAAGTACATCAGCACCACTGCATTTGCTGAAGTCAAAACAGTTTTTACAAAATTTCTTTTGTAGCCCAGCATTATTTTATCAGCTATTACTCTGACAGTGGCTGTGCACTCAAAAGGGGATAGCAGATGGGGTATGGAGTGGAGGATGCAGCTGGGTAGAGTGGGAGACTGCAGGCACCGAGCAGGCATCACAGCACCAGTAGGCAGCAGTGGCTGCTGTAAACTGCACCCAAGCCTGCAAGAACCCACACTGAGCAGTGTACAAACAGTATCAAAGTGTATCAGGATGTAAACTCAACAAATAACTGATACAGCAATTTCACCTCAGCCCTTTACAAAAATGTCAGCAAAACTGGTACCCCTGCCTGGATCCAGTTTTAATTTCATTACGCAAAACTCCACATGATTGTTAATATCAGCAGTAGATGCTATTCTAGCACCTGACACTAGGCAAGCAAGACCTAGGTGGAAAGACAACTAAAATTCCTGTCCAACAGGCAGTGAAAGGACATGGGTGAGCTTGCACTTACTAGAGGGAAAAGTCCAAGCTCTGCTGCCCTGGCAGTCAAAAAGCAGAAACTGGTGAAAGGGCACTGTGTGTAGCTGCAGGGGTCCAGTAGCACTCCAGTAAGAACAAACTCTACTAACTTGGCACAAAGCTTTTCGAACACAGTCTTGAAGCACGGAGTGGTGAGAAATATGTCTAATGTGGTCCCTCTCCACCTGCAGTTTGGGAAAGGGTGATGTTTAATAACAATCCCTTCCTTCCCTCCAATATCACTTATTCTGTTGCACTGTATTTCATAATAGACTTAAAACTTGCTAGGGAACAGTCCACATACATGAGTTTTAATTGCTGGTAGATATGTAGAAACAATACTTTATCAAGAGGGTTGAGATATTAATTAGAAGATTTAAGTTTTAAGGTCTTCTGAAAATTTCAACAGGTACAAACAGCTTTAAAAAGCTTTATACCCTATATAGTCATACAATATTCTGCACAGTAAGAAGGATGTTCTAATCACATAAAACTACTCTCTAGAAGATTCTAAAGGGGAAAAAGAGCAACAGACAAGAAGTGAAACAGAGCACTTTGTAACAAAGTAAAAGTAAGAAGTATCTCTGAAGCAAGCACCTAACAGTTTAAAAACCAGCATATACAAAAATCAAAATATATCTCCATAAGGAGGTGAAATAAACACAAGAGACTCTCTTTTCAAATGGTGATTTGTGTGAAAACCTATTGTATTGCAACAGAAAGGCATGAGGCTGGAATGTTCCAGGAATGGGGGATGATGGAGCCACCTACTCTAAACGCATATAACCCACCTATGCAATAGCTTGCTCATTTTTTTCAGGATATAATCAAGTGTCTGTATAATATGGTAATTTTATTTCCTTCATCAGCTAGAACAGCAAGCTGTATTTAAAAAAATACCAAAACTTTGCATTTTACAGTCTCATGTTCCAGGTAATCCGTTTTGAAAACAGAATACTGCTCTCATGTCTTCAACTCCACGAGGACAAATGTTAAAGGCACTTTCATGTCATAGAATGTAGCTCATTTAAACAGAAATGATCTGTTATCCCTCAGTTGTAGCGAACTGGGGCCACAACATACAGTTACTGCATCAGAACATTTCTCGTGTGCCCTCGGTTACAGCTGTTTGGATACAGCAGCTGGGTGGGCAGTTCGTAAAAGAGAACAGGAATCATCAAAGAGTTACAGTAAGCAGACTGAGGCAGCACTAGGGAAAATAAAGTATACAACAGCTAAAGCAAGGCATGATTAGGGTGGACTGTCTGGCTGCCGGAGTGTGAAAGGATTTATTTTCAAAGTAAGCCATGGGTAGACTGTTTCAGGAATATTTTTCTGTTCAAAGTTCATACTGAGTTTTTATGTTTCAAAAAGAAACTTTTTTGAACACCTCCATTTTAGCACTAACCCAGTCTGCTTTGATCAGAATGTCATCATTCCTTTGAAGGAGCTAAAGCATGCTGAAGACACACAGAAAACACTGTGTGGTTTTGCTAGAAATTGTATTACTCATGCACAAGTTATTCCCAAAAAACACATGATTTTGGGGTTTACGATTTCTTTCCATGCACTCATGAGTGGATGCTAAAATTGAGAACCAATCACCTTCTTAAAGACTGATTTAAAAACTCTGCTTCTCCATGCTGAGTCCTCACTTATATTTATAACATGAATGAGTGCAGTAAAAAAAAAAAAAATTAAAAAAAAAAAATCAACAGGATTTCTGAGAGGAGCTCAGTGAGAATTAACTTAAAAGGTATTTCCATGAAATAAAGACCAAATCAATAGGAACTTTACATTGCATATACAGTAAAATTATTTGACTTTTATTCAGGTTTGCATATTTTATATTGTAATTACATCTAGAGTAACAAACACTAATCCCTTCAAATTATCTCCTTTTAATTAAAAATTACAACAAAGTATTTTATACTAGAATGTCCTGCCTGTCTAACTGCTATTCCAGACAAATGAATTTAGCTTCCTATTCCTTTATTAAGTAAATAATTATAAACTTCAGGCCACTTGCTTATGAGAAGGTCTGGATTTATGAATTTTGGGGGGAAAAAACCCCAAAAATCTCCCATAAACCAACCACCCCAAAAAATCCCAAACCCCAACAAACAAAAGAAACAGAATAAGCCCATATTCCAATTCCAATTATACATTTATTTCATTGCCTGAAAGAATGCACAAGTAATCAGACTACTTCTGCATAGCAGGAAAGTAAGTCTTATTACAGAAAAAAACCCTTAATGTTATTCAAACATACAAAACTCTGGAAAAGGGGTATCTCATTCAGGATTAATCTATTTAATGACAGACAAATGATAATTCAAAGCATTAAACTGATTGATCACTTAAAATCTTTGACTATGTAGAAGTCAGGTTAAAAAACAGGGTTTGAGCCATATAGTGCAAATCATGTAAGATGACCAAAGAACTAATAACTACAAAACTCTCTGGGCCGCACGCTTTAGCTGGGCCAGAACCAGTTGTATGCAGAGGACAGAGAAAGAGCTTGTGCAACCATATCACGTGATATGGAGCAAGCACTTATTTATATTGGAAAGAACCTCTGGAGGTCAACTGCGTCGATCCTCTACTCAAGGCAATCTCCAGAGCTTCCAAGGCTGCTCAAGGCCATCCTCGATCAAGTTCAGAGTATGTCCAAGGACGAGGATCCTACAGCCTCTCTAGGCAACTTATCCCAACATTTGATCACCCCCACGATGCAAATCTTTCCTAATGTATAATTGAAAGCCCCTCGCTGGAACTTTTTCTGTTGTCTCACAGCTCCTCCAAGAAGCGTCTGCTTCTGTCTTTTAACTGAAAACAAGATCCACCATCCTAGTCTTCTCTGAACACTGAGGACACCCAGCTCTTCCAGCTTCTCTTTTTACATTATGTGCTTCTGTCCCCCAATTGTCTTGGCAGTCTTCCTCTAGACCTGCTTCAGAATGTCAGCACCTCTCCTATATCAAGGAGCACAAAACTAGGCACCGTTTCTGATGCAGTCACACAAATGTCAAGTTGATAGAAATACTTGTCTCAGCTACTGGCTTCATTCTTGTTAAAAGGTACATTGCTGACTCACAGTCAGCTTGGTGTCCAACAGAAAAGTAATGTCATTTACTGCGAAGTTGCCTTCTAGCCATCGGTTCCCAGACTGTACTATTACAGTTATTTTGTTTCAATGTTCAGACTCGGTTCTACACCATGAGGTTTTTATCAGCTCATTTCTCCAGCCTGTCAAGGTCTCCTGGAAAAGCAGCCCTGCCCTCCAGCCCACATAACCTGGCGCCATCAACAAGCCTGCTGAAGGTGCATTCCATCACCTCAAACAGGTAGTTAATTAAGACTGCAAATGCAAAGCTGCAGTATTTAATTTTTCTGAATACTAATTATCATGTCTTAAAAAGGATAAAGGACTTTCACATAGCTTAATTTTAACTAATTAACACGTTAGTAAATGGGATGTTACAAAGAACTTATACTTCAATACACAAGTCACCAAATAAAGCCTCTTCAGTATTTTTTTTTAATGGGCAGTTTGCACTTGGTGACTCACTGAAGTAGCTCCAATGAAAGATTTCTCTCCAACACATCCTTCTAAATATGGAGAACTAAATACACAAAGTATCTGTGTCAGTGACTCTCAAGAAGTCTGGGAAAAGGGCCTAAATTAAGAGCCATTGTATATTTATACTGCAATAAGCTACAGAGCTGTTAGTAATGTCTCAATACTGCAGGCTGTGTACTTCCATATACAAACTTTCTGAGAATGCAAATAATAGCAATTCTTTCATAAAAAACAAATGCTTTTTCTTAGAATCACATATAACTCACAATGCTTCATAGGCCTACATTATTTGGTATTACAATTCTGTAGAAGTATTTCTATGGAATAAATGTGTCAGACCATTGCTGAAGAATTCCATGTTCTGCTATCATGAAGTTTGCTATACCGCTGTGTCCCAAGACACATTTTAATATATCAAAATCCCCACCTTATGGTTATAGAGATAACTTCAACTATTTAGCAAATGCGAATGAAACTGCATCAGTCAATAAGTTCTTAAAATGTTAAAACGTATAACCTGCATTATCAGCACAGCTGAAACTTTGGTCTTCATAGTTTAGTAGCTACACATTTTTGCAGTTTCTTTGCAACGTGGAAGAAATTTGCCATTTTGATAGTCTCTACTCTGCCAGGACGTTTCTATGTGTCTGTCCGTAGTCTTTCAACATAGTAGACAGTTTACTGGAGATGAATATATTTGCTTATTCCCTAGCTGCTTAGAGATCTAGAACACCAGAGCCATCTGGATTTAAAAATAAAAAATCCTAAAAAAGTAACAACTCTGCAAGTGATTTTCAGAGGCAAGTTAATAAAAATAATATTTCAGAGGAAAATTCTGTTGCAACAGCATTTACAGGTTGCTACTCTTGAAAATTAGTCCCGATGTGCATCCAGCCTTGCATATATCTTACATACATAGTAGCTAATAAAAATACAAAGAGAAACACACAACTGCATATCACAGCAGCACAGTAAACAATCAAATCCTTAGCACATAGAAGAGTTCATTAATAAATGACAACAGTCCTAAAATTTGCATTCTTAAGTCTGCAATAAACTTTAATAGAACCAATATTTGATGTATTTTTTGTGCAAAAACATTGATGAGTCTACATCATGATTTCTTCTCCAAAGGCTGGTTCATAACAGGAAGTATTTCAATTATCATCATCAGTGCTTCATCTGTGCATCCTACAAAAACATACTATTGCTTTTAGATACAGTCAGTTTTGAGGTTCTACACAACAGCTTTGATAGAAATATACCATTAGTAACTTTGCCTTCAAAATTTCTATTAGAAATCCATTTGAAATAAAAGGGCGGGGGGGCATTGCTTACCCCAACTAACATCTCTGGAATTTCCTTGAAGAGGAAATCTTAAGTGGACTACAAACACAACTCAAACTAATAAATATAGCAAATATAATTTTCTCCTCTAAGTTATTTAATTTGTAATAATTTACAACAAGGACCAAAACAGCTGCACACAAACAGGACATGATGTTCCCACTTAAAGTACCTGCTATAAGAACAAGCAGGGCCTGTTTTAAAAGCAAGATCATATTTATAAACTAGAAAAATCTAATTATTTTCTATGCTGAACTCCAGGAAAAGTGATCATCAGGTGAAGTACTTGGGGGAGAGAATCAGTTTCCAACTGATGTTATCCAGCCTGTCCAGCCTTTGCAGAGCCTTTCTACCCCCCAGGAGATCAACACTTCTGCCCAACTTGTTGCTGTCTGCAAACTTACTGAGGGTGTACTCTATACCCTCATCCAGACCATTGATAAGGATATTAAACAGGACTGACCCCAGTACTGAGCCTTGGGGAACACCACTAGTGACTGTCTGCCAACTGGAGGTAGCACCATTCACCATCACTCTCTGGGCCCAGACATCCAGACAGGTTTTTTCACTCAGAGTAGAGTACGCCCATGCAAGCAGACAGTTTCTCCAGGAGAATGCTGTGGGAAATGGTGTCTAAGGCTTTACTGACAACATCTGCAGCCTTCTGCTCATCTTCTAAGCAAGTCACTTTGTCATAGAAGGAGACCAGGTTGGTCAAGCAGAACCTGCCTTCATAATACCATGCTGGCTGGGCCTGATCCCCTGGTTGTCTTGACATGCCACATGATGGCACTCAAGATGATCTGGCCTTCCCCAGCCCTGAGGTCAGACTGACAGGACTGTAGTTCCCCAGATCCTCCTTCCAACTCTTCTTGTAGATATATGCTGTATTTGCTAATCTACAGTCACCTGGGACCTCTTCCATTAATCAGAATTGCTGGTAAATGATGGAAAGTGGCTCAGTGAGCGCTTCTGCCAGCTCCTTCAGTATCCTTAGATGGATTTCATCTGGCCCCACAGATTTGCGAGTGTCTAAGCGGTGTAGATCTCTGACCAGTTCCCTTTGGATTACAGGGACTTCACTCTACTCCCCATCTCTTTCTTCCCAGTCAGGGGGCTGGGTACCCAGAGAACAGCTGGTCATGCTATTAAAGACTGAGGAAAAGAAGGCATTAAGTATCTTAGCCTCTTTCCTCATCATTTGTTACTATGTTTCTGCACACACAACAAAGGATGGAGATTCTTCTTGGCTCTCCTTTTGTTACTGGTGTATTAATCAACTTTTTTTCAAATTTTTATTAACTTATATAGCAGTAGCCAGATTAAGTTCTAATTGGCTCTTCTGATTTTCTCCCTTTGTAACCTCACAATGTCCTTGTAGTCCTCCTGAGTTGACTGCCCCTTTTTCCAAAGGCCATCAACTCTCCTTTTTTTCCTGACTTCAAGACAAAACTCTCTGCTCAGTCAGGCTGGTCTCCTTCCCTGCCAGCTCTTCTTTCGGCACATGAGGACAGCCTTCTCCTGTGCCTTCAGGATTTCCTTCTTGAAGAACGTCCAGTTTTCCTATACTCCTTTGCCCTTCAGGAATGTCTCCCAAAAGTTTGTCAGTCAGTCTCCTCAACACACCAAAGTCTGCCCTCCGGAAGTCCAAGGTCACAATTCTGCTTCCAGAATTCTCCTTACTTCTCCAAGAATTGAAAACTCCGTAATTTCACAATCGCTGTGCCCAAGATGGCCTCTAAACATCACATCACCCACAAGCCCTTCTCTGTTCATGATCAGTAAGTCCAGCAGGACACCTTCCCTAGTTGGCTTACTCATCAGCTGTGTCAGGAAGTTATCTTCCAGACACTCCAGGGAACCTCCTAGACTGTTTCCTCTCCACTGTACTGTATTTCCAGCAGACATCTGGTGAGACGAAGTCTCCCAGGAGAACAAGGACCAGCAATTGTAAAACTTCTCCCTGCTCAGGGAATATTTCATTTGCCTCTTCAACCTGGCAGGATGGTCTATACCAGGCTCCCAAACAGGATATCTATCCTGTTGGCCTTCCCCCTGATTTTTATGCATAAGCAACCCTATTGACAGCATAGTTAAGTTCTAGACAATACAAACAGTCCCTAAAACACAGGACTACCCCACCACCTCTCCTTCTTTGACTATCCCTTCTGAAGAGTTTACAGCCATCCACTGCAGCCCTCCAGTTGTGAGTCATCACACCATGTTTCCCTAATGGCAATTATATCAGTTTTCCTGCTGCACAGTGGCCTCGAGTCCTCCTATTTGTTGCCCATGCTGTGTGCATTGGTGTAGAAGCACTTCAACCAGGCTACTGGTACCACCTTTTTTGGGGGAGAAGCCCTAATTCCTGTATGACCATTCTAACACATCAATAACCCCTGGTCTTTGCTGCCACATGGATCTCCATCCCCTACCTTCACTGAGATGGAAGATCAAAGGGCATCAGTAGCACATCATCCCTCAAATATAGGTGTGCTGCCCCCAGGCTTATCTCTAGCAAGCCTGGTTTTATCCCTTTCGCCCTTCAAATGTAGTTTAAAGTTCTTCCAATGAGCCCTGCTAACTCCTGTGCCAAGATCCTTTCCTCCCTCTGAGACAGGTGTACCCTGTCTGTCGCCAGCAGACCTGGTGTCATGTAAACCAACCCATGATCAAAAAACCCAAAATTCCATCAGTGACACCAGACTTGGAGCCAGGCATTGATCAGCTGGCTCTTGCTGTTTCTTCCCTCATCATTCCCTGCAACTGGAAGGATAGAGAAGTACATTACTTGTGCTCCTGATCTCTTAACCAAGGCCCTTCATTACACGCAGACTTCTTGTTGCAAATTCATTGCTGCTTACCTGAAAAAACAATTAAAATCAATGGATATTAATCTGAGGGCCATACCACAGTAGGACGCTTTCTCTTCACATCTTTAATCCAGGCCTCAGGGAGGCACCAGACTTCCCCAAGAAGCAGGTCCTTCTCTTTGAGCCTTCTGTTCCCTTCAGAAGGGAGTCTCCTATGACAATGATATTTTTTGTTTTGTGGGAGCAATTCTGATGCAGGGTATAGGTTGACTTAATCTTGGCAGCACCTTCAAGCTAGATGAATCATTGTTCTTGTAACCGTTCGGTTTCATGTGCAGAGATTCCTAATATTATGTGAGAGCATGTAGAAAGGTAGGGTAGTCATAGAGGAGACACACTTGCTGCACTGGGCAGGAACTTGTCACTATTGCCCCCATCCCTTAGGTCACTGCATTCAGCCAGGCAGAGAGAAGATAGAGAATCCTCCACGACATGTCTCCTGTCAGTTCTTCAGGTGTGTCAAAATGGTAAGCACGAGCAACTGGGAAAGTCCCTTTGGTAGGGAAAATCCCCAGGAAATTTAATAAAGTTTTCTCCAACACAGAAGCCTGCACATGAGAATTATTTTATAATAATGAATAATACACTACCTTAGTTGTCATGATGTAATATTTAAACTACACTAATTTACTGTCAAAGAATAACACTACTATACTGCAGGCTGTGTGCAAATATTGATTTCTAGATGTAAGTTTACACACCAATATAAAACTTACTTTTAGAGGATTCATTTTGTCCTCTTGGTCTTCCTTGTCAGTATAGAATTGAACAAGAAAAGTTACAAGAGTAACTTTTCTTGCAACACTGTCACACTGATTCTCCATAAGGAACCAGGAAGTATCCCAAGCATTCAGCAGCGAGACCCTTCTACTTCCCTGCAGTAATCCATTTACAAGCTGTTACCTTATTTTAACTGCAATTATCATCCAACGGGCAAAGTTCAGAATCTACCTACTTTAAAATATAAATGTAAGCAAAACCACCGAATGAAAATATCTCTTAAGCAACTCCAATAAAACTCCTTATAGAAAATTCAAAGATATTAGCAGTACTACAAATAAGCTTTAGGTCAAAGAAGTGTTTGCCTTATCTAAAACAGTTAAAACCTGTTGCTCCTTGTCCTGTCAAAACAGGCCCTTGTAAAAAGTCACTCTCTGTCTTTCTTGTAGGCTCCCTGTATATACTGAAAGGCTGCAACAGCATCTCCTTGGAGCCATGATAATGGTGTTGAAAACAGAATTTTCCATGTAATTTTGAACTTTTCAGAATTTCCACAAGGCTGTTTCTCAAGCAAAAGAGATCTCTCCTTGCTATGCATCATTACCAATTATGCAAATACAGTAATGTGATTTGAAACCTAACTAGTTCAGCACATGTATCAGTAACCTCCAGCTTCTCAATTTCCTTCCTCACTGGTATGAGTCACCTTAGCAAAGGTGACAAAACTTCAACAGTGACAATCGCAGAGAGCAACTTCTAGTTATCAGATTCCAAGGTGACGTTAATGAACTAGTCAAGTAACGGTAACTACATGGTATCCAAAGAGCAAAACTGAACCAACTAACCAAACAAAACCCTCAAAACCAAAACAACCAAAAAAATCCTTCCAAAATACAAAACAAAAAAAAGCTAAAAAACCCCCCCCCCCCCAAAAAAACCAAAAAAACACCAAACAAAAAACCCAAAACACCACAAACCCTGCTAGTCAAACTAGTTAACAATTAATAAACAAAGCTCTATTACTGAAATAAAAAGAAACATAGTGGTAAGCAATCACAGTAGAAGTATCACAGTCCAGGAGTGAGAAACTGCTCAGGACAGAATAAATCAACCACAGCATTAACAAGGTCTTATATAGTGAACAAAGACATTATGACATTTTCTAAAACCATTTTTATAGTTGTTCAATTAAATAAAACCTGACAGCTTTAGAAAGCATTTCCTTCCAAATTTACATGCTCAGTTTTCTGTAATTTTCTGGCGTGTGTAGGCCACCTAGGAACATATAACAGATACATGTAAACTCACATGCAATATGTAACTACATCCAGGAAACTCCGTGTTTTTTTCAATAAGCCCAATCATGTACGTAGGTATGTACATGCTTAGTCCTATCTAGATGTGTTTCCACAAGTAAAAATTAAAGAGACTGCATAAAACATACTTGCTTAATTTTGAGCTTCGGCTATTGATACCATTATTATTATAGTGCCACTGTTTTTTTGTTTTTCTATCTTTTAAAACTAATTTTCATATACTCATATATGAAGAGAGGGCACCACCAACATTGTTTAGCTTTTTAGTCGATTTATAGTAATATTGTAGTTCAGGAATAATATACTGTACTATTAAAATACTTTATTCTTTTGATTAAGGGCTAAAGTAAAATTTGTTGAAGAAAGAATTGCTCGAGTACAGAACCACCTAAAGTCTTGGAAATAAAGTTTCCAGAAGCCTCTTCTGTAATTTGGCCTCTGATTGTAAGGACAGCCATTTACTCTTCCCATGTCCACCAAAAAAAAAAAAAAAAACCAAAAAAAAAAAAAAAAAAAAAAAAAAAAAAAAACGCTAAAAAATNAGCTGCTATAAATTCTACCAGTTCACTTCTGTGTAGACATCCTAATGAAACAAGTTCTAAGTAGACACATGTTCTAAGTAGTTGAAAAATGCTGTTGCTTTCCTTATGACTAAAGCCTTTCCCCCTCCCCCCGAGGAAGAAGAGTAATTTTCCTCTATACGCAAGAGAGATTAAAGAGAAATTAATCCACTACGCTTCGTATTGAAAGTCAAAGAGATGAAAGGAGAAAACAGGCATATATGTAAGGAAGACACAGTCCCTTCTCATTGTTAACCTCTACAGCCAAAATCCTCTCAACAGTGGTCTCTTTCTCGATAGTGAATGTACTTAAACTACAGCATATTATTGATGTTATGTCTGCAACCAAAACTCCATTTCTGGAACCCGTAAGCACAGAAATGCACTCAAAGAAGGAGCAATCAAGGACAGTTAGTCATAATGGAGAGATCCATGAAAACAATTTAAGCTGTAGTATTAGTACTTTGCCGAGCATGTTTTCGTGACTCTGTATTTCCTCTGCATACTATTTGAACTGTAAATAAGAGACAGACTGAGTAATAAATTATTTAGATTAATTTTTAAAAGTTACCCAATTTCCAGTATGTGCTTAGACATGCCTGGGAGAGCGATACTGCTACTTACATAAAACTGTTACGGTATCAAGACTCAATTTTTAACTCTGAGGTGGGAGGGAGAAATCCCACGAGATCGCAAGCATTTGATTTCATTCAGGGGCTGCTCCGACGGCGTTCCCCAGCCAGGAAGACAGGTCACTCTGTCACAGCTCACCCCACAGCACACGTTCCCACTCAGGCCACTCACGCTTTTACCCTTCTGCCTTCCGGGCAGGATTTCCAGGCTACAAACAAGGCGGACAGGAGCTCAGCAGCAGGAGCCGGCTGAAGCCAGGCCATCGGGCAGCTCCAAACTTTCCGACGGTCTCTGCCGTCCCGGGTCTGCCGCCGTCGACCCGCCGTCGACCCGGCCGGTCCCCGGGCGAGCTCCCCATGCCGGCCGAGAGTCGGGGCCGGAGGCGGCCTCTCTGCCCCCCAAATTCCCCGGCCCGGCGGCCGCCGCCTCCCGGTATCCCCCTTGCCCCCTGCCACTCCACCCTCCATAACCTGCCTCCAGTTCACCTCGCCCGCGCCCGCTCCCGCCTCCCC
>VZRE01000450.1:305515-326638 GCA_013396775.1 Cephalopterus ornatus
CCTGGGCGCGGCCGGCGAAGTTCGAGGGCGTTTCCCGGCCGGGCGGCGGGGGCGGGAGGCGCTGGGGCCGCCCCCACTCTCCTCCGAGAGCGGCCAGGTCGCGCCGTGCCCACGGAGGCGGCGCCGCGGGGGAGGCCGCGGACCTGGCCGCCCTCCTCCCTTGCGGGAGCCGTCCTCTGCCTCGTCCCGGGGTGTCCTGTGGGAGGCGGGAAAGGCTGGCGGTGCTGGGAGAAGTGGGAGTGAGGCGTGTGCTTCAGACCGGCATCCTTTGGGACAGGGCCTCGTTGTTGGCAGCTGGGTTTGGTCAGGGTCAGTTCCCGGTGATGCCTTGTGTTTATTGTTACAGCCTTGCAGCCCCATTCTTCTTCATCCTCAGGTTTTGTTTTCTTCAGTCGCATCGGAACTCCTGGGGCTGTCGGTTTCCCAGATGTGCTTATTGCACTCTGGATTTAGTGCAGAGCACTGGCAGAGGGAGTTCACCTGCTGCTTATTCACCTGTTCCATCACCTGCCGCCCAGGTGGCCTGGCCCTACCAGTGCAGATTCCCTCCACACAAGCCAGTGACCCAAGCCAAGTGTATCCCAGTGCATGTAAGAATATCCAGGGACCATGCCTTTCCCAGCTGCTCATAAGGGATAATTGTTTCATTTTCCTTTTAAAACTCTTGATATCCCAAAGTATGACTTCTCACAAGTCAGCACGTTGCTTGTTTCATGTTTCTAGATGGTACTGTAATAGCAATCTTTAGATGTTTCTCTTCGGATATTACTGTTCACATACCATCACTAATTCATCTATTCATCAGTATTTAGCTTAACTGAAGGTGAAAATGACCATGCTGTTATTTACATTGGGATTTTTTTAAATATGTTTTCAGGTAGTCTGATCCCAAGAAGATTACTGGACTAAGGGCATGGGGATCTGAAGACCTCTGTTTCTTCTAGAAGAGGTGAAGAAGCTAGAAACAGTAACATTTAAAATCTGTGGACAAATTATTCTGCAAAAAACATGCTCTCACTGATGCTATGGAATGAAAGGGTGTTCATTTGCAGATGAAGAAAATGATCAGCTGGAAGGGCTAATGGTCAGGCATGACCTTTCTTTCTTGAAGCTGATGTGTGGAGTGATTTAGCTTTAGGAGGTTTTCCCTATAATTTTCATACAATTTTGTGATTATACGAATTCTCATCTTGGTTTCAACAGACGGGTAAGCAAATTTTTTTTTTAAGTATAAAAGCTTCTGTCCACTTTTTGCAAGAACTGAAGATGTATTTGTTTCAGAAGCTCTGTTTGAATGAATTGTGCACCACTTTGCAGTCCCACTGAAGTGTAACTAAGAAAATGAATCCATATTAAAGTTTATTGGTTTTGTTACTTGGCTGTAGGCAAGACCATGTTCTACTTTGGAGGGGAGGAGACAAAAATCAGGTATTTTCTTGAAATTCACATGGAATTCATAGAAATGCAGGCATTTTTTACAGCACATTTTATAATTTACAGTGCTTGTCACTTTAGAATCACTTTCGATTTCGTATCTTTTCCAGAGTTCTAAATTTCTTTGGCCTTTTTCCTGGCTTGGAAAACGGGGAAGATAGTTACAAAGTGAAAAAAATACATTGTTTTTATTTTAAAAGAGGGTTAGAGAACAAGATTATTTGTATTAAATCTACATGATGTACTATTTTCCCTTTTCACGAAAAGGAAGCAGAATTGTATCAGCCATTGGCATTTCTCCAGCTAAAGAACAATAAATGAATAGTGCAAAGCACCAGTGGATATAACCGCTGCATCCTGAAGTTTACTGTGCTGTTGGATGTTTTTTTTCCACTGAACCTTTACTTACTGTTTATTTGTTGTTTCCAGTGATAAAATAAGAAGGAGAGATGGGAAACCCAGAAAACATTGGAGATGCGTATGTTGCTGTGATTCGTCCAAAAAACACTGCTAGCCTCAATTCCCGGGAATATCGAGCTAAATCCTATGAAGTAAAACTATTTTAATTTTTATTATCTATTAGACATTAGGGGTTTTTAAATAATACATTATAGTAAATAAGTAATAATATAGCAGAAGAGAAAATCTGACATTAAGATTACATAAGTAATGTCTGTGTGTGTCATATACCTACTATGCATTGCTCCATCCTTATGGTATTTGCACCCTTTATGGTTTTGTAATACCTGTGTATTTTATTTCAGACCCTTTTGCGCCATGGGCTGCTCATTACAAGGGTGTAGCCTTTAGTTTTTCTTTTCAGGCTTTTACAGAGTCATCCTGACTTCACCATCCTGCTCCTCAACATTCAGTACATCTTGAATTGTTACTGCTTTTACAGGGGTACAATAAATAATAATAATAAAAAAAAAAGTTCTGTGCTTCTTTCAGTTGTGCTTAAACTCCTTTGGTTTCGTTATTGTTTGAAAGATTTTGTTGCTTGAAGTTCCCATTGAAGGCCAAAAGAAAAAAAGAAAGAAAGTTTTGCTGGAAACTAAACTTCAAGGAAGCACTGAGATAACCCAGAGCATCTTGGATTATGTATTAGAAGCCACCAAACCAATTTCACCAGCCAATCAGGGTATTAAAGGTAAAAACATTTTAATCTGATATATTGATGATAGCTCCATAAAAATGCTTTTAAAATTAATTTGGCTTGGCAAGGTTGTGCCAAAAGCATGAAATTAGTATAAAAAAAAGAAGGTATGTTTGGAGGTTCATCAAAAGACCCCCAGCCAACTATACAGCTAAACCCTTTAATTTACCTTTTTGTTCCTTTACGTTCTAACTCTATAAAAATGCTTACTAAAAGATTTTTAATAAATGAAACTTTTTCTATACTACTTCTTCACTTCAAGTTTAGATTTATAGCTAAACTTCCAGTAAACAAGATGGAAGTGGCTTTTTTATCCTTAATTTCAGCTAAAATTTGACTTGCACTAGTGAATTCATAGATTCTAAAGTCTGTTGTTGGGGAGACAGTATCTACATTAAAATGTTTCTGGCGTAACTGTATCACTTACAGATGGAGTTTAATGAGTACGTTTTCCTTTTCATTGTTGTTGCATGGTTGATCTAGTAAAGAACCTCACACTTGTGCTGACAAATTTGTTTTCCAGCATATTTCATTTCCAGATTGGTATAAACTATCCAGACTAAAGGACTTGTGTTTTTTGCTATGTACCTCATCTCTGTTTTGTACACAAGGTTATACGGGGAAGGTTCAGCGAGGGCAAGTCAATGCAGTGCTGACAATTTAAAGGAGGAATAGCTGGTTACATGGTAAAATGTTGCAGGTGGCAGTAACTGCAGCTGGACAGACTTAACAAAGCTTGTTATTCAGCAAACACAGAATAACAGCATTAATACAAATTAAAAAGCCTTGTAAAAGCAAAATCTGTCTGTCTCTTACACAGTTTAAAGAGTTTTAAATTGACTCACACAGAGAGGCCAAGCATTAATATGCTCAGCTTAGTGTGACTGCTGCTAAAATACGCAGCTCAGGTCAGACAAGCAAAAAAAAACCCCTGCTATAAAGGGCTACAGTCATGTCACTTTTTTATGTTAATGGATTTATACATATTTATGGATTTTGTGTGTATTTGGATTTTCTTAACTTGCTTTAGATTATAGGTATAATCATAATTGTTTTCTTCCTAGAAATTAGGGATATTGTCTGGTAAGCTTTCAAGTAGACAACTCTAGATTTTTTTTCTTTGTTTTGTTGATTGATTAATTGTTTTGTGTTGTTTTTTTTAATACTGTGCTAGGAAAGCGTGTAGTGTTAATGAAGAAGTTTCCTCTGGATGGAGAGAAGGCAGGCCAGGAGGCATCTCTTTACATTGTTCCAACTGTTGTGAAAGGTAATGCTGAGCATGATTTCTGAAGCTGCACCCATTTTAGCAGAAGTTCACTTTAGGGTTCATTTTTTTATGAGTATGATGTATGGCATTTTCTGTGTTTAAACATTCAAAGTTGCATTCAGGTGCAAAACTCTCTGAATATTTTAAAACTTGAAGAAGTTACTTAAAATTATGGAAAAAACCTTGTATTTAATGCATTGCCTTTGTTTCTGTAATGCTGTCACACTTCTGTTTTAAGCAGTATTTGCGCACTTGATTATCTTTTCAAAACATGTGCGTTAACTTGTGTAGAATTTGTTGAATGCAACTCTAAGACATCCTACTCAGTTCAGTGTTCTTTACTCAGAGAAGAACGCTTATGGAAGTCTCTACACAGTAAATACAGTCTTTAGAAGGCAAAGTAAATTTCTTGTCAGAAAAGTATTTTAAAAATACCCAAAACTGAAGTAAATGTCTGTGTGCTTTTGGAGGAACTTGCTTCATTTCTGCCTTACTTATAGCTCTTAATGATAAAACCTATCGAATAGATACCATTGTGGACTTATCAATAACAATGCATACCCCTTCTAGTCCTGAGTCCTCTTCTTTTTTTCCTGGTAATAGTGTATATTTAATATTAATTCCTCAGATGAAGCTGATCAGACTGATGAAATAGTGACAGAATACTTTTAGGTTTTTAAGGCTACCCTTTTGGGTTGTGAATTAATGTAAGGGTTATATGTAATTTCTATCAATCATTATTTTGAAAAAAAAATGAAGTTACTCTAGTCTAAAGTTAGAATATACTCTTAATTAGTTAGGAAAGTGTAGCTACAAAAGATACAGAAGGGAAAATAAGATTCTTCTCACTGATGTGTCTTCAGAGCATGTTTCCTTTTTAGATAATACGAAATACACGTACAGTCCTGGATGCCCCGTGTTCTACTGTTTGCAAGACATCATGAGAGTCTGCAGTGAATCCAGTGCCCATTTTGCTACGCTTACTGCAAAAATGTTAATTGCCTTGGATAAGTAAGAAATGCCATCAGTAAAAATACATTAAAATACAATAATGTCATATTTTATATAAATATATATATAAGATAATTTGTAGATATAGCACATAGTTTTTATAGGATTCTTGTGATTGAGAAGGAAATCATCATGATATCCTGTTATTGTCTTCATGTTTATCAGAAGTTGAAACCTTCACAACAGATTTTTAAATCTTTCTAAAAATCTTTATTTGCAAACTCAAGAAGGGTGTGCTTATCTAAATCAAGTGGCTTTTTGGAAGTTCTTGCTCACAGTGAATGTTTTATAAAATCATAATGTTTAATCTTCTGTAAATGGCATACTTGTCATCTGTAAGAGCATTTGCCAGTGTAGTAAAAATATCCTGTAATTGTATACCATTAAGATTTGCATTTAAATTAAATCTCCCTGTAGAAAGGGAGTGTATCTTCCCTAGACACACAAATGTATTTGCACTAGGGAATTAACTTTTAGAAAGGTGATTAGTTGTTTAGCTAGATTTATAGTAATTTAAAGATTGAATATGTGAGCAGGTTTTTGTTGTTGGTTTTTTTTTTTAATGTACCCTTAACAAGGAATATCAGAGCTTATTTGCATTAATAAAGTTATCTGAAACTCCTGGCTAACATGGAAAAATGATACATTACAAGCTATTACCTGAAACGTTCTGTGTGCAGGGCTTTTAGAGTTTATTAGTAGAGTTGTAATATTTCCATGTATACCATCAGACCAGTTATATTTATTTACTGCTTACTGAAAGCCTTCAAACTCTTAGCTCTGCTTAAGTGTTTCAAGCCTCATAGTCATGAGAGAAGCCATAGAAGTATAAGAGAAAATAGTTTATATTTGTTATTCCCTATGTACATAATCTGAAACAACACTTCTCAAAGATTCAAACTGCCATAATTATTTATCCACCAAATATTTAGAGAAAATGCCTGAAAATACCTTAGAGTGTGTTTATAGCACAGTGACCACAATTTTACAGTCCTCCTTCCCAGCAGGACCATGAGTAAGTGAAGATAGTGCTGCTTTTGCAGCACATTGTAGCTTGGGTCTGGGACTTAAAAATACAGACCTAAGCATATGCATTAAACTGCAGGTCACCTTCTGCCATCCTTACACGTGGTTCTTGGGCAGACAAGATCTCAGTGGTCTGTCAGTGGATGTCCAAAGTATGTACTTCTCTTCCATCTGTAGTTCCAGGCTAAATCACTACACCGAATATATCACATTCCAGTAAAGCACAGTTTTACCTCAAGCTCATGAGAAAACATGTGCAGAAACCGAAATACAAACCTGGCTTTAGACCCTTAGTTAGAATGTGCACCACTCAACATGACGCTAAAATAATTTAGAGGCTCAGTGAAGATACATTTATCCAAAAACTGAGATGAACAACTTGACCTGAACCTTGTGTTATCTTACATACGTGGCAGGAAAAAATGGAGCAGGTGCACAATACTGACTTTCCCCAGTAGCTCAGAGTAAGAGGGCTTTAAAGCTCTGTACTGTCAGTAGGAATGCACTGGGAAGAGAATAAACTTCAGCACAGCTTTGGGAAAAGGCAGGTGGTAGCCTGTGTGAAAGAGACTTAGCAGTTTGGAAACTGGACCTTATGGACTTTCTGTCTTTTCCTGTCTCTCCCTACTGAAACACGTGAGTTAGAAGGCTTAAGTCAGCACAGATATTGAAACTCACCCTTAAAAAAACTGCTTTAATTTTCAAAATTTGTATGTTGAGAGTAGGAATATTGATAAACTGAAAGTAAACAAAATAGTGACATGTTGATGTGGTTTTTTGGTTATAACCAGTGTTACTCTTAGCTTATAATTTCCTTTTCTTTGAAAGTTTGCATCCGCAGGAAATGTGTTTGAGCAAATACAATTGCTTAACTGTGTGTGGTTAACAAATTTCACATTTGGGGATTAATTTAATCGTAGTAAATTGGCTGTGCACATTATAATTTTTTTAATTAAAATTTGTGATTATCATACATACAACTCGTAATTAAAATAATGGACAAGATGACCAAAATAATCCTTTTCTACCTGAAAATGAATTATTCCCCCATTCTCTCCTGCAGGTGGTTGGATGAACGGCACACCCAGTCTCACTCTATCCCAGCTTTATTCAGACCATCTCCTCTTGAGAGAATTAAGACAAATGTAATAAACCCTGCCTATGCTATAGAACCTGGTCAGACAGAGAGCTCATTACACATGGGTTATACTGCCCTGGAAATAAAGAGTAAAATGCTGGCACTGGAGAAAGCAGATATGTGTATCTATAATCCTTTGTTTGGATCTGACCTTCAGTATACCAACAGGGTAACAACTATGTTTTCGTTTTATATTTTTGAAACATATATACATTTCATCTTACAGGTCATTCATTTATTTGATATGAGTGTGTGCTTTATGTTTAATAGAACCAGATTGTTTAGCAGTAAATGTGCAATAGTTTTTCAAATCCTCAATTTGAACATCATTATCTTTAATTATGAGGTGTTACTATCATAACTTTGGTTTCAAGAGAATACCTGGCCTGGATGGGGGATTGTGTAGCAAATCTCAGTAAGATATTTCTTCAGTGATGTTTAAATTATGTCTTCACAGGTTGACAAGGTGGTAATAAATCCATACTTTGGCCTTGGAGCCCCAGACTATTCAAAGATTCAGATTCCTAAAAGAGAAAAGTGGCAACGTAGCATGAGCAGTGTCACAGAGGACAAGTATTATGTTACATTCCTTTTTCATTAATGGATAATTTTGTTTTGTTGTATTACAGTAGCACTTGGTAGACTTGGTCAGAGTGAGATTCCCATTAATTTAGGGCTTTACTGTATAAATAGGTTTTAATAAAAAATTCTACTTAAAGTCTCTAAGTACTGAAACACAACAGTTAAAGGATGGATTAAGAAAGGTGTAAATTACAAACATTATGGAAGCATTTCTTAGCATAAGAAATACAGCTGTGGCTTGACTACTGCATGACAAAAATACTATTTGCATGAACTTCAATTTTATTCTTCAGGTAGATCTACAGTTAGTGCTATGTTAGTAACTTTTAAAACGCAGATGTTTTCAACTATTGTGGTATTTCTGAATTGTGTTTTCCTCTTGTTTCCCCTTTTAATTCATAGGGAACACCAGTGGGTAGATGATTTCCCTCTTCACCGCAGTGCTTGTGAAGGCGACTCTGATTTACTAAGCCACCTTCTGGATAAAAAGTTCTCTGTTAATCAGTTAGATAGTGACCACTGGGCACCAATCCATTATGCATGCTGGTGAGTCAATGAGAGTTTTGCCAATCAAATGCATTCTTGCTATCATGATTCTGTAACGCTAATAATTTATGTAATTGATCAGCCTCCAAAAGAAGAAATAAAAAACCCTCTAGACTTCTTATGCTGTGATTCTAATATATGTTAGTGTTAACCTTCTGAAGAGACAGATTGCTTCATGTTTTGAGATAATTTTCAGTTGAATGTTTTTGGAGGAGACCAGGTGTGGAGATCATGTCATGACTTACCTATTGCACGTTACATCTCTCCTGAGTACCTATTCTAATTCCTGTTGGAGACACTGGGTCTAGTTTAGTGTGGTAACTTTTACAGTCTTTGTTGTCTAAAAGCTGTGAGCAGTTTTACAGCACAGCAGTATCTGAGCTGAGCATGTTTTGGTGCTTGTGAAGCTTTGAGTAGGAAGCTGAACTAGGTGATTGACAGAGGTCAACTTGTCTGACTATAACTGTGATTTAATCTTAAAAGGTTTCCTCAGTTGTAAAAATGCTTTTGTTTTATCTTTGTGGCAGTTAGTCTTTTGTAGATATAGTGGTCAGTGTGTCTGATGATATGAATAACACAAAAGTAAAACCTGTTTATGAAAAACCCACAACCTTACTTGATTTTTAGTGTTTGTGAGAAAGTTTGCAAATAATTTATACATAAGGTATACACAAGAGCTACCAGTTATAAGTGTGAGGCTTAAGAATCCTCAGGATCCAGCTGCCTGCAATCAGAAGCTGAACTCTGATTCTCACACAGATTATTTTTTTTCCCATACAAGGCTGGACTCTTGTTCAGCCATGACTGAATTGCTACAACTACCCAAACTTAGCTAGTTTAAAGCAAGGTTCAGTTTGTCTAGAATTAATCCAATAAATGGTTACTAGACCAGTGAATACCAAAGAAGTGCAGAACTCATATTAATTTCTACAAACTTATTAATGTTCCATTGTCTTTGGTGTAATTTGGAAGCTAAAAGCTCTTGAGTGTAGAAAAAGACTTTTTCATATTTAGGACTATCTGAAAAAAATATTTTACATTTGCTCTGTCTGTTCTGCTTTAACCCTGTTTGCAGGTATGGAAAAGTTGAAGCCACTCGAATGCTGTTGGAGAAAGGGAAATGCAATCCAAACCTTTTGAATGGCCAGCTTAGTTCTCCTCTTCATTTTGCTGCTGGAGGTGGCCATGCTGAAATAGTACAAATTCTACTAAATCATCCAGAAATTGACAGAGTAAGTTCAGTTTATGTATAGAAATAGAAGTTTCAGCAACAGTTTCTAGCTTGTGTATGTGAAATATTTTGTGTCCAGATCACAATGTGTAAACACAATGATCTTGTTAAGAGATTACAAAAAAAGTTTAAATATATTTCATTACCTCTACTCTTCCCATTTTATAGTAATTAAAAGTTTGAAGTCTAGGATCAAGAACCTTAATTGTCTCAAAAATGTGTAAATGTTTTACCCGTCTCCAGTGAAATAGATGTAGAATCAGTGTTTCTGTTTGTGTTTGTAGCACATTACTGATCAACAAGGAAGATCTCCACTGAATGTCTGTGAAGAGAACAAACAAAATGAGTGGGAAGAAGCTGCAAAACTACTGAAGGAAGCCATAAATAAACCTGTATGAGTTTATTTTCTAAGTAGTTTAAAGTTTATGTTTAATTTACACATAAACTTGTAGAAGAGCTAGGCTCACTTACAGCTGTAACTGGAAAAGTGCAGTACACTGAAATTATTAGTGAAAATATTGGCAAACCTACACTTTGTCTCTTTAAATGTTTCTGTTCTGTTTCATGTCTCAAGAAATACATGTAAGACTTTAAACGTGATGCTCTGATTTATTTGTAGGAGCATCACATCAGCTACTGATTTTATGTCTACTTTTGATCATACAACCATCAGCTTTCTTTGTGCATTGTCATTTTATATGCTTATGAACAGGAGCATTCAGCTGGTTAAACGTAGGCTTCTGCAAAGTAGACCTTACATCAGTCAGTGTAGGCTTCCTTGGCAGCTAGTGGAGATTTAGATAGGGTAGGAAACAGAATTTACAATGTGATTCCTCTTATCCTGAAGTAGATTTAATATTAGCCAAATGATATAAAACCACTTGTTTCTTTTCTTTGATTCAGATGCAACTGGTATCCCTGGAGGTAGGTGGTAGTAAACCTGTCAGTTTTTCAAGATGTAAATTATCTTCATTTCACTCTGTATGAATGACCTTCCAAAATAATTAAGGAAGGAATTGACATTTATTTTAGGATTCTTATTATGCAGTGGATTAAATGACAGGTGTATGTGTCTAATGACTCTAAAGACTAATGCACACATTTTAAGTAGATGTCACAGTGTAAGAGGTGGTATCATGTTGTCACTTATTACTATTTAATACATTAAAATAAAAAAACCAGAAATTACTGCAGTAGGAGGGACGGTGACTACTACAGCAAAAATAGACTGATGTTTTCCATTCCAGGCTCATTTTCAGTCAGTTGTCATTTTCAAGTCACCCATCTTTTTTTTTCCAAAAGTTTTTAGGAACTCAATTCTTCATGACTTCGTAGATTTAAGAAAGGGAAATTCCTGTGTTTTTTTATTCAAGCAGCTGAAATGTTTAACCTGTTAAAGAGATGAACACAAGACATTTCACTGATTTATGACTTGTGTGTATGTGATTGAAGCACCTGATTTACATTTACATATGACTTTCAGGAGGCATGTTGTGGGCTCGCATACAATTTCCAGGGAAAGCTATGGGAGTTCTGAAGGCGAAAATGATTTATTAGTAGTAATATTATAGAAGCACTGTAAGATTTAGTAAGATTGTATTCTTATTGTAGTGGGGTCTTTCCCTCTGAAAGATGAGTCTTTTTAATATAGACTAATGAAGGGGAAAATTCATAATCTGCCAGTAATAGCAAGGTAGACATTTTGGGATATGCGTAGGCAGTTGAGCCCAAATCCCTCAAGGAACTTTTGAATGCCTGCTTGCCTTTGAGTTTAAAAGAAGTCCTCAAAATATCAGTAAGATCTTTCTTGAAGTTACTGTTTTAAAAAATGCAGTATAAGAACTTGCACAGGACAAAACCCAAGCAATTCTGATAAAGTCTAAATATGCAGGAATTGTGCAATGCTCTTTTTTGCAGCATTATGATTGTTGCTGAATTATGGTAAAACTACTTTCCTCTTCAGAAGCACCAAAAAAAAAGGATTTTAACAAGTTGGGTTTTTAATATGTTTATATTTTTGTGTAGTATGAAAAGGCACGAATTTACCGTATGGATGGATCATATCGGTCTGTCGAGTTGAAACATGGAAACAATACCACTGTGCAGCAAATAATGGAGGGCATGCGCTTGTCTCAAGAAACTCAGCAGTACTTCACTATCTGGATCTGTTCTGAGAACCTCAGTAAGTAAACAAGGATGATGGTTATACTTGAGATTTTATCATAGTTTATTTCTGCTTGTCTTTAGGAAAAAATAATACCGTCCTAGGATAGTAGGAAACATTCTCCCTGACAGCCTTTACAGTCTCATGTCTCCAAACTGTGCTTTCAGAGCTATAGAGCTTCTTTGTTTTAGCTTTCCCTTTGGGGACCCTCAGTAGGTCTGCCTGTGGATCACTGTGGCACCTAGAATGTATTGCATCCAGGAAGATGAGGCTAGTCCAGGTTCTTTCTGTTACAGGGCACCTTGGCTGTCATAGTCCTTACTGCTGGCTTATCCTGGTTTTAGTTGTATTTTTTAATGAGATGTATTTGTTAATGAGTCGTATTTGTTAATGAGTCTTCAACTTCAGATACTCTGGTTTTGGTGCAGTGTTTACTAATTTATGTATGTATGTGTGTGTATGTGCTGGTTTATTCTGATTTTTTATTTAGAAACTAACCCTGTTATTTTTCAGGCCTCCAGCTGAAGCCATATCACAAGCCTTTGCAACATATTCGAGACTGGCCTGAAATATTCACTGAACTGACAAACTTGGATCCTCAAAGGGAAACTTCACAGCTTTTCCTGAGAAGGGATGTGAGACTTCCACTGGAAATAGAAAAAAAGGTCAGCATTTGGAAGTGATAGCATGAAATCATGGTCAGACTCAGAACACTTTGGCCATCAGCACTCAGTGTGTACAGTGACTGCAGTAATATCCAAACTTATTAAGCCAGACATCTCCTCTCCTTTCTTGTAATAGTTTGAGTCTTCACATTCTTCCCTCCCTCCCTGTCACCTTCCTGCCGTCTCTCTGTTCGCTTTGTCACCCTCTCAGCTTTTGGTTTATCATCTGTCTCCGTGCATCAGTGTCTGTCTGTCTGTCTGCCTGTCATACAGCTAAAAACAACCTGCCCGATTTTCTTTCTCTTCCTTGTGCTGTTGTTTTTCAGTTATTTAATTGGTTGATTTTGATGGGATTATTCAAACATATTATTCAAAATGAACTCACGGGGAGAAATCCATATATATCAGTATTTCTGTGAATCTTCTGATTGGGCATGGTATCCTGGTCACCTTTCATTTGTTTGTTAGATCAGTGAAGTGTTCAAGTAAATCAATGAAAATATGTCATTTTTTATATTACAAAGCACGACTAAAATGTACACTTCAGTCACGATCACACCTTTGTCTTCTGTTTCTGAATCAGTGACAAATTGTATTTATAGTTTCTGACCTCATTTTCTTTTTTACAAGGAAATCATATTATTTATATTTTTTTAACAGATTGAGGATCCATTGGCTATTCTTATTCTTTTTGATGAAGCCAGATATAATTTACTGAAAGGTTTTTATACATCACCTGATGCCAAGCTGATCACGCTGGCAAGTCTGCTTCTACAAATAGTCTATGGGAATTATGAGAGCAAGAAACATAAACAGGGCTTTCTAAAGTAAGTATGTGTGTTTAAAACTTAAAATTATGGGTTTAGATTAAGTATTTTTAGATAGCACTTACTATGGAACTCTCACATTTTAGGTATGATATATTTGTTGTTTTTCTCCATCACTGAGCTGTAGTTCAGAGTAATCATATAACCCTTGTAGCATTAATAAAAGCTGGACACTGTGTCTGCAAAATGTATTAAACTTAATTATTGCAGTTCCAGGCAGAGGGATGGAGGTTCTGTATCATGTAAATCTGTCCTGAGATTACAATAATACCAAAATGAGTAACTGTATTCATGTGAGTGAAGGGTTCTGACAGGACTGAGGCTTTGAAAAATGCTGAGGAAAGCTGTTACTGTGTCCAGTTGGACCAACTTCTGAGGCTGACTTTCCACCCTCTTTGAAGAGGACAGACCACGTAAAGATATAATTTATCTTCTGTCACTGGTATGAGAACTGCTGTACTAAATTGGTCAAAACCATAGCACCAGTAGGGCTCTGCCAGATGGTATTTTTCTCTCCCCTTCTCTCTGCGTGCCAGCACAACAGCAGCTGAGCTATTCTGGGACATGGCTTTTTCTTCCCACATACATTTCTACAGCAATATCTGAGACCATCAAGATTCCAGTTCTGTACTGTGTGCACCTTCACCCCCTGCCATCTCCACCTCACTTCATTCATGGAACAGCAGTTGTGCAGTCCTGGAATGCTACTATGCTTCTCATCTCTCATTCATAGCATCAACTGAGCTGTCTTGACTTGCCGTTTTTTTCGGTTGTATTGTCCTGCAGTTACACAGTTGGTAGATGGAGCATAAGGAGAATGGGATTTAAGTGGGACTGCCCACTTGCATGAGTGTGCAGCTCAACGCCAGCTGGGCTTAGTACACAACTACCCGCTACTGACTCCCAGCAGCTGCAGGGTGGTGTTCCTGTCCACACTGAGGCATATCCGTACTGTGGTTCCAAGCTGAGCCTGCTCAATGGAAGTATTTGACTCTACAGACAGAAATTCCTGGAAAGATAGTTTGGGACAGGAAAAAAGCCTCATGGGCATTTGGCCATGCTTTCTGTCTGTGTTCAAATGAAGATGTTGGAAAATATCTCAACTTGTTGTTCAGACAAATGAAAAGATTTATAGTCTGAATTTTTTTGCAGTTGACATAAATGTTTATTAAAACCCTGGTAATTTAAAAAATATATCCAGGCAGTTGTTTCTATGAGAATATCCTCGACCTTAAAGATGTGGATGCGTTGTCCTGTGCAGGATTTTTGCTTGGTAGATGATGTGTGCAGTTACAGACAAATACAGTTTAAAAATTACTCAATAGGTTACATTTTACTAGGTTTTGAGACTGTCTTAATTGTACATAATAGCAAACTGGTAAAGGCTTGCTTTCTTCCTTTTAGTGTTTTTTGTTTGCTCTGTTTTTGAAAAGGGCTACTTTGTATAAGTAGCTTCTCTTTCATGTCATGTAACATGTAAGTTTCATGTGGAAATGAATTGGGCCAAGTCCTCGGTGGTGCTGACTGCAGGAGTGGAGGGAAGAGTATCTACAGTCTCTCATATTTTCCGAGTATGTGATATACTGATACAAATGGCTGTTTGTATATAATTTTGGCGTCCAAACTGGGATTCACCAAACTGCTCTGTAACCAACTACGAGTCGTGTTCTGCTGCTGGCATTTCGTCTCCGTGCAGTGTCCATGATGCGTGGCACAGAGGGTATAACATAAAGCTGGATTTCCATTAACCGACTATTATACTGTATCTTAGGAAGCGTTGGGCTGTATTTCAGGAAACCATCTCACCTGATGAGACGAGATAGAGTAGGAGCTGACTGTCTAGCTCAATATGTGACTTGAAGATACAATGAGGCAGCCATTGTTCTTTCTCCTTACTTTGTTTAGTGAAGGAAAGCTTTTTTTTCTGCTTTGTTTTTCTCTTAGTGAAGAAAATCTTAAATCTATCGTACCAATCACTAAACTAAAAAGTAAAGCTCCTCATTGGACAAACAGGATACTTCATGAATACAAGGTGAGATAAATAAGCAAATAGTAGAAAATCCTGTTCTTAAACCTTTTTTGACACTTTGGTTGTCAGGTAATGAACAGAAATACTGGTATATAAAGCTAGAAATGTGTACCTTCTGAATGTTTGGGATGGGTTGTTGGAATGTTTTTCTGGTATAGTTACAGTTGATCTCTTTGTTAAAAGTAAATATATTTGTCATCTGTTCATTTACCTTCAGTGTTACCTCTATATTGGGGATACTTCCAATTCAGGCATAGATGTAAAAAAATCTACTCTGACTTATATTTTTATGTCTGTTTGTTGTGATAGATTACCAAGTCCTTTTTGCCAGTGTAACCTGTATGTTGGGGATCTAATAGTGCTGCTGATGTGCACATGCACACACACAACAAACTCCTTTGATTAGAGCAGTTGATTGAGCAAATTTTTAAATGTGGACTTGGGCTGCTTCTGTAAAATACATCTAACTGAGGGCTGCAGTCAGTTTAAATTTGTGATCTTCTTAAATAATTGTGGAAAAAGTGAGGTGTGTCAGGGATTTTTTGTTCTGTCTCACTCTGCTGAAGAGGAAGGAACAGAAGCCTCTCATTCTGAATGAGGGCTCCACTAATGAAAAGAGATCTGCACCCCTGTTTTGCTTAGAAAACAAACAAACAAAAAAATCCATGATTTTGGGGGGAGGTACTTGCTCATCTTACCATGCCTCCCTGGATTGGGCCCCTTAAAGGAGGAAGAATGCCTAGTTTTAAGGATTGTGATGCATTTAGTGTCAGATGGGTGCACAGATGCTTATCCTGAGTCCAGATTACTTCTGAGAAAGGCAAAACTGTGGGACCCTTCAGAGATTACATGCTTGTGTTCAGATTTATGAGGCTTATGCAGGTATCTGGTTTTTGCCTCAGTCTGTTCTAGCATTTGAGCCTTTCCATGGCTTTGAGGTTTAATTTAGCTGTGGGAATATGGTTGCTGGGAAAGCACTTTGGAAATATATGTTTAGTGGGAATTGCACTAAACAGGGAGTTTTCTGCAAGTAACCACAATGTTTAAGACTTGTTGATTGCCATTGTTCCTTTATTTCTAGAATCTCAGCACCAGTGAAGGTGTCAGTAAGGAGATGCATCACCTTCAGCGCATGTTCTTGCAGAATTGCTGGGAAATTCCTACTTATGGAGCAGCTTTTTTCACAGGACAGATATTCACCAAAGCAAGTTCAAGTAGCCATAAAGTCATCAAAGTGTATGTGGGAGTAAATGTAAAAGGGCTGCACCTCCTCAATATGGAAACAAAGGTCAGCTTAAGTGTACTGCCAGTGATAACTATTAAACTCAATTCTGTTCTCTTAAAGTCTTTGTACTAGAAGTGATTTCACATCTAACTGTTTAGTTAAACATGACTGAAAATTTCCAAGATTTTAAGATCTTTTTTAAGTCACTGCTAACAAAGTCTTGTATAAACTTTACTACTTTATAAACTACAACTACGTTGTGGAATGTGCTTCTTTTAAGTCTGAATCCTATCTAAGTGAACAAAGGAAAGTTCAGTTTGTAGGTTTGGAGAATATTTTCTGAGTGACAATTTCCTACATTTCATTGTAGGCTTTACTCCTCAGTCTAAAGTATGGTTGTTTTATGTGGCAGCTGGGAGATGGAGATACATGTTTCCAAATCCACAGTCTGGAAAACAAAATGAGCTTTATTGTGCATACCAAACAGGTAAGCATTATCATTTTTCATCCTTTATGTTCAATTATGTTTTTCCTAAGCTAGTTGCATCCCTATCCTCTCTGGAGGTTGACCACCCTTGCACAGCATAAAAGCCCAAGATAAGCCGCCGCAGAAATTATTTTAAAACTTTCTTATTAATATTTCAGAATGTTTGCTTGTTTTCCTAGCATGTGAAGCCTTCAGAATTCAAAATACATAAAATGCATCTGTAATCACTAGGGTAAACTTTTTTTAATTGAAACTGTTTGTTGCATGTGTCCAATCCCTCATACTTTAAGGGTAATTCCAAATACCGTGAGAACCACAGAGTTGGAGATGGTAACTTTGTGATTGAAAGTAGCGGAGACTGAGAATTGCATTTGTCATATTCTTGATTGTCATTAGTTCTAAAATGCTGATAGAATTTAATTGCATACTTTTACATAGGCAGGTCTCGTGGTTAAACTTCTGATGAAATTAAATGGCCAGTTAATGCCAGCTGAAAGAAATGAATGATCGAAGGGAACAGTTACGAAGTGGCATCTGACGGCTAAGCAAAAAAACAACTTGTGTCTCATCCTAACAGAAGACTTCCATGTACATGAGTTTTACACAGTAGAAAAGTCAATTTGTACAGTTTTTTAACTTTGTACAGAAGCTGCATGGTTTATTTTTTTAAAAAACTATACAACATATCTATTATTTTTATAAATATTTTTGTGTTTCATATATAAACTATTGTAGGGCTTGAGCTTAACCAGTAAAGCTAATGAAATGTAAATGGTTTACCGAGTTGAACGAGTATGAATCCAGTAATGCTTTTGTTCCCAGAGGACTATGGGACTATCAGTGCCATTAAGCAAGTCTCAGTTAACCTATTTACCTTTCATGTCATTCTGTGGAACATCAAGGAAGTGGTATATGTTACAGTATTTTGTAGACACACTTAATTTTTAAGATACTGTGGATAAAAATGCTTAAAAGACCAGTTAGACCTTTGAGCAAGTACTTTTGATAAGCTCCTGGGTTTTATTTGGTTTCTGACAAACATTTCTTGCTTGCTTTATTTTTACTCTTAACTTTCTCATACTTTGTATTCATATTTATTCTAAAATGTTGCATGAGGATGCCAAAAGGGAAATACTCTAAATCATTCAGAAGCCATATTGAATGTTTAGCATGCTTGTTTTTTAAAATGGATTTTTACTTTTGCTGTGCAATATAAAATGTGTATATGGAGGAGAGGGACAGATGGATTTACAAATGAACCTTACTCAGAGGACTTCAGAAAGTTTAAATAAATCCTACCCTGGATTGCAACACATATGCAATAGCAAAAACTCATATAGGAGGTACTAAGTTATTTCTGTTAAACTAATTTTCCTGCTGATTGCTTACTTCAGTTTCTTGGGGCTACAAGCAGTGCAGGATGCAGGAATGAAGATTTATGTTGTAAGGAAGTCAGATACAGTTTTAAGCATTCTGCCTGCTCTTTTTAGAGTCAGGACTGGGACTCAACATGTTGGGTCCCAAGTGTAAGGTCGGATTCTATGCAGTCTGAAACATATCTTTGTACATTAAAGTAGAATCTGTAACACAAATCGTTAAAGTTTCTGGTTGTATTTCAGGGTTTTAAGTGCACTTGACTATTTCTTCCATGTAAACTGCATGCTAAAATAGTGTGCAATATTTTGTAAAAAAACTTTTTTAAAAAATAAAAATTAGCACTCGCCTCTAAGTTTTCAAATAAAAGTTAAAATGAATGTGAAGAACTGTGCTGTTGTATAGTAACTTTACTCTTACCTTACTACTAGTAAGTGCAGTTTACAAAATTAAAGTAGTAAGCAGTTAAAAAAGGTGAACAGGAGACTTGTATTTTGTATTCTTCTTAGCAAGCTATACTTTTCTACTTAAACTTCACTGGCCTAAATAACAGTAAATCTTCATGGATTGTTATATTTTATTTAAGGTAAATAATGCAACAGTTGGGTCCTTCATAGTGCATCCCTGTTATCACTTGGCACTGGTATCAGAATTGCATTTCTCTACATAGCACTTTCTTAGAAAACTAGAGGAAAATGTTAAGAAGGTGTGTCAGTTGCCTATTTAACAATACTATTAATATGCCTTATTGCTGTATAGTCCTTTCTGCTACATTCGTATTTATTACTACCTAATAAATTGTTTGCAACAAGTCTCATCTGGTGTTTTTATTTTTGTAATCAGCGTGAGAGTGCAATCAAATGTTACACGGAGCAGGGGTTATTACCAAAGAGCAGGAGCTTGTAACAGGCTCATCTTTGTAGGGTATGTAAAAAGAGCATTGGAGAGGATCACAGGGTGAGTCCCATGGCAACTTTGAATTAAGGTAGCGCACCTCGGAAACCACTCAGGGATTCATCAGGTAAACTGGAAGCTGTTAGTTGTGGCAAAGCAGAGGTTTGCAGATGTTGCACATCAGTGGAGCCGTGAAGTAGCAAGAGCCCAACTCAGCAGTCCCAGCTGGCCTCTGGCACATAGGTACATTGAGCTCCCGCTGGCTGGCTTGTATAATCCTTTCATCTGGAAGTGGGGAAATGAAAAATTGGAACAGAGGGAAATCCCAACACCACACAGACACACCATTGGTAACAACTCTTGTATCTCTACCAAACAAAAACCCAATGAAAACAAGCTGCAAGATGGGCAAATCTGATAATTGTGCCTTTGTAAGCATGAGATGCCCAGCTCACCACCTACAGTCCATCTAACAAGTCATTTTTTAAAAAGCAAGTAACTGTGCAGCTGCCAAAAGCAAAGATTTGAGAATTGAACACCCCAACCAGGCCCTGTAAGGCAGAAGTGTAACTGAAAACTTAAAACTGTGGGAAATGGGCACAATTTTACCAAGTGGAATAACTGAGCGCCTGACCCCAGTGAGCAGCTTGTCCCAGAGGGAGGTCTTGGTCCTGAGAGGAACCCTTCAGGCTGCCCCGATGTCTTGCTGCCACAGCTTGGTGGCAGGGAACAGTTACTCTAGGAAGGGGGGGGGGTTTCATTAGCTTACAGCTTGGATACGCTTCAAAGATGGGCTGTGACTGAAAAAAGATACAGGCTCAACAGAGACAACATATGTGGCTTGCAAAAGTTCTCCTTTACCTTAAAGAGTTGTTATTAATGTGGGGTAAAGATATAATAAGTTGAAATATAATTAATATAACAATTACACAACAATGAAATAAAGCCATTGCATTCAAATACAGGAAATTAATCTGGAAATCCTGTTCCTTGGAAGAAGTAGGCTGACACTGCTGCCACTAGAAATGTCCTTCATAAACTAACAGTACAGAATGTCAGTGACAACCAGTGACATCTGTCATGTCCCCTGAAGGAATTGTAAACATTAAGGAACTCTTTCACAACTACAGCACTGATGAATTTCCCTTTGCATTGGAAAGTGTTGAAACTTCAGATCTTGCAGGCAACAAATTGGAAACTGTACTAGATCCCATGGCTGATATGAAGAGTTTGAAGGTACTTAACTGATTCCACACCCATCTCAGCATTCGCAAGAGTTCTCTGTTACCTCCCTCAGGTAGTAAAACTCAGCATATGTGAGACCTCAGGGCTTACCAAAGGAGATTACATGCTTTAAGAAATTACAAGAATGTTCAGTCAGTAACAATAAGTTTATGTTTTCACCTGTGCACCTTTTCCAGTTGACAAAACTAAAATGTAGGTTGCTGTACTTTGCAAAAAAAATCATTTAAAAGCATTACAAGTAAACTTCGCGACTGTAGCCTGTTCAAATGTCTCACTGTACATTATAAAGAACCCAGCTTCCTGCCAATATTCCCAGATTTACAAAGGTAAAGGAGTTTTGTTTAAGTAGAAACTGATTGAACTCACTGGATCAACAAACTCTGCCTCTAAAAGACCTCTCTAAAACAGATTTTTTTGGAAGTGTATTAAGATACATTCCTGTTGAATGAAAAAAACTGTATACAGACATCCAGACCTGACCTCGGCAGCGATGAGCTCTCTCAGCTTCCAAATGCACTATGTGCACTATTTGATCTTAAACTCTTAGATCTTAGTGGCAACTCTTTTTTCAGAAGCAGTACCCGGATTTTCTGACATTGGGGCATCTACAATTAAACACAAATGATCTGTCCTCCTCCTTCGCGTGCTGTGCTGCCTTGCAAACCCGCGCGCGGGGCTGTCAGCGGGGACGCCGGCGGTGATGCTCGCCGGCAGCGCCGAACACCGCCGTAGGACCGCGTTTTCGGGCCGTCGGCAGTTACCCATCACCTCGGCACCTTGGCGCCGCTGGGCGCTGGGGCCGCCCCGCCCTGGGGCCGCCCC
>VZRE01000450.1:326699-450964 GCA_013396775.1 Cephalopterus ornatus
GGCCGATGGCTCACCCCGCGCGGCGCGGCCGCGGGTTGGCTCCGGCGCCGGGAATCGTCACATGGGCAGAGATCAGCCCAGCGCCGGGAATCGTCACCCGCGCTCGGATCAGCCCAGCGCCGGGGGCGGGGCCGCCCCGCCCCGCTCCGCTCTGCCTTGCCCCGCGGCGCCGAGTCGAGCGCCGGCGGATGGCGGCGGTGGCTGAGGAGATGCTGAGCCTGATGGAGGTCGGCGGGTCCCTGCTGGAGCGGGTGGCCGTCGGCAACCCCCTTTCCCTGGTGCTGGCAGGCTCCGCCTTCGCGCTCAGCCTCGGGTACCTGTTCCAGCTGGGGTACCGGCGCCACCTCGGAGCCGACCAGAAGGTGAGGACTGGGGGGCGGTGGGGCCAGGGGGAGGCCGTGGGTCGGGCAGGGGACCCGGCGGCCTCCGCCGCTCTTCCACGGAGGGTGGTCCCCGCGGGGCAGCGCCGGGGAGCGGGACAGGGGAGCGGGGCGCTCTCCCTTCAGGGTACGGACGGGGGAGCAGAGGTGCGCTCACCTCGGGACCGCCCTTCTTGGGAGCGCAGGCGAAGGGGTGGTGGAATCCAGGTGTGTGGGAGCGGGCTCAGAAAGGCGAGGAGCGTTTCCAGCAGCAGCCCCTGGGCCGTTTCTGGGGGGAGTTGCGGTGGCTTCACCCTCGGCCCCGCTGGTTGGTACCGCGGGAGGCGGAGGCGCTCAGACCTTGTAGAGCAAAGGCCGTTCCCGATGCTGTTTCATCGATGGAGCTTAAAAGAAGGCGCCGATTTATCTGCGAAACTCATTCCTAACCTGAAGCTGGATGCCTTGGAGACGCTGTTTAACCAGTCGTCAACGCTGTTCTGTTTCTGAGGGCCTTCTTTTCAATTGCAGTATCTTTCAGAGGCAGCATACAAGAGTCCTAATCGTATTCTCTTTATTTTAATCCTTGCAGCTTGTGTCTCATTGTTGTCCAATGTTGGTCTTTTCACACAAGAGTTTAAACAAACATTTGTAAAACCTCCTCTGCACTTAATTTTTATATAAATGGACATGATTTTATTACCTTTGGTAACTGGGACATGCCAGGGAAGTGGTCAGAGCACCAGGCCTGCCAGAGTTCCAGAAGCATTTGGACAATGCTCTCAGGAACATGGTGTGACTCTTGGGGCTGTTCTGTGTAGGGCCAGGAGATGGACTTCACTCCTTGTGGGTCCCTTCCAACTCAGAATATTTTATTATTCCATGATTCTGCGATACTCTCTGAAGAAAAGTCAATAATTATTTTTCTCTTTCTTCCTCAGAAATACCCACCTTTTATTTCATCAGGCATCCCTTTCCTTGGACATGCAATCGCATTTGGAAAAAGTCCCATTGAATTTCTGGAAAATGCTTATGACAAAGTATGTTTTCCCACGACTGGCTGAGTATATGCTAAAATATTTTTGTGTATCTATCAAGTTCTCTCTCTGGAGCCTATTTAAAATCAGTTCATTCTCACTTATCACCTTGAATATAGAACAGTAGGCTCTGGTGTCTTCAGATCTCTTCATGTACATTGTTGTTAGAGAAGTAGTGTTTTCTGAGCTCTCTCTTGTGATTCACATGTAAAAAGTTTGTTTGTATATTTGGGTAATACTCATAGTTGGATCACAAGTTAATTAAAAAGCCATTTTATTGACATTATTTTCTGCCTTAATTGGTATCTTTTAATCACATTCTTTACTAATCTGTGACCAGGCTGGAATGTAGCTGACCACCTCTGAGAGGCAACCTGATGAATTTTAAGGCCTGGCCGATGTTAAAAGGGCTGGTAAACCTCAGTAACTTTTATACTGTAACAGCCCCAAAGAAATTCGCTAAATCAGTAGAGCCTTAATTCCAGTGAAATTAGATTGTGCATGAAGGTTTGCTGGAGATGACTTTTAAATTTTAAAATCTTATTTGCTCTTACTTACCTATGCATAACTCCAAATTCATATTTTTTGAGACAGTGTTTGTAGATTACTGGAGGCAGTATGTGCTGTCATCTCCCTGATAGTTTTTGTAGTGTCACTGATCTTTTATTTATGTTTTTTAAAATGGTTTCAAAGTGTGCAGAATCACATATGTTCATTAAAACATTAGGTATCACTAGTAAGTATATTGAGAACAGAATTTAAATATGGTTTAAAATATTTATATCTTTATTAAATCTGTGGATACTTCTTAGGAGAGAAAGTAATTTATGGAAGACTGTACACAGAGATAGGGATTTAATGATTTGTGTTCTTATTTAAAATAAATTGGATTTTTTTAATTTTCTCTCTAAGTATGGACCTGTGTTCAGTTTCACTATGGTTGGCAAGACGTTCACATACTTACTGGGTAGTGATGCTGCTGCTCTACTGTTCAACAGTAAAAATGAAGATTTGAATGCAGAGGATGTATACTCTCGGTTAACTACACCAGTTTTTGGAAAAGGAGTTGCTTATGATGTGCCTAATGCGGTATGTATTTTAAAGATAAGATGAATAGAAACATAGTGTAATTTGACTTCTGTGCAGGCAGCCCTGAGCTCTTGGTTCTGTGTGATGGGGTTGTGTGTTCATATGCAATTCTGGCTTATTGCAGTATGTAAATAGTCTCATTTGGATAATCAAGACTGAGCATGTTCAGGTTGCTTTCTTTACCATCTGGCCATTGTTCAGTTTGGGTGTTATATTTTGTTCTTGAAACCTTCTAATCGTAGAGGAAAAACTAGTAAGTGAGTCACTTTTTCTTTCCCTTGCAGCCACCACTAACTGCAGATGACTTTTCCTTTCCAGGCAACTTTAGGTTTTTCTTCTGAGACAGCTTTTAAGAGTGATAACTTTTCATTTAATGCCATGATAAATCTAGCCACGGAAGTAATAATTTAATAGTTTGTACCACAAGGTATGTCTTGCTCAAGCAAAAACCATTCTGTGTGTGTTTGCAGAATGCAGTCTGCATGGGAAGCACAGAAACTGTGTCACGTACCATTGTGTCTGAGCTAAGCGTTGGTGGCTTTCTTGTTTGTGAGTGTGGGCAGTTATGTCAGACTCCCAAACTGCCGAAGGGAACTTTTCTGTGGAGAGACTTGCTCCACTGGGACTCTGTTCAGAGCATGTTGACATCAACAGCCTGTTATACAGCAGAGTAGTTTGATGGCAGAAACACTGTGGTATTTTTTGATTTTTAATTTTGGCTTGATTTTGTGCGTAAAAATGCCTGTTATTTGACTGGTAATAGTTTCTGTGACCATTAGTTCTTTTCCTCTCTAGCATGCCTCTTCATTCTTCCCTACCTACTTGGTGATTATTACCCTATTAATTATGTGGCTTAGGGCAGTAGTCTTTACTCACTTTGCCTCCACACCTGCAATTTGCCATGATCCACAAAGTATGTATGTTGTTCTTACCCCATTATTTTGGGAATCTCATATACATCTGACTACCAACATCTTGCTACTTTGTAAATAAGTAAATAAGAACTTGGTTGTCTCCTGCTTTGTCAGGAAGTACTGAATTGTGGATAGGCAGTGTTACAAAGTTTGGGGTAAGGGTTGGTTGGTTGGGTGGTGGGTTCTTTTGCACTTGATGGATTTGCGTAACTCCTCCGTTGAGAACGAAGCTAGCAGGACTGCAGCCTGGACAGCAAGGAGGAGATCGTGTTGTGTGTCCTACTAGAGCTCTTCCACAAGTGGGACCATTCTAACAGGCTTGTTTCTACCAGTTCCAATAGCAGGAGGTCTTTCCTGAGAAGTCAGGGATGGAGTTGTGAATCCCTTCTGCAGCTGCTGCAGTGTAGAGGGTGCATGATTCTCTGCAATGCATCTTTCATGTTCTTCTCTGATACATACTAGTTCCAGAAGAAGTGTCTGTGAATCAGACATAAACTGCTAAGTTGGCCAGATTTTCACTGTGTTGTGCTTCTTCTTTGGGTTCTGGCTGTTTACAGGATGTCTGCTTGAAACTGAAAGGTGATGGTTTGTCCTTAATTCTGTGAAAGTTTGCCCATTTGTTACAGCTGTTTGGACTTCTGCTTTCATACTCTACAGTTTGTGGATCGATTTGAATGTCTTCATTCAAGGGCTAGTTCTTTGATGGGATCTAATCTCATCTGTCAGTTTTATAGAACTTTCAGTAAGCTCCTTGGAAATGCACATTTTTTACAAGTGTATACCTCAGGCATATAGGGATGATTAAGGCCTCCTACCTCAAAAGTCCACCATATACAGCTTTTATTTTTCTTTTTCTGAAATGAGGTCTTTCCATAGAGTTACCCTAGGGTTTTTTTTCCCTAGAATGTGTTTGAGTTCTGCTTTAGTCAAGAGAATAATCTTGCCATGTTACTTACTAAGCCTTGGGTGTCTGTGGATAAGTCTATTTAATTTATATCTTTGATACCAGAAGGACTTTTTCCTTATTTTCTCTGAAGATTCAGGTTCATCAGAAAATTGCCTTTTTTCCCCCCCAAAAAATTTGCCATTTTTCTACCACAAAGATTACTTTTTTTCTACAGCAGGGAGATGCAGGGACTTTGCTATTGGCATACACTAATTGTCTCTAGTTTTCCTCTGTGGAGGTAGGTATGCTCAGTTGTGGCTAGAATGCATTCTGCCACAGGTGAGCTGTTTTTTTGCATAGTGCTGCCACTACCATTTCATTTCAGATGTCTAATGGGAAGGCATTTAGAGAGCCATGGAAAATTTCATTGGCATTCTACAGTTGATGGATCATCCCAAACTATTGAGACTCCCTTCTCTCTGCTTAAGCTTTTAAGTAGCTCTTTATTCTGACAGTGACTTTCAGTCCCTTGTTTAGAAGAACCACCCCTTACTCTTTAAAATGAGTAAGTTGCTTATTTACCAGTGATTCTGGTAATTGTTAATATGCATAGTATATATATATATATAGACTCATTGATGTATATATTGACTCGTATTCACTCTTTGTCTCCTCCCTCCAAGCCTCTTGGAAGTAGTTTCCCGAGAGGAGCTGAAATGGCAGAGGATGTGTTCACTCCTGTGTTATTCCTCTCCATCAAGCTGGAGATTGGCTAGCATGTTGCAAGGGAAAATGTGCTTGTCTCTTTGCTCTGTGGCATGTGTGCCCTCTGAGAGACTTCTAGGGTCCCCACTGCATTCTCAAAACAGAAGTTTCTAGGAAGTAACCTTTCTTTTTATGCCTTTTGTTCTGTGAATAACTTTATAGTACATGCAGAGTCCTTGGTGGGAAGGCAGTTTTGATGTATTACTCATGATGCAGTGCAGATCTATAGGACAGATGCCTCTTTCATAATTTGGGCTTAAAAATCAAATAAATAATTTTCTGAGTTGATGTCCTGTCAATTCATTGAATGGTTCTCATCTAAGAAAGGGCTTTTCACCAGTAGGTTTATTAGTTAGGAGTCTATACAAAGTAAAGAAGGAAGAGGGGAGAAGCGTGTGAAGCTCACTGTTTTCCTAGGAAGCAGTTTGCCTCCTGCTTCTGCGTCTGACTTCCTGGGCAGTGATCAAAGGGCTTTGTAAAAGAAAGGGTCATCTCTAGTCCAGGGATAAGGTATGACTGCCTGAGCGAAGACAGGAGGGGGAGAGAAAGCAAGGAGGCCACATAACAACACGGGCTGAATCCAGACTTTGCAAGGACAGGGCTGATTATGTTTGTGATTACATATCTAAAGGGTGTTTCATATTTCAACCTTGAATGTGTATTGTATCTTCAGGGACAAAGGTTAATGAAAATACTAAAATAATTTTTTGTTTTGGTACTGCAAAAGAGAGAACAACAGCTCCCTTGAGCTATTATTTTACTTGGACATTTGTAAACTGTTGCTTGAAAAACAAAGAAGGTGAAAACCCAGAATATTGCCTATTACTTAAATTTGAGTATCTGCTGTACCTTGCAGTCCTAATCATAATCCCTGTTTATTTCTGGATGTCCTTACAGCACAAATGCTAGTAAGTTTTAATTACATTAATATGATGACCCTTGTACTGATTGGTTTTCTGTCTTTGTTTTTTCTAGATATTTTTGGAACAGAAGAAGATGCTCAAAACTGGGCTAAACATTGCCCAGTTTAAACAGCATGTATCTGTGATTGAAAAAGAAACAAAGGAATATTTCAAAGCATGGGGAGAGAGTGGAGAGAAAAGTAAGCAATATCAGATGCATTTTTCCTCCTATTTTTTGGGAAGGAATTAAGGTCAATGCAGTCTGGTTTTTGTAAACTATGTACTGCAATATTAAAGAAATTAAAAATTACATAGGTAAAACTGTACTGAACATCAGAAGGAACAAAATACAGGTTTTTTTTTAAATCAAATATAAGGGTATTGGAGAATAAAGCTGCTCAGAAAATTACTGAAAAGAATAAAGAACTGTTTTAGTTTTGCTTTCTTAGTCAGCTCACAGACAGTGCACCTGTTGTGCTTGTTTTGCATGATACAACTTCCTAGTCCCTAGGAAAAGCTGCTGCTCTGACTCCCCAGAGCCTGTGCTGGAGATCTTAAGCTCAGGGACCTTCTACGCTGAAAAACTGCATTCCTGAAGCTCATGTGGTTAGGTTAGTGATCTAAGGGAAATTCTTGTTTTATTCCCCCACATTCCTTACTAGCTTACTAGACATACACCATCACTGCTGTTGCAAGCCCCCAGCTGCATAACAGTATCAGAAATAATATTTATTTAAGCATATGTATTTATATTTAAATACATTAAATGTATATATTAATATATTGAAATATTTTGAAAGGATATAATTTATATGTAATATAGTAGTAACATGGTAATATATAATTTGATATTTAAATATCTAAGTACTGCTCTATAAAAATAATTCAGTGAGCAGCAAAACTAACTGCTTTCCAATGAATTTGGATTTCAGATTTAAATTTTTGTATGATTTCACTTATATTTATAAAGGGTTGAGCTCACGATGCATGGCTTGCTTTGGAAGGATTACTACCTCTGCCAGAAAAATTTCTAGAAAGAAATACCTTAGAAAAAAGGTGTTGAAATCAGTGATCTAATAAAAAAGTTTTTTGAAGAGACACTTCATAGACACATAGAAATTTTAAACTGGATGCTTCATTCTCCTAGTCAAACAATCTAGAACTCTATTTTAAATTATTAATCTGTGTCCAGTTACTTATTTTTTTTCTTCTGCAAAATAAAAATGAAGAATGACCTGTAAAACATAACATTTTAACTGAGATGCATCTTCAGTCACGTTTTTCAAATCTTTCCTCAGACCTCTTTGAAGCCCTTTCAGAACTTATCATTTTGACAGCAAGTCATTGCTTACATGGGAAAGAAATCAGAAGCTTGCTGAATGAGAAGGTGGCTCAGCTGTATGCCGATCTGGATGGGGGTTTTACTCATGCTGCCTGGCTTCTGCCAGGTTGGCTACCTCTGCCAAGCTTCAGGTACCAGCAGATGAAGCAACTTAAGCATTTTGTCTAAGCATCATTTGTTGTTTGGATTGTCCCCCACCCCCACCATTTCTTGTTTGTAAGCTATTCTAGACATCCCAATAAATCCTCATAAGCATTTTATGTATTAAGTTGCTAACAGAACTGTTTTGAATCACAGACGTCGAGATCGAGCACACAAAGAAATAAAGAATATTTTCTACAAAGTTATCCAGAAACGTCGGAAGTCTGAGGAAAAGGAGGACGACATGCTCCAAACTCTACTTGATGCTTCATACAAGTAAGCCAAGGGTTTGGAGTCTTGTCATTTATAGATATTTTACTTTAGCTTTGAGCTCTTCAGTTAAAACTATCTACCAAAACCCAAGAAATCCTCCCTCATGTTCTGAATTGGTTTTGTTGCCAGCAATTAGTCCTAGCTGTGTTCTTAAAAGCAGCTTTAAAACTTGCCAATGGTTATTCAGATTTCTGAGATTTTCATCAGTGGTTATGAGATTGCTGACGTTACTTCCTTTCTCTTTGCTGGCTGTTGGGGAATGATTTTCTTTAAGGCTCCTAAAAAATTCTCTCCCTCTGTTCTCCCTTCTCCCTATCCCTAGATCTTTTGCCACTCCATTTAGGGTAGGCAACAAAAGAGTAGCAGGAGACAGAAGTACGTTAGAAGAAACTGTAAATGCTATTGTAACTGGAAGCGTGACCAAACAAAGCTCTAACATAATTCCCCCTGATCTAGGGACGGGCGCCTGCTGACCGACGATGAGATCGCGGGAATGCTGATTGGGCTGCTGCTGGCAGGGCAGCACACGTCCTCCACCACCAGTGCCTGGCTTGGCTTCTTCCTCGCCAGGGACAAACCCATACAGGAACAGTGCTATGCAGAACAGAAAGCAGTTTGTGGGGATGACTTGCCACCCTTAACTTACGACCAGGTTTGTATGTTACATTATTTCTGCTGGATATTTAAACTAAAAAGTTAAAAAATCAACAAACATGAAATAGAGTCATAGGCTTTGTGACAGAAATTATTCTGTCTTTTTAATTAAAAGTCATTCTGCGATAACACTTTGCCAGTACATCTCCTCCTCTCTTCCTGTCCAAGTAAATTTTCAGCTTGATACTGTTTTTTTCATCAGTGTTCATTAAGGAAATGACAGTTTCTATGTCTATTTAAGAAATTATAGTTCTGCAGAGGAGGAAGATCCTTATATTCCCACTAAGGAAAGGGATGCTGTGTGACCTTGTTCTTTAATGAGACAACAGAAAACACTCAGGAGACAGATCAGTAAGAAACTAGTTGTATTTGACTCCACTGGTCAGAGATTTTTTTTCCTTCTTAATTGAATCCAATAGAAAAATGAAGTGTAGCTCATAAAGTACATGTAAATATGAGCCGCTTACTCTTTTTTTAAATTATTTTTTAAAATTTGTTTTTAAATGGTATAAAATAGCATTTTGTTTGTGTTCAATAAACTTGGCTATATTTTGATATATAATTTTCTCTGTATTTTCAGCTCAAGGATCTCAGTTTGCTGGATCGCTGTCTAAAAGAAACTTTAAGGCTCAGACCTCCTATAATGACCATGATGAGAATGGCCAGAACTCCCCAGGTGAGGACACTTTTTGGAGCTAACTTTACTGCAGCAGCACAGGCCAGATCAGAGGTATCTTGGTTGGCAGAAGGAAACACAAGTGTTCAGTGTTTGCTGCCAGGGAGGAAAGCTGATGGTCGCCTGCGGTTCTGTCAGTGGTAGCATAGGCAGAGTTGATTGAGGAAAGGCATGAATATCTTGAACTTGGTATTTTTTACCTTCATCTGGAATTGTGGCCAGTTTCAGACCCCTCCAGCCCCCAGAAAGCAAGATGTTGATGGAGTGAAGCAAGCAGAAGGCCACAAAGATGGCAGGGGGCTGCAGCACTTGTGAGAGGCTGAGGGAACAGGGTTTTTTGGTCTGGAGAAGGGCAGGCTCTGAGGGGACCTAGGAACAGCCACATTCAGCAAAACTGACCCTTTCTTGTAGCTATCAGTCTTACTTAAGCTTAGTTTGGTGCCACCATTTAAAGCTATTTCTTGTTGGCCAAGTATTTTTAATAGCTGTCATGGAAAAATTTGGCATGCACTTCATACAAGCTAGAAAATCTGAAAGAAAACTTAATGCTTCTACAAAAAAGATACCAAGTCAAATAAGTCAAGTCATTTTTTTAAATTAAGTCCCTCCAATGACAAAGGCTTTCAATAAATTTTAAGTTCATTAATTTTTTTTTAAAACCTCCTGTAGAATTGCTAGCCTTATTTAAGCAGGTGAAAGGTTCCTGCAACTACTTGAACATTGTGACATGTACAAGTAAGAGAGAAAGTGTTAGGCTGCATTAATTTTAAACACACTCAGTCAAAATCTCTTTTGAAATTTAAGCTTCATGATGCAACACTTCAGGCAACACTTTTAAAAGAAAAATGGAGTCATTTTGTGATGTGTAGGGTCTTGTCTCTTCTCTTGTAGACTGTTGCTGGGTACAATATTCCCCCTGGCCATCAGGTCTGTGTATCTCCTACTGTTAACCACAGACTCCGAGACTCCTGGAATGATGCACTAGACTTCAAGCCTGACCGATATCTCCAAGATAACCCAGCAGCTGGAGAGAAATTTGCGTACATTCCTTTTGGTGCTGGTGAGTAAGAGAATGCAGCACCTTCCTGAGTTGAGGGCGTGCTGAGGTGGCTCATACCAGTCATCTCATACAGCACCTCTCCACACTGTAGCATCTGAGATTTTTTCTTTCTTTTCTGCCTGGAAGCTTTCTTTCTGTGGAAGTGGTGTTAAAAGAATTAGGTTAATAGTTTTGCGTTAGTCATAGTTGTATATATCACTCAGAGCAGTAATCAAAACACATCTTTAGGTCAGCATGCATGATGTTTGACTCAAATCTTTTCAAGTCAAGGTAAAACCTGGTATTACAAGGTCAGTTTTAGGCAGAGCAAAAATCTCCAGAGTCAGCTTGAAATTATTGCCACAGTGCGGTTAGAGTTGATCTCATTTCTCTGTGTTGCAAACACTCCTTTGCTAGTACATAAATTAATGCTTCCTAGTGGGGACAGAACAACACAGTTTCATTTCACTTACTCATCTGTTTTATGCAGTAACAGCTTAGAAAAAACACGAGTTGAGTGAAGTTATGGAATGGGGTATGTCCAACATCAGAGCCTCAGATTTTTTAGAAAGGGGCAACTACTGTCTGCATAGAACTTTTAAAGTTAGCTGGTTGTCAAAGGGGATTTAATGACAAAAAATTCTAACTGCATTTTATGGCTTTCCCTCTAGGCCGTCATCGCTGCATTGGAGAAAACTTTGCTTATGTTCAAATTAAGACTATTTGGTCTACTTTGCTTCGTTTGTATGAATTTGATCTTATCAATGACTATTTTCCGACTATAAATTATACAACAATGATACACACACCTAATAACCCCGTTATCAGATATAAGAAGAGGTCATTGTAAATTCTGGTCCTAAAGCCTTACTTATTTAAGCTGTGTGAACTAACAGACTTTTGAATAAAATTGTGACAGAATGAGTGGCAAATGGAGGCTGTTGCATCTACTGTTAGGAGAGCAAAAGTCATCTACCAAATGCAGAGTTTTTGCATCTGTTTTGTTTGACCCCACCATTTACTGCTGCTGTGTATAATTGCTTGTTTTACAACTTTCTCATTGTGTTTTTAAAGCAAAAGTGTCTTTTCTATTGGTGTAACACTTTCAAGATGCACGCCAGGTCTTTCATGAAGAAATAAGTGATTTCTACAAGCGGAACTTTTTTACTTTTGAAAAATAATTAAGGATTACTTTCCCCAGATAACTAAGGGGCAAGGCTGAATACCTTACCTCTGCACTCAATTACAGTAAATCCATCAGGGAACAGGCACCACAGGGGAATGTACTTGGTGGTGCCCTTCCTTTGGCATTTATGATTCTGTTCCAGGCAAGCGAGGGATGGTCTTGGCTGATTTAACAAAATGTTACTGTACGGCTAAGTAGTAGACAGAGTACAAAATGTTCACAGGTAAGTCTTTTCAAGAATAAGTCATTTAACTGTCTAACTTGAAGTAGTGGTAAAATGCTTGGGTTCAGAAAGCAACAAACAATTCTCTAAAAAAAGTTCTGAAAATAGTGATCTCTGGAAGCTTGATGTACAGTGTGAAAGTAACAATATGATGATACAAACCCATGAATTTTGTAAATAAGATGTTTGTGTATAAAAGGGTCACAAATTAAGTGAAATAGCTGAATGTTGTCCAGTTTGGTACTGATGGACCCATCATGCAGATTGTTAAATGGTATTTGGTTCAAAAGTGGTGATGATAAATGGTAATGAGCTCTGGCTCCTGTGAATTTTGAATTAAATTTATAAGCAAACCTCTTGGGGAAGTTTTCTGTGCCCAACTCTGTCAGTTCTTTTTGAAAAGCTTTAGTAAGTAAATTTGTAATAAAGCAACTTGAATTAGTCATGCTAAGAACTCCCTCCACCCTTTATCAGTGCTCAGTCTGTCCTGTCTTTCCTGGTCTGAACTCAGTTACAAAACCTTGTCATACAAAACCTTGTTACAAAATCAGTCATAGCATCTGAGGGAATGCAGGATCTTCTCTTCCAGCCCTGTCAGATATGACCAGGAACTGCAGAAGCCAGGCTTGTACCTGTCCTTCTCTTCAGCAGCAGTGCTTTGGAATCTGTAAAAAGTAAAGCTGCAGCTACTACAAGCAGCACGAGCACAGGCAGGAGCAACCTGTTCTGTGTGAATAAGGGAGCAGTTCTTGAACACAGTTAGAAGCATGAAGTCATCTTTATTTCAGTACTTTGACAAAATACCCATAAAATTCAAAACTTCTACCATTACAAAAATAGGTCTCTACAAGTGATATTCTGTCTGCACTGCCAGTAGCAAATATTACGAGAGTCAATGTAATTTCAGTAGCCTTGCCAGAAAAAGTGCAAGTAAACTTTGCTGAATGTAGCTCAATTTAATTAATACACAAGTTTCATCTTCGCACCCTTTTCATAAATACACACTTCATAAGTTAATCATTTAAATTAGCATTCCACAAATATACATGTAATTTAATGGTGGGGGGTTTTGGGTTTGGGGGGATTTTTTTGGGTTTTATGTTTGTTTGGAGGGGGGTTTTTTGTTTTTTTTTTTTGGGTTTTTTTTCCATGAACACAAAGTGCCTACATACATAAATCCCAGTCTATGTGGGTGTGCCAGGATGGAACTGTATACAATCGTATAGCTGTGTTCATATTGGTCCCACAATATACACGTTGTACAAAAGCACAGAAAGAGCACAGATTTACAGAAGGCAATCTGTTAGCATCACTGCCAGTGATGGACATGTTGAAGGGTATTATTATCTTCTCATACCCATGTGCAACTGAGTGTATGATGTTGAACCTGTAAGATGGAGAAAAATTTTCATCAAGATTACTTGGAACAAGTATATCAAGATGCAGCAGTGACATTCAGCTGAATAGTCTTGAAAGATTTTACATGGAAAATCAGAGAATAGTTTGGCTTGGAAGGGACCTTTAAAGGTCAAATCTTTTAAGAACAAAGCTTCTTCAAATGATGGATTTTATGCTGAAGTAAGACTTCAACACACTAATTTCAAAAATCAAGGTTGATAAATTTCATCCCATTGTTCTGAAAATTTTTGTGATGTATTCCCTTTGCAGCACAAAAATTGCCATAACCTATGGGACAAAACAGCTGTAACTCCTGTAGTCAGAGTGGTAGGAGAAGAAATTCCCCTTGTACTTCCACATCTCTATCTTTGGGTACATTTTCCTTCATATAGCTTACAGTCTTAGTAAGATGCCAGCTGAATCCTTGCACATTTATTAGAAATCAGGGAAAGTTAAAGTGTTACCAGTAAACTCAAAATCTATACTTAAAGCACATTTGTATGTTTCTCTTCAAATAATTTTATAATCTTCTTAATGAGCTTTTTGCTACAGCTCAGAAAAATGCCTCTTAAGGCTGAAATGCCTAAAATCAAAGTTGTTTGTTGTTTGTGTATTATTTTGAGAGAACCAGCACACACTTTGAAGTGTGCCTTGTGCTCCTAGGAGCTACAGGGAGGGCCACCTGAGCCCTTACCTGACTGCACGCTGCCAAGTCGCTTCTGTAGTGCCTCCAGCCGATGGATGTAGTCTGTCAGAGCTCTTTCGGGATCGTAGTTCTGCAGTTGAGAACAGGTGAAAGAGACTGGGTTTAAATCAGCATGCATCCCATGGAATCTAGGGGGAGAACAACACATGTCAAAAAGTGAAATTTCAAGTAAAAATATCAGCAGACACAGCAAAATACCGTAGGTAGGGATACGTTATGGTCTGGCCTGCGTGTCCCTTAGCTTACCCATGTGGTAGCCAGCACATCATACCCATGTAATCCTCCTGCCATTTACTGCCCAAGCCATCATACTGCCTCCCCCAGAGAAACCACTCTGCCCACTCATCTTTACTACACCTGATTTATTGCTGCATTTCTATGGGACAAAGACTGATCAGCAAATTGCTACTGAGACTACAGCGGAAGCCATGGTAGGTGAAAGTTTGCTTTCTATTAAGAAGCTTGTGTGAACAAGGACACCACCACCTTTACAGGATTCTACCTCTTGTCATTATTCTCAAGTAAAAACAGTGGCTATATAAGATTAAAGGTTTTTTTTCCATGTAAACTGTTAGAATCATCACAAACTAAGATTATACAGATGAATGAAAATGAATACATGTACATGAAAATGAAAAACCAAAATGGCTCGAATCTGATATTCAGTGAAGATCTGAGCTCACAACTTCATGTAGGCTCATCAAAGGCCGATGGCACTCATAAAACATTGCCCCTGATGAAAAATACCTGGTTTCACAGGCATCTGACTCACTGATACCTCTGGTATCACAGCTTAGGGCAGCCAACCAAAAAGATGTGAACAAAAACAAGCAGTGGAGCTGCCGAGCAGCTTCTGCCCACGCTCTAGTCCTGAGGCTGCAGCAATTCTTTCCTGCCCACAGTAAGCAGGTGACCTCAGCCACAGTGGGCGTCCCTGCTTTTGCCTTCCTTTGGCTGAGGGCACCTGAAGCAGCCCCTCTCCACACCACACTGGTGCCAACCAGCAGGGTGGGCAGGATTGCTTGGTTGCAAAGCCCAGACCCTACAGGTGTAGGTAACCACAGCTCCATCCAGGGTCTCTGCCAGTTCCGAGAACATGACGCAAACCAGTCTTCAGAAGTGTGCAAGCTTTGACCTTGATCAGGTGATGAGTAATCGCACACTGAATGCCTGAGACATAATTCTTTATATATCCTTACCAAAACAGTTAAATCTCATGGCATCAAAGATTACAAACCTTAGCAGTAAACACTGATGCTTTCATTTAGTTAAACAGTGTCTGACAGAGAATAATAATCTCAAATAAAACGTACGTATGTTGAAAGTTTACAGGAGATCTAGGAGACTCCATGCCTGACCTGGATCTATAGGAATGTCTTTGTTCTCCATAAAGATCCATGCCACCAGAGAATGAGTCAGGCCGTAATTCATTACCTAGAAATAGAAAAAGCAATGTCTTGAAAACTAAAAAAAAAATAAAAATTAACACCTTTTGCACTTTCCTGGGAATCTCAAATATGAGTTTTCTCTTTGCATATCAAAAAAATGGTATTTAACAAATGTAGACCACTTTCAGACTCCCTCAGGGAAAAGCAGAGGTGAAATTCTGGCCTCATTGAAGTCAATGAGAAAACTGACAGACTGAGCAAGGGTTTTAGTGCAGCTCTAGACAGTCAGTAAATAATAAAGAAGCTTCTCATTCTCCTTAGATTCCTACAAAAAACCAATCAGACAACTGTTATTCCCCAGACTTTAAGCTATAACAATGACAAGCTTTTGTTCTGAGGAAAAGGCCAAGGTGCAGATCTAGTAGAACTCCAATGACGCAGCTAAAATTGCTCTCATGAACACACTCTGTAGGGAAAGCTTCCATATTTTTTTAAATCCCACCCATGATGGAGTAAACAAGACTGAAGAGAAAGCAAATATGTTAGTGTCTGTGCTGAGCATTGAAACTCAGAAAACTGAGAAATAGATTAATCCAAGCAATTATAGCAAAAGGAAGGGGGAACAGCCCCCATTCATTCCACATGACAAAAATATAAATTAAAAACCATCTCAATTAAGCAGTGGTGTGACTTGTAAATACGATCTCTTCAGTCATTACTGGACTATGATTTACCTGTGGTCTGGCTAAAGACATCCCTGTTGATACTCAGAATACCAGAACCTGTAACTCTGTGCCATCGACGGACCAGGAACTTCATTCTGCATTTCAAATTAAAAAAATAAAACAAAAAAACCCAGCTTCAGGATAAATGAAATAGTCTGATAAAAATAATCTGCTCCTTCTATTCTTGGAGGTATAAGAATTTCTGGAACAGCAAGCAAAATTAATGCATGGGCATCTAAAACCTGAATATCAAATAGAAAACATCCTTATACACATCCCTAAGAAAGGGATTTTGCCCAAGCCTGCTTTCAGCTTCACATCTGCAATTCCAGTGATTCCAGAGGTGCTGCATAGGTTGAAGTGGACAGCAGATGGCTCAAGCACCTAAGCAACAGTGCATCAGCATTTTAAAATTATATTAATTATACTTTTTTGCCCTGTCTCAGCCCCAAAACTGCAACTGTAGAGTTCTATGAGTAAAAACGTCACAATAGGTACATGAATCGTTCCTTGAATTCATACTATGCACAAGGCCCAGAACAATAGCAAGCAGAAGTGCTTGGGGATTCAAACCTTTGTGAAGAAGGTTTGATAAAACATGGTAGTACTATGCAGTAATAACTTTACTTTTTCTTCCTCGTTGATTCCTGCTCATCCTTAGTCTTGTGAAATTCAAAGGACTACCTAGGTGGAGAAAATTGGTTCCTAAAACTGCATTATACTTACGTGTAAGAATTTAACCTTTAAAGGAAATGAAGTTGCAGAAAAAACCTTTGCAAGTAAATGCAATGCCTAGAATTGCTAATAATTTTTTTTAATACTATGTATCCAGTACGCTCCCTCAGTGATTATCAGATAGAGAGCCCTTTTCAACTCCAATCAGACTGCTTACTCCTATTACAGATTTTTACCTTGCTCTTCTCAACTTGTCACCCTACACAGTATCTACCTATATTCATGAGTACCAAAAATGTATCATTTGAACAGCATGGAACACGACAAGTTCTAGATTTCACTAGAGAGCTAGAAAAGCATTTAATAAACTGCATAGTCACATCTGTTCAAAATGTAACTTCCTCCAGTTTACCTTGAAATTGCGATGGACACTCTGACTGCAGAGCGAAATCGTGTAAAACCCTTAGAATGATGGGTGATGATTTCGAGGTCTGTGTAGGAGGGCTGTCCACCCATCCGTGCTATGAGGGCCAGTGTGGCTTCTTCACACTCCTGGAATCCGCCTAGTAACAGCAGTAAATATTTTTTCTGATATATGAGAGCTTTCCGAAAGCTCTCTGCTCGTAGGTATTTGCCATAAATTCTCTGCAAGAAGAAAAAAAGACAAAAGGCCCCATAAGCTCCAAGAACAACTACAGTTAGAAGTCTTTTGACACCATTACTTCTATAGCATTTCTGTGATTATTCATTTCTCGCTGTCATGGAGAAAACTGCACTGTTTTCTCACTGCTGCTCACACTTGTTGAATGCAGCTTCATAATTTGAGGATCACCTAAGTAGCAAGAAACAGAGCATACACAAAAGGACAGTGTAGGTGCTTACATGTCATTGTTGGGGAGAAAAACTAACAGTCTAGTGTCTGAGGATGAACATTTTAAAACTGAGTATCTGTTTACTCTGAATAAGCAGAGTGAACACAATGAAAAATAGGCCCAAGTAAAAATGAAAAAAGCAGCTGTAGTTAGTATGTGGGCAAAAATTCTTCCTACCCTTAAAACAGCATTTTCAGAATCGGATCCCAGTTCTCTGAGGAAAGCCTCGCTCCTGAGCTCTGCTCTCAGCTTGGAGAGCTCTGCATCGGCTTGTTTCAAAGATTTCTGCAGTGACAGCCTTTCTCTGTTCCAAGTTTCCTTCTCAGAGGCAACAAGAGTATCAATATTAACTCCAACATCTGATGAGCGCCTAGAAGACTGACAAAATAAAATTAACTTAAGCTGTGTTATTCTAGTAGTTGGTTTGGTGAAGAGCTCATAAAATTAATGAGAGAAAAACTATCCACTGATTGGATCTGAGGGTACCCTTGCATTCTGACACCTCAAAAGCAGTGAGTTTAGGAGCCCGATCAACGTCCTAGAAAAATACAGCTTCTCCAAAAAAACCCACACCCTCAGTTGGATCATACTAGCTTCATGATCCTGAAGCTGTCTGGATCTATTTGCTACTTGACATGGTGAAGAGACACAGATCAAAAAGTGCATTTAAAAGAAAAGAGAAGTTAACAAAAAGCAGCTGGGTAAAATCACAAAGTTTACACTAAACACAGAGAGTCGAGATACCCTGGCCACCAAACAAGAACAACTCACACCCATTGGCTCTGCAGAGGGAAGCTAAGAAAGACTCTATACATAACCCATTATATCAGCACCACTAAAGACATACGTAGTCTCCAGAAGGTTGTCTGTGCTGGTATCTTCTCAGTTCTTCCTCCAATTTCATAACAGCATTCCTCAAATTATTCTTTTCTTCACTTAGTTTGCTGACAAAGCCTGTCAGCTCAGCATTTTGTCTCAGCAGCCTCTCAGTCAGTGAGCTAGATGGAGTCCCAGGTGGTAGCACTAGCTTCAGCTACAAGGAAGAAAGAAAACCAAACACAGTGTGTATTAGATCCAAGTTGCCAACTTGAAAATGACTGGCTTACAGTGAAAAACTTTTGTAGATAATGACAGTAACTTTGTAGCAACTAAAACAAAGAAAACTGCAGAGTACATGTAAATGATACATTGTGTGACTTCCCTGTCTACACTTATCCTGTACCTTATAACAGAATATTTTCATACAAGCTCAATTGTACCAGCTATAACAATTTGCAAAGCTTTTCTACTATGTTTATGTTTATCTAACTTTGAGGAAAAGAAAAACCTCAAAGCTTTTTTCAAGTCACATTGAAAACACTTGCTTAAAGTACAGGTAAAGGACGAAGCCAAGCTCACTTAAAAATCAAGTGTTGCTGAATTCTTTGTAGCAGATTACCTCACTTCATTTTTTACACAGGTGCATGCTAGTCAATCTTCAATGGCCTTTCTGTTGGTAAATACAGGGCAGTTTAAGTAAATGTGTTGTATCAACACAATACAGTAAATATTAAATGTTGATTTTAATATCAGGAAGTACTGAGCAAAATTTCCTCAGTTATAGGAATACTGCTGAAAGGAAAATACATTTTCTTAAAGAAAAAGCCATGAGACTAAAAACGTTATAATGAAACTGGAAAAGTTTTAATTTGAAGCTGAAAAATCTCCTTTAAAGTATTTAAAATTGAAAAAAAAAATAAAAGGGAAGGGGTTTTTACACTTTACCAGCTTATAGGAGTTTTCCTCTACAAAGTACAGACCTGGGTAAGTACAGGCTTAACAAACTCCTTGCTAGTTTCTGCTCACAGCTCATCATCCAAACTCTCCCACCAAAGTTACAATATTGCAATCTCACCTCTTCCAGACAGGACAGTCCAGGCAGTATTTTCAATTCTGAAATAACTTCTTCAATAGCATTTTGTACTGCAATGAAATCTTGATCATCCGCTGTTTCAAACTGTAATCTGAAACAAAAGGACAGTTTGAACAGCAGGTACAGTCTGACACCACGAGCCAGCCCACAGGACTTTCCATGGATCCTATGCACTGTGTCTTTAGCAAGTCACTTCAGCACAATTACTGGAGACATGGCAACATTTTCAAGACTGCACAATGACTCTAAACTAAATTGTCTTGATTTGATAAAAAATGTGCATAGAACAGCTTCCACTCATTTGTAGACACGGATGTTCTACATGAACCACATTTAAAAGAGTGGTTCTGCTTCCCACAAGTCTAATGAATCTGTGTGAGCAAAATCTTAGGGTATTTTCCAGACATACTGCATTTTGCTTTGCCCAAATGAATGAACGAATGAATGAATGAATGAATGTTTAATATTAAATGACCATCACAGCAAAATAAAAACAGATTGAAACCTCCCATGGACCTGGTACCTTGTTATATTTTAATCTTATGGAGACAATAAAAAAATAAGAATCAAGATCAGTTTCAATTTACCATATTTTTTTTTCCTGGGGATGATTCAGAACAATAATCCCTATATTTATCCCCTTATTCATTATGACTTATTTAATTACTGAATTGTTTTAAATTCACCTACCTACACCATACCCAAAATAAACCTTATCACTTCTCAGAGAAAAAAAGACAATATTGCTGTGATTTCTAAAGGATCCTGTTAAACATGTAAGATTTAGAGCAGCACTTGATACTCTGTGATCCTGTCTTCCATCAGTATACCTCAAGTAACAGCACACACTATAAAAGCAGAACAACCCCAAACTCAATTAAATCCTGCAGTCTGTGGATTATGATTCAAACCCAAAATATTAGCTTGCTGGTTGCTATTAACAAAACCAAAAAGCTGAAGACTGGTCTAACCTGCTAGCAGCTTTCCGAGCCAACTGCTTCAGCTTTGGAAATGCATTTTGCAGCGTTTGTCTGACTTTTTCCAGAATTTCAGTAGCAGCGGAGAAGTCTCCTGTCAGCGTGCGGTAGGTCAATTCATTTGTCTCAGCTCCTTCTATTTTTTGTTGGAGAACCCAGTTTCTTGTTCTATCATTGGGTGTATCCCAAGTAGTCTGGAAAGAGATACGTGTTTTTATATATATACAGAATGTATGTGATGCAGTGCTGTAAAATGAAAACATATGATTCTGAAACACACCCAGAAACTGAAGAACAAACAATTCTGACACAGAAAGAGGTTTAGTGTGACTACAGCACTGCCGTAGTGACCCCTAAACTATCATTTATGAAAGGTATAGTGTGATGTCTTTCTTGGCTAAGATCTAGCAATCATAGAGCTACAGTGTGAATTCAGTCAGCAGGAAGTCACCAAGCCTTTCTGTTTCTTCCATCAGCAGCTCCTTTACCAGTTGTACATGGAATTTGGGCAACTGGGCCTTTGTGTTTTGGTGACCAATTCAGTGTCAGAAGAATAGGGGCTGGAAGGTCAAGGAGGTCAGTCCATAGTCACAGGCCACCACACCACCAATGCTGCCACAAGGCAAGCAACACCTTGAAGATGTGTTCCCGACTAACAACCTCCCAACACTGCCATGGACAAACTGCTATCCCTCACAAGGAAACCTGAGTCCATGGCTCTGCCACTGGCTGTTTGACTACAGTGTGACACCAATGAAAAAAAGCAGAGTGTTGTAAATGTCAAAGGAAGCAGCAGAAGAATCATTATTTGAAATTCCAGGCAGATCCTAAAAAAGCAGATCATACTGCTGATGAGGAGGGGGGGAAAACCCAACAACAGCTGCTGTCAACCTGATCCAAGGGAAGACTATTCACTGACCACAGTGCTGGCAGTTACCTCTGTGCAGAAGAACAAGGTGCACAAACTGAGCATGGCAGGAAGGCTGCTGATGTCACAATTACCAATACTGAACATCCTGCCTCTACCTGTAAGTAATTTCAAAATGCTTCAGAAGATTAAAACCAGTAGCCAAATCAGATGGAGAGAAAAATTTCCTTCCTGGCTCCACAAATAGATAACTGGCAAAAAGCACGGAATGATGTCAAGATGGGCAAAAACATGGTCAGCAAAGAGGCAAGTCTTCTGTGACTATCCACAAATCACTTAGCCAGCAATGCCTATCTTGTACAGGAAGTTTCTAAAAGTTTTAAAAGTAATTTTAAAATAATTTTACAATTTTCCAAACTTTTTATGAGAGAGAAAGGCAACAGAGTTTCCAACTTTCATTCATCAAAAACGAGGATAAATTCTTAAATTGATTTTTTACCTTGATTTCTTTCTTCTACTTTGTTACCTAACATACACATACTCATGAATATGCTTGTTTGATCGCTTACTCATTTATCTTTTGAAGCTGTTGGAAGATCACTTTTAAATGTTTCAAAGACCCTTTGAGGTTTATGAACTAAAGATTAAGGGCACTGACCTGGAGCATTTCTTAGTAGGAACAGCTCATTCCTGCAACTGGTTGCAGGGAATGTTCTTGTCCTGTACTGAGACACAAAATATGTGTATACATCCAGATGTATTTCTCCTGCTCACTCTCCTCCTTACACACTTCTATAACTTCACTCTCAGGAGGAGACACGTGAATAGTTTTAGGTAGCAAACTCGAATGCTTTACCTTTCCCTTTCTCTTTCTCTGGTTCTATAATCTTCAGGCTATTTTATAGATTGAGTAAAGGCACAGAGGCACACAATGCTAATTGAGCAAAAGAATTAAAGCTAAATTGCATATTTCAGTATTACACATTGCTTTCAGTCCTACTGTACCTCATTTGGATTGTGGCTTGGTGTCCTTTCGGCTTCCTTTCTTCCTTCGTTCTCCTGCTCTTTTTTCTGTAGATCTTGGATTATTTCCTGCAACTTCTTTGTTTCATTCTCTAATTTATGAACTTCTTGCTTCTTTTCTCCAAGTTGCCACTGAAGGTCTTCTACTTTGGACTCCAGTTCATGAAGTTTTTTCTGTGCTATTATGTTAGCATCTTGTTCTGCTTGTAATGCTTTCCTCTGGATCTGCCTTTCTTTTTCCATTTGCTGTCTCACTTGCACAGATTCCAGTTTATACTTCTCCATCTCACTTACTAACTCCACTATACGGTCATGCTTGTCATCCATTTGTTTCTGTAGCTCTTTAAGTAACTCCTCAGATGGATTAGGTGTTCCAGCTTGCCCCTTATCTTCAGCACTTTGAAGCTGAGCACATAGCTCCTTTTCCCTTTCTAGGGCACTGCTTATTTCGAGAGCTCGAACCTTCTCTGATTCAAGAAGCACCTGCAACTCAGAATTACGGCCTCGCTCACGTGACAGCTGGGCAGCACTGAGTGCTTCTTGGGATTCGATTTTCTGTTGCAGATCAGTTGACAGCTGTTTCTCTCGCTCCAAAAGTTTAGTTAACTGTAAGTTCTTTTGTTTTTGATCTTCAAGAGCAAATTTTAAATCCTTTCAAAAAAACCCAGAAGAACTGATTAAAGCCATTCGTGTACACTTTTCATTATCTTCTGCAAATTGCGTATCTGCTACCTCTTTTAACAGATTTTGCTATACATAATTAATGCGACAATACTCTGAATGCTGGAGTTACATCTGATACTAAAATATATCACAGGTATCTTTATTCTAAAATCAGATCATCTCATAAAAGACTCTTTGTTACACACATTTTATAATGAGACACAAAAAGCTGTACTTCTGAAATTGAAGATAACCAGCTGCTTTTACTTTCTAAACCTCTGAAAATGATTTTTCAACTTCAGATTTCAAGATGTGAATAAATGTATGCTGTTGAAATGATTGCTTTTTTGTCTTAATACTTGTACTAGGATACCTGCTGTCTCCCTCACTATATGAAGTACTGCAGAGGTACCAAGGAAGCTAACTAATGCATTTTCTCCAAAAATAAACTCCCTAGTTTGATTTTCATGAGATGAAACTGCTGACTTTTAAAATGGAGACGAACAATATGTCTCCTTAAATAATATTCTTAAATACTGTATTTTATGAGTTAGGTTGTGGTGGGGGCTGGATGTAGCCATGTTAGCAGTATCTTGTCCCCTGGAATAACTGAGGGCCCTTACAGAATCTTTTAATCTTGGCCCTGAAAAGCAATGTAAAATTCCTATTGATTTAAATGGACTGTGCATCAGGCCTTTTTTTTCTCTGCCACACAGATTCTATACATCTTTCTTCAGCTCTAGATGATATAATACTGCAGCTGAAAACAGAACATGGAGCATGCACTGGACAAAAATCTAAGCTGAGATGAAATGTTAACCAAAAGAATATATTTCATTCCCTGATGTTCCAGGACATTTGGGATTATGGAATACCTCAAGCTCTTCTCTTCCTCTTTCCTCACTGCGTTCTATTTTAGCTTTTTCCTTTTCCAAAGCCCACTGTAGCTCTCTTGATTTTTTCTGTTCATTGGCCATTGTATCCTTGAGAATATCTAGCTCAGCTGCTTTTTCTTTAACTTCAGTCCTAAAAGAGAAATGATCAACCTTTACATTAGGCAATGGCTCTAATCCTACCACAGTAAGGTCAGTTACTTGATATTTATTCTGTCTTGTGCACTGAAAACAGTGTAGTAGAGTAACAGAGAAAAGTCTGTTTAGAAAAACAAGACTAACTCAAAACCAAAAGAGTTGCACAGCTCAAGAACCACAGAGTGTGTCCATCCTGATATACCTGTAGCTGCCATTTTTTATTAATTTGTGTCTCAGAGGCAGTTAGCATTCAACCAAATTGAGTCACTGGCCAAAATCCCCAAGAATGTGCTTCTTGCTGGCATATGTCTCAAGAGAAGAAATTTATATTGTGGGGAAAAGAAAAATCTATGACCTGAATTTTCATTTTTTGCAAATCAATTTTGCATTAGTTTGCAAAGGAATTTTGCTCCTGATAGTCTGTAAAGGCTGCAAGGTAATCTTTAAAGTAATCCTAATTCAAATTTGAGATTAATTTGTTAGCTCTGAGCTGAACATTAAGACACTGTACATGGGCACATCTCTCTGGTATAGGCATAAATAATAATGGCTTTCTGCCGAATATTTGGCCTGTTACTTCTGCTACCAACCATGTCAAAGGAACACTTAAGGAGTACTTATGGAAGTACTTGCAAAGTCATCTTAACTTTGGATTTTTTTTCTCCATGTTCAGTTTTAGAAGCAGAAAAACCTCTAATAAATATGGTCTACTAATTAGCTCATATACAGTAGCCTACTGTGTCCAAATTTAAAAAGAAACTTGATATTAATACATCATTAAATCAAACTATGAATTGAATTACATTTTTTACTGAATGGAACAAAAGTCTATTTTTTTCAGACATGTTTTACAGAAAAACTGAGAAGCATTTAAATCACGCCCTTAATAAAATCAGTATTATGATTTCAGATTAGGAAAGAGAATCTTCACAGTCAACACAGAAAGCTGAACTGCCAACTGAGAGCCAACCTGATGGTTTCTAGATCCTTGAAGTGCTTGTGCTGTGCTTTAAGGGTTGCTTCAAGCTCTAGTTTGGCTTGTGCAAGTTCATTCTTCAGCTCTGCGCCCATCATTCTCTCTGAATTCAGCTGTTCCTGAAGCTCAGATGCTCTGTCCTTCATACTCCGGAGCTCCACTTGCATCTCCAGTATCTGTAACTGCTTCTGCTGCATATTATACTCCAGTGTTTCTAATGAGAATATCATTAATATGGAAATTATTTCATAAACAAACACTGTCCAAAGCTTTCCCTAGCCAGAGCATAACCATAAGTCCACCATTAAGAGTGATATTTTAAAATAATATATTCTTTCATTAGTGGAATAAAATCAAAATCATGCCTTTTATACTTGAATACCTTTCACATTTTCAAGAATTCACTTCAACTCCTGAACTTCTTAAAGGCTACAAAACATGTGCAACCATATCAATATGCATAATTTGGATAATGACTAACATAACTGAAGTTAGGCATATATATACTGATGACCAAATTTTTGTGACTAAACACTGACAGTAAGCTTTAACTTAATTTTAAAGTATACCTGCTCTGAATTTTTTGTTCTTCGTTCTAATTGTTTCTTAGTTTCTGCATTATGACTGACTATCCAACTTAGACAATTTCAAATCTGTTGAACCTAAACAGTGAAGCATATACATGGAAAATAACCTTAAAATACAAGCCCAATTTTTATAGCAATGGAACATAACTTTGTATCGCTTTCAATTTGATACAAGTCATAAGAACACAGACTTTATCTTAATTTTTTCAAAATTAGTTGAATAAGATTGAAAAAGATGAAAAGTATGCATGTTCAGAACATGCGTATCAAAATCAGAGGGCAAAGAAAGTCAGCATTTTTGTCACAACATTATGAGCACTGGCATGAAAGCATTTGGAAACACTCATATATTACCACAGAAGTCACTTTGGCTTTTTGAATCAATCTCTTGTTCTCTCTTTGGATTACTTTTCATCTGAGCATGCAATACTTGAATCTCCATCAGCAAACTTCTTCTGTCTGCATTCTGAAGACAGTCCATTGCCGCTCTCTGGTTAGTAGCCTATTACCATTAGAAACATTTCAACGTAAAACTCCAGATTTTTTTAGAATATCTAATTAGAATAACTAATAATAATATAATAAAAATATAATGATAATAACAATATCTATGGTGTTGATATCACATTTACTTATGTATTTATAGTGCCTGCACATTCAAAACACATTCAATTAAGTCAACATTATAATACTCTGAAGAACTATTTTTTCATTTCTCTACTAGGCATCCAAGCTACAGAATGAGAAGAGCTATCAGTTTTCTGGCAAACTGTAATATTTCTTACTAATCCTTCCATGTTCCAGAGGAGGTAACTGACCTCCCTCTGTCCCATAGCAGTCTTATCACTTTCTCTTCTTACAGCTTGCTTCATATATACAAGCTACCTTATTCTCTTAGACAGTATAACATAATTCTAATTAACTTAATGACATCAAGCTCAGGACAGCTGTGTTTAATTAAAATTCATCTTCAAAAGCTGTATTTTTATTATAACTTGTGCACCCAAAAATCTCTTTTCCATACCACATAATTTTTTTTAAAGACACCACTTTTCCCTACAAGTCTGACTTTGTTTTCAGTCTTAGACTGTCAAAACTACTATTAATATGTATATTTTTAATGGATTTATACATTCAAAATTAAAATCTAATGTAGACAAACACACTTTGACTACAGTATGGTTTATATTACCTGCTCTTGTAGTCTGTGCTCTAACTGATTCATCAATATCACTGCATCTCTTGTGCCCAGTTCTGCAAGTTCAGTTTGAAACGCAGCAAGAAGAACATTTTGTTCCCTCACAAAAAGCTGTTGAATAGCACGTAGAAGTTCTCCTCGCCAGTCTGAGACATTTTCAGGAGACTCAGTACTTGCATAAATCTGCAGTGGTATAAAACAAATTTAATCATCAAAATTGAAAATTATAATGATGTAATCTTTATGTACAGTGTGTTTTTTCAGTGGAATATTTAGCTTTTCTTACTCAATAACTGTGTAACATTCATTCACACAAATGGATGCATTTATTGTATATGTTATGATTTCTTCTGCATTCACAAATGCTAAACTTTTATCTGTGTTTAGATGGAGGCGATTTAGCTATTTGTAACTGAAAGCTTAGGCCTGGGTAGTTACTATTTATGTTATTGCATCACATTATTATTTTAATTTTTATGTTACATGTATGTTCCTAGGCTGTGACAGAGCTATGTAGCAGTGTGCAGATTTTGTGTATGAGAAAGATTTCATTTTAAATGATACGAAGTTATTCTCCCCACTTTGCATGCTGAAGGAAATGCTAAAATAATAGAAACTACCTGCATATATCCAAAAGTCTAACTGGGATAATTTAACAGGCAAGTAAGTTCTAAAAGGTTTTAAAAGATTACTGATTAATACTATGTTGTATTTTAAATAATTCTCTCACTACAACATCTCTCACTACAATATCTTTTTAATAACATCTAAGTTCTACTACACCAATAAATAACATAATTAAAAAATCTACTTCAACTGTTCCTGGAACATGCTTTCAAAATAGAATTCTTTTGAAAAGGTGGATCTATACAGTCAAGAGATATCAATGCACAGAAGAATAAATACAAGCTGTAATTGAAGACAGATTATTACCATAAAGTGCAATATGCAGTTTTACAGCATATTTTAAAAACATTTTGCCTTGTAACACCATATTTAAGCATTTAAACCTGAACTGTGAATGTGTCTTATCAGGTTATCATAAATTATTTTTTATTTAGATAGGATCTTATGACATCATTTATACCTCAGCTTCTCTATGAAGTTGCATTTTTGCAATCAGGTCTTTCAAAGATGAAATGGTGCTTAGAAAAGCTTTTCTTTCCTCTTGCCAAGGTTCTGGCTCTTGCTTATGAGGTGACACATCTCTTTCACCATATGGAAATTCAGTGAGAGACAGCACCTGGATGCCTTCATGATGGACTGCTCTCAGCAAACCCTACAATAAATGCAAAAAAAAATCAGTAATGCCAGTAACAACAACATATAATAAACCCAACAACAGTAATCATAATCTTATTTCATACATATTGGAATACTTGTACTTCTAATTTGATCAGCGTAAAGAAACTATTTATACTTCCTCGTATCAAAGATGGACGTTTCACTGAGTTACTAATATCTCTCAAATAGAAACGTATTAAATAGGTGTGTTTTTCCTCAGTTTCAAAAGAAAATTTGCATTGTACATCTGTCAAATCAATTTTTCATTTTTTAGAATAGTTGCTGATGGAAACTGACATTTTAAAAATAAAGTCTTGGGAAGCTTCCAAGTGAGCTTCGCAATTTATTTTTTGAAATTACTATGAAGCTGGGGCTTTGTCACAGAAGACCTTTTTTTAAATGTAATTAAAGCATGATAACTTTACTGTTTATAATAAACATGTATGTTTGCTTTCATAACACAGATATTATTCTACACCTATACCAATAGAATCTATAAAATTATGTAATATATGATCATGACATTATCATTAATACAGTATACCTACAATAAATTATAATTAACAATAGTTTTCTCATAATCATAATTGAGAACAAGTTATTTACAAAACTCATATTTAACCTAATTTAAAATGCAAAAATGTGCATCATTGTTCAAAATTATTTTAAAATGTATTAAAATTGTCAACACTAAAACTTATCTAAATGGTTCTCTTTTCACTGTATCAAGCAGCAGCTAATCTAAACTTTTGATAGTATCACTCTCGTTCCATTACAAAAAAAAAAAGATCAGGTCTATTTTACCTTAATTTTTTTTGGAAGTAAATCGCCTTCATCTATTCCTTCAGATATTGTGTCAGATCCCTGGGTCTGAGCAAGGTACATTCCCTGACTCCAGTCTGAACTGGAGTCTAAAATAAAAGCAGAGAGAAACATAAAAGCTGGATTACTGTGAAGCTTTGAAGAACAGGCATCAAAACAGTATTTTTTATCTCTTGTTGTAATAGGTAGTTGCATGTCACTAGGGGTTGATTCTAAGCCTGGACACTACCTGTTTTATAGTTTTGCTTCTTCAGTGTCAAAGAAGCAACAGCAAAACAAAACTAAAAAAAAAAAAAAAAAGGGAACACAAAAAACCCAACCAAACTTAAAAGTCTTAGTTTAGTTTTAATGGAGAAACAACTACTTATACAAACACTTCTGCCAAATGACACCCTCTTAATATGCTTAGCCTTCCCCTTGAAAATGATCACAATTAATAATTTTTACTGCTCTTGGAGAAGTCAGCACCTGTTCTTATCTCCCACTGCTAGGGAGCTGTAGATTTAAATACTATTAAGAGATGATGAAGCTACACTGAAGAGATAATGTAATAGGTAAGAAGAACATAGGAACTACACTGGGAAGAAAAAAAAAAATTAGCATCTGATGCCTCAACTCAAACCATCTCCGCTTTAGACAGTTTCCTTTTGTAGCAAATTATTAGACATGGCATGCTCAGCATCTTCTGCTAGTGCAACAGGCTTCTACTTCTCTCTGGGGAGTAGCTGTTTTGATTTCTTCGAGCACAAACTCTCTGACAGCAAACTTAATACATAATGCTGTTTGAAATATATAAAAACTTTTTTTCTTACCACTAGAACCTCCATCTCTAGCTTGATATGGTGGAGAACGTGCTACTCCAGAAACAGGGATTCTCTGTATTTAGAAAAGAAAACAATCAAATCTTTAAACACGCCTCACCCTTTAAACACTCTAAATAAGGGACAGGAAAAAAGCAGGAAACGATTTGAGCCTCTTTATTCCACTTCCCCTGCAATCACAGTAATAAAACCGGAGCTGAGAAAGATGGCATTCAACAATACGCTTGCCCCCACTTGACAGAACAGGACAGGTTACAGGCAGAAGCACAAGGATGCACCTGATTACCCTTGCAACTTAAATTGCTGAGGAAGGGGTTCACAGCCTCTCCCAAGGCCATGGAAACATTAGAATACTTAAAAGCTTTATACTGAACATGGAGTGGTTCACGCCTAACAGACTTTAAATGGAAATTTTTGTAGAAAGAGCAAAAGCATGAACTGAAGTAGTTCAATGAATACAAAATAGGATACATACCTCTTTGGCTCGTAGAGTTTCTATGACTTCTTTTAAAGTATTACATTCTTCAGTCAATACTTGCACTGCAACAAACTTCTCTCTCTTTAATGCTTCAGATTCAGAGATATGCCTTGTCTCCATGTCCATGATTTCAGCAGCATGGAGTTCTTGCATTTGGTCAATTTTTTCAGTAAATTCTCTTATGATCTCTGCAATCTCTTCTGAAGAACATTCATTTTGCAAATCAATTTGGATTTCTGCATTTTTAACAGAGACTGGTGAAGTTTGCATACAGCTGTTGATTTCTACAGTCTTGTCTGTTTGCGATGAGGAACTTCTTCCAATTAGAGAAGACTCACTGGTTGACAAATCACATGATATTTCTGCATCCTTCTTGCTTTCAGTTTTTGCCATTTCCTTGTCCTTTCTCAGGTAACTTGCAAGCCTCTCTTCTGCTTGAACTAGATTCTCTTTAACTTTGCACAGGTGTTCCTGAAGATGCATCAGGCTTGCCTCTTTTACCTGTAAATATGGGGACTCTCATTAGCAGTCCTTCCAAATACTTCAAATATCTGAAATCCAAGCAATCCTCTAAACCATTACAGCTTGGTTCAGTCCTATTTTAATGCAGTTACAACACATGGTATCAGAAATTATCTCCTAAGAAATACATCTGTAGATCCACTGTTGGACTGCAGTGGACTGTAGAACTATGTACTTTGGCAGCAAGTGAAGATTTGATCTACAGCATCAGCTCTGTTCCATTGACAGTAGGCACTGACTGATTGTTTTTCTTGGTGGTATTCTCAGTAAAAGATTAGAAAAAAAAACTATAGCAGGCATATTTGCACACTAAGCCCTGTATAATCATTTGCTTTAAATACAATATGTAACAATCTGGTTCTTACTGCTAGTTCTTGCTGAAGTTTTTCTGCCTTTTCTCTGTAACTACTCAGTTCTTCCTTAGCAGCAGCTGCCTCTTCTTTAACTTGTTCAAGTTCACTCATAAGGACATTTTCTTTTTGACTTTCAATGAGCTGCGCTCTAACCTAGATGGCAACACAAGATAGGGAAAATGGTAGAGAATCAAGTATTATCAGCACTGATCACTTTCCCACTAACTTACAAAATGAAAAGACCAAAGGGGAAAACAAGTGTATGTCATTTAGATTAACACAGCCTCAAAAAATTAAGACTAAGAGACCATGGGAGGAAAGACTATCTTCTTACAGTTTACTGAACTGCAAGCAGAAATTGCCTACACCACACAGAGGGCACTGGGAGGAAGGTCAGAAGAGAGTAGGAAATGAGGTCTGACAATATTATTTAATTTATAAGACATTTATGACATTAATTCAATCTGCATTGGGATGAAAGATCCTAGAACCTTTTCTTGTCCAGTACTGGGTTCCATGATTGCTGAAACTCTCAAGTTCAGAGACACCAAGCCCATGTTCGGATTATCAAGCATAGTCAATTTTGACTGAAGGTTTTAAATTCAGAGGCAACAAACCAGTGCTAGATGGAAATCAGGATAAATGTATACTGGAAAAACTATTGATGGGAAATATCTTTGGAACTGAGATGGGAAAGTGAGAAAACACAGACCAAGATCAAAATAGACATAAACAACCAACCTCCCTCCCAAAAATACCTGTACAGACAAATTGATATAATTTCCCATGTCATTCTGAATCCTCTCTTAGACAGTTCTTATAGTTTTAATTTTTATATCTCTACCTCCACATCATGTAAAAGTGTAATTCACTCCACTCTATGTCAATTCAAATTAAGAATAAGAAAGTATATGTCCAAAATTCAAACCCACCCTGCATTCATAAAAAGGCAAGATGTTTTTAATGCAAAATGGAAACCGATAGTGAGGTTCACCTAAAATAACACCCCCTCTCTTCTTTACAATAACTCCAGGAATAATACAGAAATGAAAGTACCCCACATAGCAGAATATTCCTAGAATTATTCTCATTAAGAACCATTTCATTTATACTTTACATAAAATAACAAGTTTTAGTGAAAACAAGCCAAAAGAAAACATCATCCAATTACCTGATATGTCTGCATTTCTTCTTGCTTTATGTATTTCTGAATCTCTCCTTTATATTTTTCTTGAACCTCTTCTAGTAATTGCTGAAGCTCTAAGAATCGCTCTTCTTTCACTTTAGCTTCCTTTTGTGCAACTTTAACATTTTCTTTCTCTATCTCCAAGTTACGATTTACCATTGACAGTTGGTCTTCCATCTCATCAAGCTTCTGTGTTAAGAATGATAATTTTGACTCTGTCTCATTTTCAGTTCTGCCGCTCAAACCCACTGTTTGGTCATTCTTGCTTGCTTCCTCCACATGTTTTGAAGCTTCCTGAATTTCCTGCATGAATTTTCTCTGCTCTTGAACTGCATTTAGCTGAACCTGACTCACAAGAGCAGCAGCAACTTTCTCCACTACTGTCTTTTCCAGTTCTAATATCCTCTTTTTAAGCATTTCCCTTTCAGCCTTGCTTTGCTCTTTCAGGTCTTTTATTTCATTGTAGGACTGGCACAGTTCTGAGTCTTTGTCCTTAATGCATGCCTGAAGTTGCTGCAGATGCATCTGCATCTTGCTAATGGTGACTCCTGTATTCTCTTCAGAAGCTCTAAGCAGGGACTGATCTAGCACCTCTATCTCCTCACATAAGCCTTCTTCCACTTGTTCAGTTTTCCCATTGCTCTTATCTTCTGGTTTTGACATATCACCTTTCATCAGTGCACATTTATATTTCTCTGTTATTCTTTCATGCTCCTTTTTTAACATACTTATTTCTTGCTTTAACTGGTTCATTTCTAACTTAGTTTCCTCAAGCTCATTCTTTGTTCGAGATGCATCTGCATTTATGTTTTCTACTTGTTTTTCCAGAGCTTCCTTTTCTGCCAGAACTGTTTCAAGCATGTGTTTCAGACTGTCAGGATCTTCTTGAAAAGCAGCAATGTCTGCAGGTGTTTTTTGTTCAATAATTGCCAGTTCCTGCTGAAGCTTATCAATTACATCGTTCAACTGCTCTACTTCCTCATCATTTTTTTTCTTCACACGTTCTTGTTCACTTTTCAGACACTCTACCCGGGCTTCAAGCTCCCGTATATGCTCATTTTGCTCTTCAATAACCTGGGGGGAAAAAACCCTCAAACTCAAGAAAAGGACTTTATAAAAGGTAACTGTTAAACCCTCAGATAATTTTTGTCCTGGACTTCACAGAAACAGTTTAATCAAATGTTGAAACATTTTGTAAAAGAAAGTATGTTCTCAGTGAATTTCCCAAATATGATGTCTCTTCTAAAGTTTTATGTGAATCAAGACATCTTCAAACAGGATTGACAAAGTAACCTGTGACCATAAAGAACTGCAAAACAGTCATTAAAACATCAGATGAAGTGAAAGCATTTCTAATATTCAGAGAAATACAGAACACTTTTAATCTGAGACTGCAGAAAACACCTATCAGTTCACTCTGACATTTCCTACCACAAACCTAAATATGTGTTTGTCTGTTTCTGTGTGCGCACACACATATGCAGAGTGCTCAGAGACATGCAGGGCAAATAGTTCTCACAGACCCAGAGTACAATTATTTCTTTGTGCTATACTTTAAATCAAAATAAAGAGAGACAAAGTTATAGAAGTATTTATTTTACAATATATATGACTATCCAAACAAAATTCAAAGAGAATGGTGAAGACATGAAGTGCTGATGAACACTAAATTTACTAAATGAAAAATTCTTAGCAAAAGGAATAAAAAGAAGTTATTAGAGTTCAATAGAGTAAGTTTAATAAAATTCATTAAAAAACCTTCTTGTTAAATTGCAGTAGGGGCAAATTTTCATTTGAATGTAGGTGAATGACAAAATATTTTGTCTTTACAAAGACAAAACAAAGACAGCCCAGACTACTACTACTACTACTTCTTAGTAGTAAGTCTAAGAAACAAAGTGGATATATTTTTTTAATGCAATGTTTGGAAATCTGAAATGAACAGTGCTTCTATACTGGAAATGAAAAAGACAGAAGAAAATATGTAAAAAATATTTGAAAATACATATTATAGAAAAAAATCAGTTATGGTATCTAAAATAAATATCTAAATAAATATATATATTTATATATGGTATCTAAAATAAATATCTAAAAGGGCCTTTTAGAAACATGAAGAAAAAATGTAGAAAAGAAGAAAGATAACTAAACTCATTACTCAAATAGCCATGCTTTTTCCTTTGTCTCTTGATACTTTACTACGCTTAGTTAGTTAAATAGAATAAGTCGATGACTTTGTAATAGGCATAATATGTACAAAAATAAAAGATAAATGTGACTATATAAATTAGGAGGGCTGATTTTCCAACCAAAAACTTAATTTCAAAAATACATAGAGACTACAGAAAGCTCAAAATCATAGAATGGTTTGGTTTGGAAAGGAACCCTTTCGGGTAGGAAGGGACCTTAGTTTCAATCCCTGTGCCGCAGGCAGAAGCAGGAACAGTGATCCTGGTGATTGCTATCAACTCAGCATAACAGTTTCTGTTCTTCATAACATAATGGAATAAAGGCCCACAGAAGGCAAATACAGTAATTAAAAGAAAAGCACTTAGTGAGATGAAGATGTCTAAGTGACTTAGAAAAAGGATTAACATAAAAATTATCTATTAATATTTAATACTGATCTCACAATCAAGCAAAGTAATTATTTAATGTCCCAAAAAATAAAACCAAGTAAGAGGATAAAACTAAGAAAATGAAGCTTCATATAACAGGAGAAGAACCAATCATTAAAATGAATTATAACCGACTCCTGGGGTAATCTTCTCAAGGCAAGAATTTTAACTCTATTACTAGAGTGATTGTATAGAGCAAAACCATTCTGGATTCCTGAAGTACCATGTTTCCTAAATCCGATTTCCCAAATCCAATTCAAAGTTCTGTCATTATTCACTGAGGTTCTTTATAACTGAATTTTGCACACAAAGTCTCAGTGACATTATCCAGCTCAGTCAGAGCTCTATTTCAGTGGGTTAAATATGTCCTAGTAAATGTTAGTCCAAATGTTCAGTCAACTGAAGGGTAACAGAAATCCTGTTCTCAACTTAGAGAGTAATACTTGCTCTTGAGTTAAAGCTTATGGCTCATAAATGTCATTTAAAGTGGCAAGAATCAAAAATTCATCCACTGAAAAAATCAGTTTTTCTTTCTCTAAAAAATGTGACTGAAGGTCTGTTTCTGCTGTCACATCAATGCAAAATAAGTAGTATTTCTGTTGAAATCAAGTGTGTTATATCTGTATAAAATTGAAGTAAGCCAAAAGAAAATTAATCTGATTATGATAAAAACACATAATTGAAAAATAACAGAAAGCTACATGTATTAAATCTCAGCAAATAAAAGATGAATCTGCTTCTTTATTTCTTGGTCTCTGTTTCTAATACAACATAGCATTTTGTTTGCTCCTCCATCCTTCAAACTGGATAAAAGATGTTGCCAGCACTGGTATGATGACAGAGCATTCACACAAGCATGGGGCTCAAAAGTTCAACTGATAAAAAAAATTTAAAATCTAATGTGATCCAGCAGGTGTCATTCGAACATAATACTGAATGTAAGTCACGAGAGGGAAGACGTTAAAACGAATGCTGAGATTGAATTCAGCCACCTGCATACTATTAAGTGTTCAGAAGTATTAGAAGAATAAGGAATGAAGAATTTAAGACAAAAACTCAAGCAGAAATAAGGCAGAATAATTAAAGAGAAAAGCAAGCAAAAAGCATCCTTCGTAAAAAATCGGACTACAGAGGAAAAAGAGATTAGGTTTAAAGCTTTGCTTGAAACTGAAGCATTTGTGTTTTTAAACTAAGGCAGCAATAGAAGATAATGTAATTGGTGGGGGACAGAGGGGCTTTTTCCTTCAAACAACTAGCAGAACAAAGTAGGACTCTGAAAAAGATTTCAGAAGTATGTACCTTGTTGTCAATTGTGGCCTCAAGTTGCTGTTGCAGTTTTGCAATTTGTTCATGAAGATGATGTATTTCCTGCTCCTTTTCTTGCATGATGTGTGCAAGCCTCCCAGCCACTAAATGATGGTCCTTTATGGTGGTATCTTCAGATTTCTGGATAGCTAGTCCCAGTATTTCCATTTCATCCTGCCAAAACAAACAAAAAAACCCCAAAACATGTTAGAGGTGTACATAACATTTTCTGCATATTCTTGTTTGTGTATTTCAGGTGTAGGAATTAAAATAAACAGATTCCATGGAATGAGAAGTAATTATATGAGCTTTTTAATATTTTTTGCAAGTTGAACTATGGAACGCTTGAGAAAGAATTTGGTGTCTGGCCATTTTCAAAGACTTTATTTATGGAAAGGAGAGAGAATAAAGCTCTAGGCTTCTCTGTTACGCAGTTACCTTAAATAATTTGTTCTCTTGTTCAAGTTCTTGCAAGTGTGTAGTGGACTCCTTTAGCTGAATTTCTAGCTGCATGTGCAATTGCTGAACTTCTTCATTTTTATTTTCTAGCTCCTCTCGAAACTGCTCCAATTGTTCCTCAAGGTTTGTGACCTATGTTTCAAAAAAAAATGGTGGAAATGGAGTAGACAGCCATACCAAAAATTAAATGCCGTAATTTTCAAGTACAATGTCTACAGTGAACTGGTTTGCTATGCACAAACAAAAGAATGTGTATTCAGTGACATGAGTCCTTAAACTGAATGCAATTTTAAACCCCACTAAAAAATCAGTTGAAATTGTCATGAAGTTTTTCTTAATTGGGCTGAATTTTGATTTCAGAAACATTCCTGCAAGTCATAAATAATTAAAACAGAACAACTGTCATGGCTCTCGCTCTCGAGAATTTCAAAGGGATTTGGACTGCTGTCTCTGTGTTCTGTAAAATATCTCATCTGTATAGTTTACTAAACTCAACAGAAAGCAAAAACTGACAAAACAAAATATCAGAGGAAATGTGGAACACTTCACAGGCATTTTACCTCCTTTTCCTTTCTGTCCACAGCTTCTCGTTCAGCTTGCAGTTGTACTTCAAGAGGTAACTCTCCCTTTACTATGATGGTACCAAACTGTTTCCTTTCCTCTACCTTTAAATAGAAATTATATTAATATTAGCCAGATAAAAAAATACACTGTTTTGGTCTCAAGAGAATAAGAAAGTAGCAAATCCTTGATAAATTTAGACCAAGCAATACCTTTTGCAAGTTGTCTGCACTGATGATTAAGGCTTGTTCCAGTTCTCTTATCCTGCATTCTAGCTTCTCAATTTCTTCATTTCGTTCCTGTATATCTCTCTGAAGTTGCTCCTTAGAGAGCAAAAGCTCACTGCATTTGTCCGTTTTCTCTTTGAGATGATTTGTTAGCTGTTCAACCTGGTGACAATATGGCAAGAAGATTAATATATTGTACTACACTGGAAGGGTTTGGTAGCAATAGCTACACCACTCATTTTTGACAGCAATAACGAAACTCCTACTCTTTAGGTGAAACAGAATGTACAGTTAGAATACTGCAGCACTACATCCAACAAATACAAACAGCATTTTTTAAGAACTGATATGTTCTGTGCTACATTGCCTTCTCTCTAGAACTGACTTTGTCCTTCTGAAGCCTTCAGACTCTCTAGTCACTTAAAAGCAAGTAGCACGGCATCCCTATGCAGCCCACTGAGATGCAACCCAAAAAGATGCCTTTAATGTCTATGGATGGAATGCCTTGACCCTAAGGTTAAGCTGCTACTTGCCTCTTTGAGGAACATAATTGTTATAAAAGTTTGTGACAAAATTATTCAAAAGAAGAAGCTGATTAGAAGATCAGCTAATTAGCTGATTATATAGAAATATCCTAAAACTCACTGGGTCTTTAGCATTGGAAAAGAATTGCTATACTTCAATCTCAAGAAACCAGAAGTTTTGCTTTCTTGCTGAGTTTCTTAAATGGGACCAAATGATGTCATGGAAGATATAATTTTACTTTCTATGGGGGACAGAGCATCCAAATACAGCATTCTGAATCTCAGTATGTCAGATGTTTGCAGCTGAGAAACAACATATTAAAAGATTAAGTGAAGTAGCAAAGACAGGAGTATCTATCCATTTCTAGCTGTATTTCAGAAACTATTAATTGAAATTACAGATAAGAAAGATGCATAACAAATCCATAGTATGATGCAAGAGTTAAGACCTGAGTTAAACTAAGCAATCCAGCAAGAGACAAGGAAAGCAATCTTTGTCCCACTCAAGAAACTGATTTCAGTATTTACAATTAGGAAGTTACGATGTAGCCAAATGTAGAAGGCTCAAAGCATTTCAATAGATAAGAGAGAAGAAGACCAGAACATAAAGCTGTCAGGATGGTGTTATTGACCTTATCCATCCATGAGTAACATCAAAGTCTGAAGTGACCTCAGAAAAGTCCTGAGAGAGAAATGGAAAAACAAAAATCAAGCCTAGAGCAGAGCCTTTACGACAACCCTCCCTGGAATAAGTTGACAAAGCTGAAACAACAGTAAAAAAGAAACAAACTTATCAACTGAAAATGCTCATGGCATTCACGCAAAGCAGAAGAGGATTTCAAAAACTGTGCAACTATGAAAAATAAAGCAGCTATCTCAAAAAGCATGTGAAATAATGATAAAATGTATATTTATGAAATATTCCAAGGAACATTGTGACATCAAAATATACTATATAGTAAGACTATGTGCCTCATTTGATAAAAATAATCATAAATCTAATACAGTATTGAAAATCCTTGTCTATAACTTGTAATGCATCACATTCAACACCACAGAACTCTAAAATAGCTGCCACATGTGGTGCTTGCAGACATCATCTTACTGTCTATCTTTCTACCTCCTAAAAAATTCCAATTAAAAAAACATCTAATACTACTCTCAAAATTTTAATTACAGTTACAGCTGTCTTTCTTTTTCAGCATGCTTTAAATTTCCATTGTAGCATATCTAGCAACTTAAGAGTATACACATATGTGTACATGTGCATATAAATCAGGATGATTTTTACATATAGATTCTGTACAGACAAATAGGACAATTTTCATTATGCTATCAAATTAGAATGTCTTTTTTTTCTTGAAAGAATTTTTTTTTTAAATGTGAGAATTTTAACCAGGGATTCACATACTATCCATGGCCCAAACTGTAAACAGACATATAACGAAAAAAACCCCAAAATGAATATCCCAGATTCAGGAAAATTAATTGTGCTACAGCCCCCTCCAGCTGTGGAATGTGTCAGCAGCAGAGGAGTGTGCACACACTTTGCAACAGAAGGAAATTGATGCAGAATTGCTCTGTATGCTTTGTTTAACACATACCCAGCCAATTCCAGAAGATTCATTGTTCACAGAGGCCAATGATTACCATATCACATAGTACTGATGGAACACTTCGTAAGATTTCTTACAAATCTTTGTATTAAAATATATTAAAAACCCCAGGAAATACAGTCCTAAACCAGCAACTTTAAGTAAATAAATACTTTGACAACTTACATCTCACATATATCAACTTATGTCCTATTACTGTCTAGGGTCCTAATCTATATCCTATAATCATAGAATGGTTTGGGTTGGAGGGGACCTTAAAAATCACCTAGTTCCAACCCTCCTACCATGGGCAGGGACACCTTCCACTATTTTATGCAATATTGAATAGTAAACATCGCTAATATTTACGAACTGAATTACAGCAACAGAACTACCTCAGGTTTGATTTGATTATCACATTGCAACCTAGTAAGAGGCATTTTAATATTGAAAATCAAGCAAGAAAATCATGCAAAATGCATGCACTGATGAAAAAGCAAGACACAAGAAAATCCACATCAAAAAACCCCCAAATTTAATTGACTAACAGCTCATCAAACAAAACATGCAAAAGTATCAGATTATATAACATTTGTAACTGCTGCCACTTTTCTTGATTTTCCTGGGTCTAAGAGCTTTCTGTGACTCCCTTGAGCTGCTGTTCTAAATATGTACGGTACAAATTTGTTTCAGTGCAAACAGACTTCCACTGGGGAGGCTCAGGTGTACATGAAGAGTGTTACTGCATCTCAGGTGCTAAACCTTGGTAACTCAATTCCCTCAATGGTATACCTGTGCTATAACAGGATGTCACAAAACAACATAACATGTAAAATTGCTAAAATAGTCCTGAATGTTTCCACAGGCTTTTGAGAAGAGCAGATTTTCTAAGTTAAGTTATATGAAAGAGCCTTATCGAAAGTTACCAAGTTTCTGTAGGACTAAAATCAAACAACCAACCACCCTAAAAAAACTTCCAAACCACCATTTCACCACTTTCCTCAACACCTCACCCTTCATTCTCAAGGGATTTACTTTCCTGGCTTGTAAATGGATGCAGAATAGGTACACCATAAAATAGTTTCATTATAACATCTTAACAGCTGTCAGCTTCTCATTTATATTCATTAAGTACAAGTAATAAAATGTGTTACCTCTCTGGTTTGATGTTCATTGACAGGCTGACTCCTTTGTGGAATCTTAAGCTGTTGTTCCAGCTTCTGTATTTCTTGCTGGAATACATCTCTCTCATGCTCTCGGTCAATTGCTTGCTCCTGAAAGTTAAGAAATTATGTGGATATACCACTTGATTTCCAAACTATGTAAATTAAGTAAATTATGTAAATTACTATTTCTTACTTCTGTTAATGTGAGGCTGGTAACAGTATGTTGGTATTTTTAAGACAGCAGAACCTATTGCAGCTACCACTAATAAAAACATCTTTATCATTTGGGGCAATAAATTTCACATTTTAATCAAAAAATTAGCACAGCATAGACACATCAAGTAACACTTAACAAAAATGAAAAGTTTGTGTCTTCTGTTCCAGGTACACTACACAAACAATAAGCCAATCTTTTAAAAAGTCATCTAGTCCAACTCCCTGCAATGAGCAGGGACATCTTAAACTAGATCAGGTTGCTTAGAGTCCCATCCAACCTGATTTTGAAAACTTCCATGGGTGGGGCATCTGCCACTTCTCTGGGCAACCTGTTCCAGTGTTTCACACCCTTATTGTAAAAAATTTCCTCCTTATATCTAATCTAAATCTACCCTGTCTTAGTTTAAAACCATTACTCCTTGTCCTATCACAACAGGCCCTGACAAAAAGTTTGTCCCATCTTTCTTGTAAGTCCCCTTCAAGGACAGAAATGCCTCAGTAAGGTCTCCCCAGAGCCTTCTATTATCCAGGTTGAACAATCCCAATTCTCTCAGTCTTTTATTTCATAGGAGAGGTGCTCCATCGTTCTGATCATTTCTGTGGCCATTCTGGACTTGTTCCAACAGGTCCATGTTCTTCCTGTACTGGAGACCCCAAGAACTGAGTGCAGCACTGCAGGTGGGGTCTGAGCAGAGCAGAAGAGAGGAGCACAATCACCTCCCACGAGGTGTCTGGCCAGGACACAGTTGGCTCTTTGGGCTGCAAGCACACATTGCTGGCTCAGGTCCAGCCCTTCATTCACCAGCACCCCAAGTCCTTCTTGGCAGGGCTGCTTTCAATCCCTTCATCCCCCAGCCTGTATTGATATTGGGGGTTGCCCCAACCCAGGTGCAGGACTTTGCATAGACTTTATACTAATTCTAACAGACTTTATTGAAAAACATGGAAATTCCACCAACTGTTTAAAAAATGAATTTCACAAAAATGTATGTTTCCTCATTAATTTAGAAAATTCACATTATTTTAAACACTTACCCTATTAATTTATATTTACAAATACGAAGCTGTCCCAAGCAAGCACCTCAAAATAATATTCAACTTTTAATCTGTTGATTAAATTCTTGGGCTGGAACCTAACACAATGTTACTATCATCTCCTTCTTTATGTTTGCTCGAAATCTGGGAAAAAATAGCACTTCCCCCTGAACCAAACCTCAGTACAAGTGCCCACTCACCTTCATGAAACTAGCCTTTTGCCATACTTACATCTAGAAATTTTCTTGTTTTCTCAAGTTGCTTTTCCAAAGCCTGGTTTTGCTGCCTTAAGTCCATTAGTTCTGCATTTTTTTCTTGCTCTAGCTCTATGAAACGATTGACTTGTTCTTCCAAGTCTATTTCCAAGACTTTCACTTGTTTCTGAAGATCATCATACTCTTTTTCAGCTTGACGTTGTACTTCAATTTTTTCTTTCATCAGCTTTTCTGTTTCCTCCAGCAATTCTGGGTATAATAGAAGCATCACACACTACTTTTAGATACGAATAGTTAGGAATGCTATGAAGCAAAACCACTCCCCAAGGTATCCATGCTGAAATCTGCAGGAGGATGTGAAATGGTTTGGGTTTTTACTATTTTTCTTTTTTTGAAAATGCATTTTCTTCTGAGAAATAATGATGATAATGATTGAAGCAAATTCGTGTTAAAATTACTATCCTTTAGTTAGTCTTCAAAGGACTGTTACTAAAGTTGTGTCAGATTACTTCTCTGCTTACATTTCCTATCAATTAAAAGGTCTCTGTACAGCTGAAAAGAAAAGAAAATGCCTGGGTTGAAACCACAGCACAGGAGTTAACAATGAAGCACAGAAAACCCAACCCTCTTCTCATCCCCAGCATTAGTAAAATCAATCCACTCCCAGTCTTCATTATTTTCATGTGATACATATGAATAATTTGAGAGAAATATTGAAAGACTTAGCGAGGTTGCTGGGCAGACAGAGAGGGAAATTACTGACCTGTAACTGGAGCTTTGCAAAACCAGTGACTGCATGGATACCCAAATTTGTGTCCTCATGAGAAAGCTGGCAAGCACATATAGTAAAGCCCCAAACCACTCTATTAAGACTCTTAAGCCACAACCCACTGAAGTACCTATTAACTAACCGCACGAATCCTTTGAGGTAAAATCCAAACTGCAAAGTGCACTTACTTTTGGAGAATCTTTAAAACAAGACTGATCCTTAGACAGAAGCAATAAAATTTACTTTCACTATAGAAGAAAGATCCTTTAGGCACCATCATCTTACATCATATTTAACCAATTCTTATTTCTAGGTAAGCATTATATATCAATACAATAGAGTGTTTAGTTATCATAATTAATGACTCAGCTGGATTTGGAAATAAAAAGAAATAAAAGGCTACAAAAATATCTCTCCAATACCATCTCAGTATCTGTAATTCATAGGTGAATAAGATGATGGTTATTGATGAATTTGCTTATTATGTTTAGAAATTATAAGAAATGTTGTTAGCGAAATGTAAAACTGAGTATGAAATACATCAAAGCTGCAGGCCAGTAAGAATTACAAGTAATGTCAGTAAGCCAAAAGCCCAATAATCCTGATTAACAAAGTCAGTATGTGTAAGTCTTGCACCCAATTACAGATTGGCCATGCAACATACAAACACACCTGCTTGGGAAGCTGCATCGACTGCAGCATCTACTAGGCCTAGGAGAATAGAGAGAGAGAAAACAAAAAAAAGAAGCAAAGTAATTCACATGCCAGCTACAGTTTTCTTGTGGCGTAACAATGTAAGAGGAAATGAAGCCAAAGATAGATGTGGCATTTAATGACAAAGTTGTTGAGATAACTTAGGGAATGTGGGAAGTTATTCTGGTATGCATGAAATAAGTACCTACACATATTTATAGAATTGCTTATCCTTAAGCTGTTATACATGAAAATAACTCTAAAATATTTAGAAGTCTAAACCATACAACAAATAACTAAACTGGAATCATAAGACAAGGATCCTCTTTACTACAGAGGAGGAAGCAGCAGGTCATTCTTATAATTTCATTGTTACACAAAGTAGATTCAAGAACTTGCAAATACACGCTAAGATGTGCAATCTATAAAAATAGCAACATTGTAAATTGCCATAAACTTTTATAAATTAAATAAAATGGTAATTTTATCCTGCTATTTACAATGTAAGCACTGCAATCCTTGAAAGAGCAGTACTTCTCAAAACCCCAGTGTTCTAATCTTCCTCCCCTCTCAAACATAAATATTATTAATTTCAGTTATTAGTTTAAGGAAGAATTAAAAGACACATTTACTTCATGAGGGTAAATGCTTTTTTTGAGTAAGCAGTTAGTTAGATTACACAGACATGGTATTTATCTGAAATTTTCAACATCAGGGCTGAAAGCTTTCATTACCAGTAGATAACAGACTTTCCTTATGATGCAACTGTTATGCCCTTTTTCCCCAAAAGAGGAATTTGTCAGAAAAGTTTGTCTTCTATGCCTAGAATAAATATGGCCATAATATGTAGTTCAATCATGTTCTGGTGAGTATGCTTGCTAGCCTGTCTTTAACTCCATTTGGAAAGTATTTAGATCAGTATTTTTATCCATAGATGCTATTCCATCTGCAGTGATAATACAAATAAAAGCATATTTTCAGAGATATAGAGCTTTTTCTGGCTTAAAGAACCACTGTAAATTCTCAACACTTCTAAAAATTCAGTCATTTTTTAAATATCAAGAAAAGTTATCATGCTAACATTAGGCATCAGGTATCAAAATATCACATTTAGCCCTATCACATTTTTATTAATGATTACAAAGGCGGGGGGAGAAACCTTCACAAAGATTACTTATTATTTTATTTGAAAGTATAAGAAAATCTCATAGAAAAATTGTGAGGAATACATACGCTGCTCTATTGGCCCCGCATCTGCTCTCATGGCGTCCTTCTGTCTGGAGAGTAACTCCTTTTCTTCCCGGACCTGCTGCTGCTCAGCCTCTAACTCCTGCAATTTGTTACCTGTACACAGGAGCTCCTGCTCAAGATGGTCAATTACATCTATTTTTTCCTGGAGTTGTTTTTCCAGAAATGCTTTCTCATCTGCATAACCATCAATGAGGCCTGTAGAACATCGATTAAGAGGCATATTTAATAGACAATAAAAACCAATTTGAATATTTTTTTCTTCTTGAAGTCACTACTGTATTCTGACATGACTGCACATGCATGTTAGATACTCAGCACGTGACAACTTCTAATTCTGTCCTGTCCTTGCTATTCTTTCCTGATGAACAAATTACAGGAAGGGTAGCACAACACCACACACAGCTCTTAATATTTTCTCAGCACAGAACCTCTAGAGCAAACAGGAACTCCAAAGCCAGGGCAAAATACATGCGTATGTATTTATGTAAGAAATTTAAATTAGTTCAGTTGCTATTTTAGGTGCTTCATGACATTTGTCTGACATCAAACAACAGTTCCTGTAAGATCATGGGTCTCCTGTAGGTGAAGTATAATACAGATGCCTCCAACATCATAAGGCACCCAAACTGGCTATTAACTGTCCATGCTTAGCATATGAATCACTCCCAAAAGCCCTTTAACAGCTGACATTTAAGAAACAATTTAATTTCTTTACTATTAATGCACAGTTTTTAAAGTAGTACAGAATAATTAATTATCTTTTTAATAGAGAATTATGGACATTACCTTGAGAATGCCTTGTATTCTTTTAAAATTTACTTCATAGTGAAGTAGTTTGTCTAGGAAACTGAGGGGGTGCTCAGTGAATGATATTATTGTTGTAAGAAATAGCACTGTCTTTGAACGATGCAGAAGTGAGCACAAAGCTAAGGATATTGGAAAAAAATGGGAATTTCCTAATTTCACTGAGGGCTGTACAAACTAAACTGAGACCCCGTAATGGCATTGGCTTCAGATGATTCAGAAACATTTGACCACAGAACAAAAAAGCCATTTTTACTGAGTGACAAGGTACTAAAAGGTATGCCAGATTTCCACAGTAAGGTGTGTTCTGTCAATGTTGGATAGCAATGGTTCCAAAAGACAGACAGGACATCAGTCACACTATGTCTAACTTGTCTTAGTTGGACACACACGCCTATCTCACAGGTTTCTTCTTATTCAATCTACAGAATCTAAATAGCATTTTTTCAACATAAAACTGTTTTCAATATTAAAGTACTTTATCAGCATAAATCTATAGTCTTGAGTCAGTACTAAGATGGATTTTACCCTATCTTGAAAATATCTGAAAACTAAAGATGTTTCCATTTGTTATCAATGTAGACCAATCTTTTTCCCAGAATTGAATTCACAGAGAACACAGACACATAGGACATTGGATACTGAAATAGAAAATACTGAACTAGAAACATCATTAATAGCATTTCAAAAATTTGAGAAAATATAAACTCCAGTAATTACTCCCACCATATCAGCTGCTGTTCACAATGAGTACTTAACAGATTGGAAGTTGAGAGGGCATTCCCAGGTTAAATGGGGTGCACACTCCCACCAGAGAGGTATGAACAATGAAGAGGTAATCAGCTAAAATCACACGTTGTGGTATTTACTCCTGCCACATTTTTCTTCTTTTAAGAGATGTAATGAAAGTTGTCAGAGTTCAGTGAACAAATTTGTATTAGCTTTTCCATCACATTAGGTAAGTCATATCTGACACCACTAAAACACAAGAGGTTTGAAAATATCTCAGCTACAGCAGTTTTTGTGATAAGAAAGAAATGATCAAAAATGACACATTTTATGTCAAGAGAAGACAGAGTACCATCAGATGTACAGTGAACTAAGACATTGTTCTGCATGTCTACCTAAGGATTTTGATAAAAGAATGTAGTTTATCTTTTTCAGAGTATGCTCACAGCTCAGTTCAATGAGCAGAATTTAAATAAAGAGAGTTCTATGGCATCTTTGTTTTGTTATACCAAAACCAGCAAAAAAAAGGTTCCTGTCATTTAGAAGTGCACTAATTTCAAATGCACCTAACTCACAAGCTCAACTGTGCAATGTATTTATCAAGTACTAAAACCACACCTAATTCTGTCTCTTATGTTCTAGAATTGCTCATGAACCAAAATAACCAGCCATTCTGTTCCTAATGTATTAGGCTTTTTTACTTTATTACCGAAGACTTTCAATAACTTGCAAATTTGCAAAATAAACTTTCTATCAAGACTAAAATATTATCCTTCAAAGAGAGCAGCAACAGACATAAAGGGCTGCCTAGGTTCTGAAATTCTTCAATACTAAGCGTTTTGTAACTCCATCTGTGCCAGAATATATTTATATTTTGTGATCATATTTCAAGATTTCATATTTTTGCCTGTTAGGATGTGTTCCAAACAAGATTTTTTTTTTCACTCTTAATCTTAAAAAAGAAAAAGTAGTAATGCATCTTTCTGATTTGAATCTATTCCCTCTGAAATCAACCTTCATCCTCTCTGGTTTTGCTAAAACTATTGAAATGTTACAGCCAGTACTAGTGCTGATGACACACAACGTTGGTGCTGTGTGAACTGACAGGCTTGAACTGTCCTTCACACCACATTTTAGACATATGCACTTCTTTTCAGCTTACGTGTGTCCCAGCTGTTATTAGCATGTGAATTCATGTAGGACTATCTGGCTGTGCAGAAAGAAGAGGTAGCCTCGCAAGGTAGCACTCTCCAGGAGTAAAACTTGGCTGTCAAACTTTATGCTCCCACTTTTAAACAGAGAAGTCTGCTGAGCTTCAAAACTAACTAAAGTATCTTTCTGCTTAGTACTACCAAGATTTTACCTATAAGGCAGGGATTTCTGCATCTTTTCCAGATGCTAATTATAGATAATGGTAGAAATGCTGGGTGGATACAAAACATAGAGCTATTAAAACAACAAAGCTACTTCTATAGAACAAATTAAGTATCGGACAGATTTGAACATATTTTTCAAATGTCAGAAAAAATTACTACATTTCCCTTGTTGTAAGACCTTACAATTTTTAACTGCTTCCTTAATGCAGCTGCAAATACACTTTTTAAAAGATCACTTTGAACAGTGCAAACTGAAACATATTACCACCCAATGATCACATTTAGAGTGAAGATTCTGCATCGATGTCAAGAGGCAGCAGGCACAAACTGAAATATGGGAAACTGCACTGTATAAAAAAAAAAATTTTTTCCTTTCCCCTCTTTGCCAGTGGTCAAACGCTGGAAAAAACACCCAGAGAGGTTATGGACATTTGAAATTTGACCACACTCCTGGCCAACCTGATCTACCTGATCCTGCAGGATCTCCAGAGGTGCCTTCCAGCCTCAGCTATCTGTGACTCTTGGATTCTAAGTTGTTAATATTCAAGTTTGTCTGCACAGACATGTTAAAATGAAATAAATTAATTTTGAGGATCCCAACACATATGCAGTCTCTTCTTTTTAATAAGTCAGACAATAACAAGTGAGTCAAAGATGGGAAACAGAATCACAGAGTGGCTGATGTTGGTAGGGTGCTCCAGAGGTCATGATGTCCAGAACTATGCAGAAGTCTCACAACATTCTAAAATTTTCAAAGAAATGGATCAAATTTGTAATTTCTTTACCCAGTTAATATGTAAATGGGTGAGAAGTCCAACAACTCATCAAAAAAATTACTTACCTTCAGCTTTACTAAGTTCCAAAGCCAACTGCTCTCTGGCTTTGGTTTCCTCATTAAGACGTTCTTGTAGCTCTTCCTGATACTTGATAAATTCTGTGGCCTCTTGTTGCTTTTTGAAGGACTCTCGCATGAGTTCTGTCTGAGTAATTTTAGCATGTTCAAGCTACCACAGGAAAAATATTACAGAAATTAGATAAAACAGATTTTCTGATAAGTGACTGTTCTATCATTCCTATTTAATTAACATTTGTTTTACAGTGTGATGGTAAGTCTCACATAACTTCACTGGACATTCAGTAATATCTTCATTGAACACCCATTTGCAAAGTACAATATGAAGACTGACAGTACAAAAGTCTAAGTAAATAAGCTTTGTTGGTATAGTGAACTCCATGAGCCACCTGGCTAAATCCTTGTCTTTGTTCCGGTAATTCCTGATTTATGAGTTTACACTAGATTCACCCTTATTTACATATGAGTTTTGCACTGAATACGAGTCAGCTATCATCCACCATATAGTTAAAATGGCTAAAAAACATTGCATAGAACTAGCAGAAGCTTTATTATAAACTGACACAAATGGTGCTTCCTCTCTTTTTCTCCTTAACATGAGAACAAATTGGAACACCAGGACAATATGAATTTTGAATATATCACACAAGGCAAAAAAATAATGCTTCTTCCAACTGTGCCTGTCCACCTAGCAGAATTATTACAGATTCTTTTATTATACTCCTCAACTTGTCTGGTGGCTTAATATTCAACATTAACTAACACAGATGTAGCATAATCTCACTACACCACTGTCTTAAAGTACTGGAAAACTAGGTCACATAAAATTGCATACTAACTATCCAGTTCATACATACCAAAAGTGATAATTTCTAAACTGATTAAAATCAGAATTAAAAAATCAAAATAATGTGTAAAGAACGAACATTAATGTTAGAAGTTTTGATTACACAAAATGTTCCAAGATGACAGTAAACTGAAGAAAATTCCCAAAATATCTACTTCTCAATTGTTAACGTTTATAGTCTACATCCACGTCTTTGAGGGACACAAATAAAGTTGTCAGAGCTGAACTATGCACTTGTTCTTTGTGTGGCTTGTATTCAAAATCAGGCAATTTATTCTGAATGAGAACAATGTCAGAAAATAACTCATTTCCTGCTGCTTTGTTGTTTTGGTTTTTTTTACTTTTTAATATTCTGGATATTGGCAGATATTTAGAAGACATCTAAAGTTTCTATAAAATATTCTGTGTCTCAATTTCTTAAAAAATAAAAGCTTTCTCACTAACTCCGGCTAAGTTCATGACTATGATGAGCTTGCTTTGAAAGCTCAGAAAAATCTGTTAAGAAACACTTAACAGAACTCTGCACACAAAATTATTCACTTACGTTTTGAAAAGAATGTCCAAATAATCAGTACATTCTCTTTTATAATACACTGAATTTAAATACTTGATTACTTTTCTACAACATTCCTTTTCAGATGGACATCACTAACATGTTCATGTTAATTATTTACTCTGACAGGAGTTAAAGAAAGGTCTAAACAGTGCAGCTGACTATCTGCACCGGTTTGAGATATTTTTAAAAGTCACAGAGTATTCTTACTTTATCCTTACATTTTGAAGTCCTTAATGAAAGACCCATCTTGGGTAAAAGAGAAACATATGATAGGTTTACTGTACATAGACAACCATAAAAGTGGCTTACTGAAATGCACGAAATAGTTGAATTAAAACTCAGAATAAAAATTATTCTCCAGCTCTTTTCAGTAACGACAACTCAAGGAATTATTAAAAATAACACAGGGCAAAATCAAAAGGAAGTACAAACACGATTTTTTAAGATCAACAATTTCTCCATGGGATCACTGAGAGCAATTAGCCAGCTTGTGCTAGTTACTGTTACTAGTCAGTGCACCAAAGCTATAAAGAAACAACTTTAACTGACTGCAGTCCCTCCTGCAACATGAATTATTCTCAGTGACAAAAATGTAATCTAATAAGTAAGTAACATTGAAATGCTTAAAAAAGAGATCTCAAGTCTCTTGAATTTAATATATTTCTGTGTCTGCTAAATTTCTTTTGTTAGAAATCATCAGAGAATTATATAATTAAATCTTTTTCAGTGCCCATTAAAAACTGACTACGAAAAGAACCCGACAGGAGTACATAGTAACTTTAATGATAGAGACAAGTTTATATAATTTTTCACTGCTTTCTCTTCTATTTAAGCTTGTTTAAAAAAAGTAATTTCTCTTAAAAACTTTTATACTTACTGAATAGGGAGGTGTAGGCAAGGAGATTTTAGAGACAACTTTCAAAATGTGTCCATTTTTTTTGTGACTGAAGTGAAAAATTGAAGTATTTACAACTACAGAATTGTTTTCATCCAAGTGTTCAGTGAAAGGAAAAGGATATGGTAAAGGCACACGAGATTCAACCTCATATGTATCTTCTTCTTGGCCTTCAGTGCACAAACCACTAAACAGATTAGATGCCCAGTAGGTACGGTAAGAATCCATTTCAAAAAATATTGCTCTTGCTGTCTTCTCAACTGTCACGCAGGTATTTCACACTAGCTAGGCTGGCTTTAGAAATTTCTGACAGGAATTTGTAACAGAACATGCACATTTAACAGTCTGAAGACTCATACCAGCACAGTCGGCGACAAACCTACTCAGAACTCGCAGGAAGCCACAGATCACGTTTCAAGCAGAGTAATTCAGGGGTGGATTAATCCCAAATAGAGAGGTACAGGAAAACTTCATATGGTAACTCCTAAAACATCCTTCTTAGAGAATTTTCACATGAAAAAGCAACAGAAATCTTCCAACAGCAGCTGGCAAGTAATTTCCAAGGCAAGGAAGCCCAATGTTTGTTTTACCTGCACAGGAACGCTGCAGCGTACAAGCAAGCTAGTAAAACAGAAACTAAAAATGATTTTCCAACTCTGCTATGGCAAATGAGAGAAAAACAGAGCTATGTCATTATTTGCATTCACTCTTGTTCCTGGAGTTAATTCAACAGGAAGAACTTTCTCAAACTCTGCTAGTTTAAAGGCTTCCTGTATCTCCCAACCGAAAGAGTTCAGGGGAGTGGCCCAATTTACCTATACATAACACCAGCAGGTGGAATTTGAATTAATACACCCACTATATGCCTTGCCTGAAGATTCAAACCGCACTTCAGCTCTGAAAGTGTGTGTTCAGACAGGTCTCAAATAGTTACTTTGAAGATTTCGCCAGGTTTCTCTTAAGTCTTTTAAGTTTATTTGAAGAGATGTATACATGTCTGTATGCATAATACAATTGATTAAGGGGAAAGGTTAAAGTCTTTTCTGCCTGTAACTAGTTTTAGATTATAAAACATTGCAGAGTAGAAAAAAAATAAAGCATTCACTTTCTGAATATTTAAAAATAATTTTCAAGTCACCTGTAAACCCTTGGTATATACAAGACCTGTATGTAATCCAGTAAGCACACACTAGACACTGCAAAGCAGACAAGCTTGAACGCTTGCAGAGTACCTCCACACAACAGGCAGAAAAGATGTCAGTATTTATACTGTGGGAAACTGTGTAAATAGATGAACATTTTATTAACTTGAGAAAAAAAGAGTCAAACATATGATCATCAGGGATAAATCCATCTTTTTATAATCCATAATAATGAAAAGAATGTGTATGTGTGTGTTTCAGCCAAAACATAACTCTGTTGCTGCTATTGGCAAGGTCTTAGCTACAAAGCTATGCAGGAAAAATAAACTTTCTTGATCAATTGACAATAAATAAAAATAAGCTGCTTAGAATACGCTGAGTGTTTTCATTGGTATCATGAAAAGCAAATACTTACTGCAAAAATATCACTCACAAAAGTAAAATAATTTAGGGCTATGTATACAACTACTGCCTTTAAAGATCAGCAGCGAATATTCAGAAAAAATAAGCATCAAGTGGAATAAATACTTGACAATACTTTTATAATCACAGAACGAATTCTTTGTGACTGTAAAACTGAAATTGTTTTTCTTTGTCTGTACCATCTACTCTTGAATGCAGTATTTCCTACAAATGTTTAACTATATTTTTTAAGACCTTCATGTGCTGAAGTATTTGTGTAGCTTTTTTTGTTATTATGGAATGCTAAGCCTTAAGCTGAAAAAAGACCTCATAGAGCCAGACATCTCTTTTGAACTGAACTCATGCTCAAAGGGAAGAGAGTTGTTACAGAATGAGTTTACAAATAAATGCAATGTAGAAACCGATTTATAAGATCCACCAGACTACTTGATTTAGATAAGTCAGACCTGGGTTTGATGAATTTGTATTTAAATTACTTTTAATTTCAGTAAGTCACAAATTAGTCTTTTATCTTTTCAGTTTTTTACAAAAAAGTAGAGTATCAACATTATATTTTAAGTATTTTTCAAAAGCAAAAAATACTTTTAAAGCATTAGACAGTTGAAATGTCATAGTACTTTAATAATCTTTTTCTTCTTCTTTCCAATAGTTATGATTTACCCATTTTACACCAAGAGACAAGAAAGCATTGATTTTTTAAGTAATAGTATTACCAGGTTAACTAATAGATTGGTCTGTAACATAAAACACACTGTAGCCTTTGAATTCTAGACTCAAATAGATTAAAGAGCTGACTCTAAAGACTGAGTTTCTCAAGGGAGCTTAATACTTTGATACCTTCAAATTGAGATGTACATAGTCTGAAAGTAAAGCGCATGATGAAAGCAGTGTGATTTGAACTGAGTTAGATGTATACTCCCATTTTAATTAACAAGGAACTGCTTCCGAGACCAACTAACATCCCACTGCACAAAGCACCCCAACAGCAAACTGCCTCTTTTTTGGATACTATTCATGAATCACATACCTCACATAAATATTGGAGTGCAGACTCATTTTCTGATAGCAACTGGCCCATGTTTAAATCACAGTTGGAAGAGACAGTAGAGGAGCTCCACCTTTTTGGCCAGTCAATTGACTAAAATGCTTGTCAAGAGAACTGGGCACAGTTCCTCTTAATCCTCCCTCTTCACAAGAGGCAGCTCAATGTGCTCTGACACCTCCTGTCTCATCTCTGGATTGCAGTAGAATGCAGATGACCCATATAAGCAATGAAAGACTGTCCTAGATTGATAAACATGCCCAAATTCAGGCTGCTTCTGCAGACTGATGCAGATTTCTAACAGGACTAAATTAATCAGCAAAGTCATACTGGAGCAGTCTTTTTCAGGCGTAGGCACCCGAAGTATTGTTTCAGCTTTCAAAATCAGCCTACATGTTTTAGGCTAATAAAAACACATTCACAAGAAAATTAAAGAAAGAAAGAAAGAAAATTAGTTGAAACACAAAATTCAAAATGCTTCTCTATTAAATCACCCTACCTGATTTGAAGTTTCACTGATAGCTTCCAGAAGCTTTTCAACAGCTGCTTGTAGTCGAGAACTAATATTCAGAATGAGCTCTTCATTTTCAGGATCTATTTCCACCCCACTTTCTGCAAGATGTTGGCTCAGCAGTCCTTCATCTGTTGCCTCTGACCACATGTTAATATCATCATCTCCCATACTACTACCATGATATGAGGAACAGGACTCTGGGGAAAAAAATAGTTAGCTTTTCACACAGACTCTTAGCAAACTAAAACATGAAAAATTATACATCTGAGTTACAATTGGAAAGACAAGTCAGAAGACAATTTAAATATTTGTCTTGGTCACAGAAATGGAAATACTGCATACTAAACTCACACAAACAAGATAAATAATGTGTTAACTAAAAATAAGCAGAAGGGAAAGAGAAAAGGAGATACTAACAGAGAATATTTTAGACACACTTTCTCTGTGCATTGGGGCTCTGACATTCATCTTCAAACCTTTGCTATTATCAGTAACCCTTACTACTTTGAATAACTTGCAAGATTGTCTTTAAATTACAATTAGGTAAAAAACCTGAAAACAATCAACAACCAAAACGGACTGTCAGTCCCTGTTTCCCCAACACTCAGTTATGTTACTGTGCAGTAACACAAAACTTGTTCAAGTCAGTGAATCAAATGCACAGACTCAAGTGAGTAAAGAGAAAGGCACGCATGTAATTCAGTCAGCTTTTCAGGACAGACTAGAGCACAGAACAACAAAATTCAGCATTGTTATTAGTGAACTGAACGTTTATTAAAATGAGTAGCTGAACAAATCAAGTACAGTGCAGCAGGACTATAACTGTCCCTACTGATGAGCCACCTGGCACCTCCCTCCTTCTCAATCTTCCTGAGGTCTGATTCAGTTTAGGACATTATCCATTCTTTCTAAAAAGCCAGAGATAAAAAGTTTGCCCGCGGTATTAAACTGATAGCAATTCATCTAGAAAGCAGTAAATTTGCCATATTTGAAATTCAGGGCTGTATTTAAGCAAGGCAAGTGAAAGCAAAGACCTGAGAGGTTTTAAAATCCCACTTTCAGTATGAAAGAACAATACAGAAGGTACATTGTGACAGTAGAAACTATTGTTGATAGTGCATTTTAAAAATGAAAAAGTGTTACATTATTAGGTTGATAGATTTTTAATGTTGGAAATAAATGCTATTGTGGAAAGTTTTTTAAAATTATAGTTTATTTAAATGAACTATTTTTCTGAAATATATTCAAAAGAAAATAAATATTTTGGTGTGGTGCTTTTTTAAAAACAATTAGGTATTTTTGCTTATGACTTTGTCAAAAAAATCTTTTTTTTTTTGGAAACAGCTGTACGACTAAATGGATTAAGAACAATCAATACCCGTTTAGCAATGAACTTGCAATATGGCATTATCTTTGAATTCAAGTTCCTGGTTACTCCATGAATTATGACTGCTGAAGTAGAACAGTTTGTCTAGCTACAGCAATTGAAACAAAACTATAATAGGTCAGTCTTACAAATTGCATTTAAAAATGTAGCTAGTTCTTGTTGCTCTCGTCTCTTAAACGGGCAAGCAAATAACATTGGGAATACAAGTACTCTTGTTGATGTTGTTTGAACCTGGCAAGAAAGTTAGATTCTAGTTTTGAGGTTTGCTTTTAGTGTTTTTCTAACAAGCTGTAACATGATTAACCACCTGGTGTACTTACTATACTTTCATACCTGCAAATATTCTGATTATAATATCTGCAGCCTTATACCTGACCCTTAGACAACAAAATAATCTATAGCAATTTCAAATGAGGTAGGTTTCACTTTGTTTACTTTTCTCTTATAATTGCTAAGATTTTTGAAATGCAGATATATTTTGTATTTTTTTTTCTTCTAGTTATACCATTACTGTTTCATATCTCCTTTTAGATGGGTGGGATATAATGTTACAAACTGTTTTCACACTCCAAAGGGAAGAAACAGAAGCACACTATATACATGAATGGAACAAATAACCAGATGAATAGAATATACATTCACATGGCACCTTTCATCTACACAGGATTTCAAAGCACTTTCGAATACTGCACTTTGGAACTTCAGTCACAAACTCATGTAGTGGAATCACAGTCATTTTCTGCCAGCACACTATGTATTTGTAATGGGTTTGTAGAGCATAAAGGCTTTCCCATAATACCTTAATATTCCACCCCCCTGCAGTATAAGGAAGGCTGAAAAATTAACAATTTCACATTTGTTAATCTATAGCATTTTGATTTCTCACCACCCGAATTTGGGCTGGCTTTGGGTGTCTCACAGTATCAATAGTGATGCAGAAGCTTTAATATCCTCAGAGCAGAAAGGACCTTCATTTAAGATGGACATCCAGCAGCATGAGTATTTTCAAATGCTGTGCCAAAGTACTGGTTAAAGACTGAGCTGAAGGAAAACATACTCCCTACTGAGCCACCAACAAACTTACTGCAGCAACTGGTGCTCTTTGGAAGCCACCCATCTTAAGAACTGACCAGGTAAGACCCTGCTTAGCTTCAGAGATCTCACAAAATAAAAGCCCATAGTACAGTCGTACAGCTATAAACAAGATAAAACAATAACATATTAGTTACCGCACAATCTAATTCTTTCTTGATGGAGTACAAATTATCTACATAATGTTCCAGTTTCCCTTCTCAGGTTCAACACATAATTCATGCCCTGTAACCTTTCTGTTTCAGTAAATTATTTGCTTGAGAGGTACATCTGAACTGTGCAATGATGACTGTTGTCAAATACAAAAATAAACATTATACAAAATGACTGCAGAAATATGCAGTTGGTTGCAAAATCATCTGAACTTCTGGCTGCCTGGAAACCTTTACAGAAAAACTTAAAAACACTGATGCCTGCTCAGAATGCAACCTTTTAAAAGCCAGGTCTGGAATATGTCTCTTACATGGATAATATCTTATTATCTTACATCAGTAATATTATTATTTCTTCTTGCTAGTGACCAGAACAGTAGCAATTGGCCTCCAAGAACTCATAACAACACTTTAAACTCGTGTTTTGCTTATGACAGTTCTTTTGTAATTCGCTTCCTTTTCTTCTGGATAAATACAAATATATCAGTGTTAAAATATAATTTTTAATATGAAATCTCTCAGAACATAACATCATAATTTACCTGAAACCTAACTACAAAAAATGAGGAAAGGAAAGCTGTCACCTAAAGTATAATTTGGCACGTGGAAAGTTTACTAGTCTCAAAGACAATAAAGGAAAACAAAAAAGTAAATGCACAAAAAACTTGTAATAATTCTGGTTATACTGTGGGATTGGCAACTCAGAAAGAGAAACCAATGGCAAACAATAAATGTTGACATCCATATTATGATTTCTACAAAGCGGCACTTAAGAATATGAATTCACATTAAATGTCTTCTTAACTGCAAAGTGAAAGTCTCTGTATCTTTTTCCCTGCAAAATGGCCTTAGTACACAGCATCTTAGTACAGCATCTTTCCAGAAGATTTTCAGTGGTGGAAGCAGGAAATAGAAATGTTGACCAGTCTCATTAACCACCCCTGGCACCTGAATGTCTAATCCCCATTTTGTTCATCTTTACTACGCTGTTCAATCTCCCGCCCCAACAGAACTGAAATCAAATCCTCTGTCCTTCAAGTAAAACTGTCATCTCTTTGCGTAAACTCTCTCCTTGTAACAGTAAAAAACCCCAAAAGACACTAAAAACAAAGAAACAAAGGTTCATATTGTTTCCTTTGCCATGGAGCTTGCAGTTCAGCACGTCAGATGTCATGGCCGACTAAGTCTTAAGGAAAGTGCTTAATTATACAGCACTTACTCAGAAGTTTCAAATACAGAAGTTGTTTATGAGCTGTCAACTGACATTTACGAAGCAATACACATTATCATACAGCAATACACTGCATCGTGTAGAGCCAATATCTCAGTTTACTTCTGGGATTCCTCTGAGGAATTAAGATGAGGAATTACAAGCTGAAAACAAAAAGTCAGTTTTGTGGCAGTTCAGCGTATACAGCCATTTACTACCTTGTTCCTGGTATGTTGCTGAGAAACAAGGAACTCAGAAAGTAAGTTAGAGGGTTTAATGCTCAAGAAATGCCATAAATGCACAGGCTTCTACATTACTGCAGTCCCTCTACCCAAGGTGCAAAAGAGGGAGGAGAAGTGCTGGCTCTGGCATGATGACTCCTGTCTCAAATCTGCAGAAGTAATTAATTTACCAGATTACTTTGCACAAATGCTCTTCACTTCAAATGATAAGTTTTATGACTGAAATTTGAACCTTACTCACTCTGCTAGAAATAAAATCCTGTGCTTGCTGACAACCTAGGCAAGGTCCCAGATAAACCTCTACATGCTCTATAAATCAGCTGTGGTTATAACTCTGTGACCTTAATGATTTAGCTTTAAAAAATGCTGAAACTCAGCAAAAACAGTAAGCTGAGTTCTGCTTGTCAATAAACATGGATTAAGTTCCGAAGGTCAGCGAGAATTCACTCTAATAAACAGATTACTTTACTATTTTATTATTAGATTTTTATTGGTATGAATTTATTCCTACAGATTTCCTAACTAATTAAAAAGGAAGATCTATTTGGCTAGGTATTAGAAAATACAACATGCACAGGTTAAAAAAAAGTAGTTTGTACCTATTTCTTACTTCCACAAAACAATTGGGGAAAAATGTTAAAAGGTTATGTCCTCTCAGGCCATGTAGTGTCATTATAGGAAATCAGTAACATCAGTCCCACTGCTGAAAACATAACGGAATTTTTCATCTAATTCCCTCTGAAGAAGGATCAGATACTTTAGATGATGAAATAGTAAAACTACTATTATGGCTTGCTGACCCCAGTGGCAGCAAGGATGCTGCCATATAATTTTGAGAGAAGAAAAGGAGAACTGTGAATACAATCACAAAGATATATTACAAACTATACATTCACCCATTATAGCTACTCTAAACTTGGAATTTTACATTTCTGAATGTAAGGAAACATGCAAAAAGGACCCTGGAATAACAACTGATATGACGACAGCTTGAATGCTGCTCTGTACCAAGGAGGTGCATTACAATAACAGACATATTGCTTTGTTGCAGAATACTGAAATTTTGCATACCTCTTCAAAATACACTAATAGCAAACACAAGAATTAAAACAGTCAACCTTCATCACTAGCAGAATGGAATAGAGTTCTCTTCTACTTAGAGAGAGTACTCTTTCATCAGAAGACTTAGCAAGAAATTAACAATTCATTTCAATTTTGTGTTTAGACAGTAGCATTATGAAAGGCAGGAATAAGCCAATATACCAAATAAAAGTACTTTTTAACTGTTTTTCTACACACATGTAATGCAAGTAATCCATATTAAGAATTGTTAAGGACAGTAATTAGTGACACATACAAGTACACACACTGCTGTGCAGGAGCAGGCAAAAAGCAAATGCATGTATTGTGCATTGCTAGTATCTCCAAATGTGCACAGCAGGCACTTACGAGAGTAGTGAAGGGCAACAATCCCATATTAGCACTTTGTACATACAGTTATATGTACATCACCTGAGAAAAGGGAGCAATATGCTCAGCAAATGAGAATGAGGGAGAAAAGCAACAGCATGTGTTCTTTAAACAGGCATGATGGGTAAGTATGAATGCACCAGGTAATATATGATACATATAACTGTGACAGCCTGTGATCACTCCCTTCATAACCAGAACAAGTTTTTATCTCTTTGGGCAATGTATTTTGTGAAAATCACATCACCTCAGACTATACAAAGGGAATACATTTCTAAATTGCTGCTTTTAATATAGAAAACTTATTTAAAATAGAGTTGACATAAAATTTAAGACTACCTCAAAAAATGGAAGGAGGTGATGGCAGACTTTGAGCCTGGTCATTGTTCCTTTTACCATTTGGCGAGGAGACTATGTGGAAAACAGTTGCTAGTGGTTGAACATAGTTTGAGCTACTTTACATAAGCAAACTCTATTCATTTCCTACCACAAAGTAAATTGCAAGAATATTTCATTTTGAAAAAAGTGATTCCTTCAAGTATAGTTAGTAGCAAATGTTCTCAAGGATACGTATCAAAAATATGGGCCAGAAGCTTAGTTATCCAATCTACTATTTGGGGGAAAAGGCAAAGCCTCAAAAGCCTGAATTTTCAGTAGATAATTTTCCTCACAACTAAATACAGTGAAATGTGCAGAAAACAAAAGTTACAGGATTTGTTTTTTGTTTGGCTTTTTTTCTTTTAGTGAAACAGCAGTACAAGCATAAAAGTGCTGCTAACTTGGAAAATTCAAGAATTTTCAGACTGCAACTTTTCACATTTCACCGCAGATAACCTTTTGAGTAATCAACTGAAAGAGATGTCATTGTGCTACAAATTCATATAACCTTTCTCAACTTGTCCCAAGGCTTAATGTGACCCATATTTAAAGCCACAGGGAATCAATAATATGCATTTTGAATGAAAGAGGTAAAGTTCACCTTAATTTACCAGTTGTCTTATTACCCTGTAGTAGATACTTTCTTAATAATGAAATGTAGTATTTGACTGCCAGTTCTTTTTCTCATTCACAGTAGTTAAAATTCCAGCCAAATCCAGATATATAGTATGTTTCAGGCTGAACCAATCTGCTGCACATTCCCTCCGCACATGACCCAGGATGAATGTGAACAACCTTAATGGTACCTAAATGGCAATATGATCGAGCATCTACTCTAGCACAAGAGAGAAGTGGACTGACACTATTCTAGTGCAATCACAAGAAAATAAACAGACCGTAGGAGAGTTTTTAAACACTGATAACAACTAACTACAACACCAAAATGCTCCTTTAAGGCTTGTGTCAACTAGCACTGCTGAAAACAGCTGATGGGAAAGTCTTGGCAGTTAGCGAGTTTTTGGAACAGTTTCTGAAAGGCTATTTGCATGCAACCACCTCTGTAGGAGGCTAAGGAAGTACACAAGCACATATATAATATATATAGGCTTGTCCCATGCCAGTCGGCCTCAGTGACCACCAACATGCCTACATACATCAAGTGCACCAGTAGAGATACAGCCTTTGACACTAGTCCCCCTTCCCCATACACCCAGAGGAAGGCTGGTGGAAGATGTCATTGAACTATGTTTCATTGTCTTTCTCTTTGTCTCCTTCAACAAGAACATATTTATTTTTGTATTCCTCTATCACTTTCCAATCTTACTGTGGGCTTTGCAACAGGACTCTAGACATGGGTCGTAATTGGCTTGGGTCATGACCTAGACAACTCCCAAAATGTCTCTTAAGTAGGGACATCAAATGCATTCAAATGACAAATAGGGGTTTGCTTTTTTTAAAAAGGTTTGATTAAAAATTTCAAAACTAAGGTTGTTTAAATTTATAATAAAAGTATGGAAATGACATTTCTTATGAACTATAAACCCATACAACCAGTACCTTTTTCATATCCCACACGGATACAGGGTTTTATTGACTCCTCTGTCTCTGTGTCCCATCCAGCTGGTTTAGATGGCTGGACTTTCCCAGACCGATCCAGCAGCCCAAGAACATGTTGACCAATTGTCTCCTCCATTGCCACAGTTGTCTTCACAACTTCCAGAAGAATCTTCATGAGTTTTTCATTAGCCTTCTGAAAAACATGCCTGCAGGACAGAAACTAATCAGTCCTTTGATTTTTCTCTGCTTTCAAAGAGAGTTTTTTCCCTTATACACCCTTACAACCATAAAAGATTTGCTGTTGAAACCGTAAAATTAAGATTTCTGTTTTAGGACTGAACCCCACATCATGTAAATATTAAACACATATTTGTCTTAGAAGTCAGTTCTTTACACAAAATATGTAAAAAGTATTTATCAATATTTCTACTTTTATCTCAGTGTTTTATCTAGTTATTCTTTATAAGCAGAGGTCTAATTTTGCCTCGTATTTATTATAAACGTAATCTTTTCTCCAAGTGGCAAGTAAGAAGATTGTTCCTCTACACAGATCAAAAAAGTTACAGAATAGTCGAATGGGATTATGAAATACAACAATCATATTCATATAAACTTATTTCACATATGTACATAAAATGTGTATACAAATACATGTTTATAATGTTTATGATTTTACAAGTGTGTAATACAAAATACATAGTAAAATAGGCTAAGATTTGTCTTGTCCTCTATACCATTACATCATTACACTTTATAAAAAATAAGACACTGTTTAACATAAAGTATGTAAACTTGAAAATATGATTATCTAGAACAAAAGATGCCCATTATTATCTGTCAGAATAAACCTTACAAATATTAACTTAACAGCAAGAACATGATTGTCAAAATTGAAAAAAACCCAAAATGTTATCAGTTCTAAGCACCTTTCTTTAGAAAGAAGAGCTGAAGATGTTTCATCAGGCTTTCTTCCTCCGTCTTCATACTCAAAGATCTGCTCTCTCGCATTTTGGTTTTCATTTTCATTCTGAGTAAGTTTTGGCAGAGGGAGAGAAGATAAAAAGGACAGAAATCCTGTCATGTCAGAATCAACATATTCTTCTTATATGCAGTAGAATATGAAATTTAAAACCTAAATTAGTTGTGGGGAGGGTTTTAATAAGCTTCTGCTTATTCAAGAAACCAAAAAATACTCTTCCGATATGGAAAAATTAACTAAAACATTAACAAAATGAAACCAGGAAATCCAAGGCAGGGTCAATTAGAAAGAACTTTGTTACACTCATAAAATAGTTGTTTTCTTTTCTGTTGGTGTTGCTATAGCAATATGAAAATGTGAGTTTACCTGAGCAAACAGCTGTAGTAATAATCCCCACCTTTAAGCTGTTCAACTAGCTTCTGCTCACCTGAAGTAAAAAAGCAATGCCTACCAGTATCACCTCTTGGATCTTAAAACCTGCTCTGTTGCAGCAATACCCAACACCTTTTAGAAATATATATTACATAAAAGGAGTAGCAGCGAAAAGGAATCTTACAGGTTTTACATGCCACAGCTGCCAAGAAAGTCAAAGTCCATATTCACCTCTGTCTGTGTGCTGCTGTTTTGTAGCTCACAAAACAGCCTCTCTTTTCCAGGTACAGAATGTTGTTTCAATGATTCCAGTTCTTCTAAAAGCATTCTCTCTCTCTCTGCAACCAAGCTGTCATTCTCCATTGAGACATGCTAAGAAAGAGGAGTTACAGAGGCACACACAATTTTTTAAGCTTCTGAGTACAGTGAGTCCTGTCACTTTTCATTTTTTACATATTTTGCACAATGAAATTTCAGTTCATCTCTTTAAACCATTACAAAAACACTGAAAGCTTTCTAGAATGGAATACAGCTAATAAATACTTAAATATTCTTCAAGATTTTTGTACTATTTTTATGCTTTTTAGGAAACACAAAGGTCATAATGCAAACTGGTGGAAATTTCTGGATATTACATACTATGATACATTCTGCAAAAGAAAAAAGAAGAAAAAACCTCAAATAACTTATTTTTATAAAAAGCCTACACGTAGTCTCTTTTAGAAGAGCTAGAAGTGTTCATGGCTTAAACACAATGCATACATTGCTATGCAACTCTTGTGAACATACATCCTTGGCATTAAAAACTGGAAAAAAGCCAGCAGCTAAGTTCTACTTAATGATTTTTATCAGTTTCAGGAATTTGCAACCCCTGACAAAGATGCAGTTACAAACCGAAAAAAAGGTAAAAGGAGAAAAAGGAAAGATCATCAGGATAAATGATTCTATGACACCTACAGAGCAGATAGGAGAAACAGACACCTGCCATTGCTGAAAAGGATTCCAAAGATAAAAGTGACTCCCTTTCTAGATTCCCCTGCTCCTTGAGCCCAAACTTAAGCAGAGCAGAACCAGGTTTGGAAAAGGTCTGAAACTCCACTCCACAGTGAGAGCAAAGAATTTTAGAATTAACTGATTACTATCTTTATGTGCATTTTGGTAATGTTACATTGTTGAAATTAAATCAGAGCAAGACGAATTCTTCTGAATTCTGTTAACTTTGTCTGTCAAGGGAAGTATTTATATACATATTAGAAAGATATGTATATAAATGACATTATTTTTTAAGACTTCATAATTAAGATAAACTAATGAGTTTCATGAGCATACCTACTGCAGGCTTTGAATAGATACCGAGTGACAGCAAGTTAAGCTTAAAAAGGCAAAGAAATATTGATGTTTCCCCCCAATCCCCACAGATTTTGTTTCATTCTAGAGATGGTAAGGATTTATCTCCCAGAACTGGGGGGAAAAACAAAAGCCAAAACACATTGTTGCAGGAAGCCACTGGTACTGTTCAAGTGGGAATGAGGAAAAATGAAGAATTTGATAGTACTTCTAGCCATGGCTGGTGGCTTCACTGATGAAAATGCCTGCTAGCCTGCATTCTGCAGAGTGCCATGTATCTGGAAGGTGGCATGGCTGACAATGTACCACTCTCACTCACACTCTCTTCTGGCCATTATGCAGCACTGCAGGTTTTCCCAAGGTTTACAGAAGTCCAAATTGATCCATCTCTAGCAGAGCTTTGATTAAAGAAACTGGTCTTCTATAAACACATGCATACCTATGTTTGTATATACACACTCGCAAACAGATATGTGCGTGTGCACACAGGTGTGTATGCATGCACATACTAAATATATGCATTTCTCTCAATCTCTCTCTGTCTCTAGATTTAAAAGTACAAATAAATATAAATCTGCCTGGTGATGTCCCTTTGCTAACCCATGTTAACTCACTGAGTCAAACTGTGCATTACCTCAGCTAACTGCACTTTAAGACTCTCAAGCTCTGCTAAGAGCTGATCTTGATTTTCTTTCTGACGTTCCATTTGCTGCATGTGCCCTTGTCTCAACAATTCTGTTGCCTGTTGATGTTCCTGATATTGCCGCACCAGCTCCTGCCGCATGTCTTCCAAACGTTCCTCATATAACAACAGCTGACTGGATGTTTCTGTGTCTGATGCTGTCATCTCAACGTAGCGCTGAAATATTGGAGCTATTTTAGCATTTTACGTTCAACAACCATTCCTAGTAAATATTTAAATAAATTTTAGAAAATACTTTCACAAATAAAAGTAATTATCACAGAAGCATTACTGTGTTGCCTGTTTCTTGGAAGGCTCAGGCTTAGAATTATTCTCCATTTAAAAGACAAGTTTTTTCCAATAACTTAAACTTTTTATGACTGCTTTTTACTTTATTTATTCCAGCTAACCTCCACTCCACGTTTGTAAAATGCTAAATATATGTTTTATATATTACTTTTATAATTTTTCTGTTCAGCCGATATCCTTTATCACAAGGGACTCAAACTGTCTAGGCACTATTTTTAATACATTTCATGTACAAAACACTAGAATATAACCTAGCTTACAAAAAGTCTTTAAACCACTTATGATCTGCAATACAGTTTTATGCATGAATGGAATTACCCATTTTCATGTAACCAGTGTCATATTCCTTTCCTCAGGTATAGCACACAGAAAAGAAGGGTAGATAATTTAGATCTGAAGTTGTCAACCCTTTGAAAGGCAAAGAGAAATATTTAAATGGAATTTTCATCCTAATTTATTTGTTTGCCATTTTCTTATTGAAATGGACTGCACGTCCACTGGAAAAGATTATCCAGACATAGCGTTACACACTGTCAATTTTTTTTTTTTTACACTTACCGTTGTTTCTTCTGCTGTAAGACCTTTGACATGGGAAAAAAGTTCTTCAGAAGTCACTGATTTATGTGTGGTCTGTCCTAGTGTGCAATCAGGGCTGCTATTAGAATGAAGCTGTTCTCCAAGTGAGTTGATCTCTCCAGACTCTTCACTGAGTTCCTTACAAAGTGATTTCAATTCTTCTTCACGCTTACTGTCTTCTTCTGTTGCTTTTCTAAGAGGGCTGTCAACCTCTTCTTCACCGTGTTGCTTTTTAATTTCAAAATGCATTCCCTCTTGATGTACAGTCTGTGTTGGTGCTGCTTCTTCCTTCTGCCTAGCAATTCCTGACAATTCGGTCTGTTTGGCAAATGCTACACTCATTGACACAATTACCTGAATAAATCAGGGAAGTCTGTATTAGTTTATGCTTCACAGCATCTCCTATTGCTGAAGAAATCTCATTAATGACCACCAAAAATATAAATCTAAGTACTAAAAGTTCTGAACTATAATTGTATTTTTCTTCAGAGGAAAACAGAAGGGTAAAAGAACAGAGACATCTTGTCAATCTCATAAACAGTCACATCTTAAAATACAGACATGATGTCTTTAAGGTAGCTTAATAAACTATGATGCTATTTTCAGTTACAATAGATTATTTAGCACAGAATTATCAAGTTCTTCTTAAAAAAGATCCTATTAGGAGATTTTAAAAAGTCCTCGCATGCTGACACAAGAGCAGCTGTGCTAAGCTTTCTCTAACCAAGTATCCTTTGTAAAAGTTTGACTGACATGGAATTTTTGGCTGTATAAAGGAAGCAGTGCCACGTGCTTGATACTCAGCACAGGAATTTTACTTGACCAGAAAGAAACTGCTGGCATTAACTAGCTGCAGTTGCAGTTACAACAGGCTGGAAACTTGTGCATTGCTAAGTATCTCCTTCTAATACAAATAAACTCCTTTTCCAGCCATGTGAGCAATTCTTTTCTAGATTTAGAATACAGTTGTTTATAGCATAAGGTACAAAAAGTGTGGAAAAAATAGTATAATAAATACAGAAGTGTTACACTTGAAAAGAGAACACCTAACTCTTCCTTGTTTGCGAATTTGTCTTTTGAACTTAAACAGCTCTTAACAAAACACAACAGCCAATCATGTACTTTGTTTCCCCATAAAGAAGGGTTTCCTTGGCAGCAGACAAGAGAACTTTTACCCCAGAAATGTGGATTCCTTAAATTAATGTCATCATGCTGTGCTGTCTATAACATTCCTCTTAGCTCTGATTACAAACCTTTTTAATAAGTTTTCCTTTCCCCTCCCCCCTCAGTCTTTAATTTATGTTAATTTGAATTTTTATTTAGACCATGAATAATGAAAGCAGAAATAATTTTTCATTTTGCAAAGCGGAAACTTTTCTGCAAGCCAAAAAGTAAGCAAATCCACAAACAAATTATTATATTCTACCTATAAAATCTTAATTTGACTTTTTGTGTTTTAGAGAAAGTCACTGGATCCAAAGAAAAACAATGCATTTTACACAATATATTGAAATGCACAACAAAATATGACCAGAAAACAGTATGGAACTGTCAAGTGCAAAATCTTTTGAACTGACCAGCTGTTAAGCCTTCATTAGCAAGAAATTCACTCTCTAAGCCCCTGTATTTTCTAAATAAATTCTACATGGAACATGCTTGCATGTTGTGTATTTTCTTTGAAGTTTTAAAGCAAAACATTACCACCACACCCCACATGAAGAGAAATTATGAGTTATGAATAGGACAGACAGCTAAAAAACTCCAAAATGTTTCAGAAGGGTTTTTTTTACTTTATCATTCAGAATCCAAATGAAACAATTCCTTGTAAACAAATAAATAATACAAAAATCAGCATACACTGTTGTAACTGTCTGAATTGTCAGAAATGGCAAATGAAAAATGACAGTATTTTTTAAACATATTTTAAAGTAATAAATTAAAAATAATACCTTTGCTACTTCTTCTTCTAATCTTTCTTGGTACTGCTTTTCTAGTAACTGAACAACATCCAGATCATTCTGCATTTCAATCTCCCTACCAAGCTGTAAGAAAAACATGAAATCTCAGATCATGTATTTGTGATTTTATTTCACAATTTCAAGTTTCAATCTGACAAGACATTTTTTCCTCAATCAGGCTTTCATACAAATCACATAATTTTGTACTACAACACAGAAGAACTGGGTAAAAGACTTGGCCTTGTTTTTGCTTCAAAATCCATTTCAGAAGTTGAGTTTGCAACAACTCTTCTTCCAGCACTATTTGAATTGTCAAATGCAGTGAAACTAGGCCAGCAAGCACAGATCACAGTACAAAACAGCATCACTATTTTGCAAAATGCAGAATTTTTGAGCCAGGTTTCCAGCACTACTAGGGGAGGAATGCATTGGCTATTTCCCATTTGCATTTGGTCTCTTAAATTCTTTGGGATTACTTTTTCAAAATTTCTCCTAAACTGCAGCCTGTACTTCAAAAGTACCAGGACTTCCCTTAAATTGTTCTTCTTTCATAACTAGTGTTTAAAGAAAAGTCACAATATTTTAAAGATTCCCGAAGAAATTCCAGAATTTGAACACTAACTCTCCCACTTCAGTAAGAAGCAGCCCAACCTAAATGTCTTGTTTCAGAGATAAAACAAATAACAATAAATAAATAAATAACATTAAACCCAGGATGAATAAAGCAAGTTTTATTGCTCGTAATTTCCAGTCCATATCTCAACTTCATCCTAGAACTCAAAGCATCTAAATTTTATCAACCATATGTATATTAGCTGTCAACTGAGTTATACAATACCTCCAGTGCTTTATCTGCTCTTTTTTGATGAAGATTTTCCATGCACTTTATTTTCCTGAAGACTTCTTTTAACTTTCTTTCTGAATCTGTAGCTACACTAAAAAGGTAGAAAAAAGCAGAGTGGGGAAATAATAATTAAAAAAAAAAAAAAATCAGTATTTCATGGCCCATGACTTGGGGAAAACCAGAATGTGTCAAGTGGATAAAAGCCTCACCACAAAGTTTATTTCTACAAATCATTCTAGAAAATTGCTTATTTCAGGGAACTATATCTACGCAAAATGTCTTTAGATGTAAAGTATAGTGCCTGGAGTTTCGAGGGTTAAATGTGGTCTGTTGAGTTGAAGTTTTGAAATTACTGCTATAAAGCTCATATATGTGAAATTACATTTATACACTATTGCAATTATCCAATCTTCCTCTATTAACTAAAAATGCTGCACTACTTAATTTGCAATGTTTACGTCATTTCTTCGCAAGACTCTTAACAACTCTTGAAGGAACAAAACCACAGAAGAGCAATGTGTTTATAAAGAATTTCTCAGATTTTGAAGTAAAACACATAGCTTTACAGGAATGATTCTTTGAAACATTTTTTGTATACAGTGCAAAGATATACGCATTAAAAAACTGATGAATACCTTGTTTGGTGAGAGGACACCTCAGCACTCTGAAGCTTATCCTGCATATGGGCAATCTCTGTAGTGTACCTCTCTTCACTTTCTTTCAGCTGCTGTTGGAAATAGGACCGGAGGTGTTCCAGTTCTTGAGCATGCTGTTCCTCAAGTTGTTTTTTAAGGTTCCCTATCTCCTTCGAACAGTACTCTTGAATTGTAGGATCTACATGTATGTTATTTGAAGGGAGGGTGAGGAGGAAAGAAATTACACTGAATTAACTTCCTCACAAGTATTTAGCAGTGATGGACTGAATAACCAATTTCTGACATTCTATCGATTACTTTTCCGTAACAAAGAATGATAACCTAATATTCCATTTTGCAAAATTATATTTGAAATGGGTAACAGAACCTTAATTAAGGAACACTGAAAAAGATTAAACCAAAACTGTTTCACAGAATAAAATTCTGAAATATTTTAGAGAATGAAGAAAATCAGACTATTGTACTCCAAAATCTGCAAAAACTTCTTATCTGCTTCAAGCTGTAGTAAGCCATAAATCAGTTAAAATTCAAAGTCATTGTCTTTTCTCTCTATCTGAATATACATACATTAAAAACAGCATTTGTATCTTTTTACCCATTACACTCTGCGAAGGAATCTTCAGACTTTCCTTTCTTGTTTCCAGATGGATAGGTTCTTCCTCTTTCCTCCTTTCTGAAGAGGATAGCCATGGTTCCTTGACCTAAAAAATAATCAAGTTAATGCATTTAAGAACAATTTGTCTAGCAATAACGCAAAAATTTTAACTGCAATTATAAACATATAAGAAAGGTTGGTGGCCAATGCACAAGAGAGTGTAACCAGTAAAACAATGTGTGTTGTTTTACAGCCTGAATGACCAAGTATACATTTATAGCTATTTAACCAGCCCGTGCAGAATGTTCACTGTAAATCTCAAACTCTTCTCTTTGGATATAAACTGTTAAGTCATAATTCCTCTGACTCCAGAAGCACTATACTTCCTCTCCAAGGAGAGGAAGACACTTACATCCTCCTCTCAGGCCCAAGATGCAGTTTTCACATACAAATATTTTTTTGTACATGTATATCCATGAATATATGTGACCTGCAACCACGTCTAGATATAATTGGCTAGTGTACTGTATTTAATGCACGGAAGTAGCTGGCTCCAATTTTACTGATAATTTGTCTTTAGGGATCCCAGGCCCCTGAGATGACTGCAAAATTTTGAAGCAAGGAAGACAATCTTGGTGGGGGAGGATCAGATGAGGAAACAAACTGGACATTAATCAATCTGGTGTTGCCTGATTGGATACACCAAGGAGTGCTGAGGCAGCTGGTCCATGTTATTGTGAGGCCATTCTCCATTATCTTTCAAAGGTTACAGTGATTGAGGGAGGTTTCTGAGGACAAGATAAAAGCACTACTACCTTCAAGAAGAGACACAAGGAAGATTTGAAGAATTACAGGCAAGTCAACCTCATTTTGATCTCTGGTAAGGTGACAGAGCAAACAATCCTGAAAACCGTTTCCAAACACATGAAGCTGGGAAGATATTCCTTTTGGGAGTAGTCAGTATGGATTTATAAAGGGGAAATCACATCTGTCCAACCTTTCGACACCACCTCCCACTACATGTCCACAGACAAACTGATGAAAACTGTGGATGCTGAGGCTGACTAAAAACTGGATCAACTGCTGGGCTCAGAAGGTTGTGATTGGTAGCACAAAGTCCAGTTGGGATTCAGTAACTAGTGGTGTACCTAACAGGTTGACAGCAGAACTATTACTATAATACTATTTAACCTTTTCCTTAAAATCCTGGGTGATGGAACAAGAGTACACACTCAGCAGGATTGCAGACTGTACAAAACTGGGAGGAGTGGTTGACAAACCAGATGGTTTTGCTGGCTTTTTCAAGAGACCTGAACAGACTACAGAAATGGGCTGAGAGGAGATCATGAAGTTCAACAAAGGCAAATGCAAGTCCTTCAACCTGGAGTGGAACAGCCCTGTGCACCAGTTTGTGCAGAGAACTGACTGGGTAGAAATGCAGCCTTGTAGAAAAGGTCCTGGGGGCCTTGGTAGGCACCAAGTCAAACAGGAACCACTAGTGTGCCATTACAACAAAAGTCAAACACTCTCTCGGGCTGCATTAAGAAGACTGTTTGCCACCAGGTTGAGCGAGGTGATTCTTCTCCACTCAGCACTGGTGAGACACAAAACATCTGGAGTGCTGGGTCCAGCGCTGTACTCCCAGAGAGAGAAACAGATATACTGCCACGAGTTCAGAAGTCAATTATAAAGGAGACGGGAGCCCTGGAGCATTTGTCTTACAAGGAGAGGTTGTAAGACGTGGGACTGTATAACCTGAAGAAGACAAAGTTGCCCACAGGGCTTGTGGAGTCTCAAAGTATGGCTGGACACAGTTCTTGACAACATGTCCTAGCTGACACTGCTTTGGGCAATGGTTTGGATTAGGTGAACTCCAGAGGTGTCTCCTAACCTCAACCATTCCAGAATTCTGTGACGTGGGCAGCAGCTTTCTCCATTTTATCAAATCATTGCCTTGCTCTGCCACTCAACCAGGATATATCAAGACAATTTCAAACACATTCCTCACTCATCCAGAGGGTTGAGGGAGGTGATTGTCTCTCTCTACTCTGCACTGGTGCAGCCTCGCCTTGAATATTGTGTGCAGTTTTGGTCACTACAATATAAGAAAGACATTAAGCTATTAGAGAGCATCCAAAAGAGGGCAACAAAGATGGTGAAGGACCTTGAGGGGAAGCCATATGAGGAGTAGCTGAGATCACTTGGTCTGTTCAGCCTGGAGAAGAGGAGACTGAGGGGAGACCTCACTGCAGTTACAACTTCCTCGTGAGGGGAAGAGGAGGGGCAGGTTCTCTATGGTCACTAGGGACAAGACCCAAAGGAATGGCCTGCAGTTCTGTCAGGGGAGGTTTAGGTTGGATATTAGAAGGAGGTTGGGCACTGGAACAGACTTCCCAGGGAAGTGGTCACAGCACCATCCTGACAGAGTTCAAGAAGTGTTTGGATGGTACGCTTGAGCACATGGTATGACTCTTGGGAATGGGTGCAGGGCCAGGAGTTGGACCGGATGATCCTTGTGGATCCCTTCTGGCTCAGCATATTCTGTGATTCTTTAATTCAGGAAATGGAGAAAATTCAGGTGCTCACATGCTATAAAAGTTTACCTGTTTACAATCCTTCATCAGCTGTGTTTGAAGTGCTTTCAGCCTGCTGTATTCTTCAATTATGTTGCGTAGAAGTGCATCCATACGTTCTTGCACAGTTAAATTACACAAAGAACCAGGGACTTTAAAAAAAAAGAAAAGAAAACAAACATTTTACCATAAATTGTAATACAGATGACTTGTTCACAAGTTCCCCCTATGAAGAATTGTCTGATAAACACTATATTATTGACACAGGTGAAGGCCCTTCCAGATTTTGGATGCATTTTTATGTGTTTTGTAATACATGTATTTTTTGTATACAGCTGCTAGCTTCTACAAAAGAAGGAGGAGAAAAACCCCAAACAAACACTTTTTTACACTGATTTCGCTATAATGAACACAGAAATACCCATAATAAAAAATAAGAGCAGTTCAGAATAATGATGAAATGTCTAAAGCATCTATTTAAACACACAGATTAGCACATGAACATCTAATGGCAAATTCACCAGACTGAAATACTTGAAATCAGTACTCTTAACCAGCATGATAGTACGATCTCATTACCTTGAGCTTGACCTCTGTGTATTGGTAATTCTACACTCAGTTTTTCTTTCATAACAGCAGGCCTACTGCAAATTTCCTGGTCCCTATCACCAACTTCTACAGCAGCTGAAGAATGTTCATTCTGATTGCCACACAAAACCTGTACGACAAATGAAACAAAGAAAAAAGTAAAGAATTTTTTATTAATTTATCATTCACAATTCACAAAGAAAGTAAGAAAAACAGTGGGAGGAAAGTAGTATCTTGTGAGTATTAACTTCAGTGAAAATGATGTCATAGATATTCTGTTGAATCATAAGAACCTAGACAATCTTTAAACCTTCTGAAAAAATGAACAGATATGAAAAGACTTTTCAGCTAAAACATAAATGCACACATTTTCAAATAATTTTTTAATTTGGAACTGCCAAGTATTGAAATCTTGCAAAGAAAGGCCTTCTTTATTAATGTGGAAAGCAAATTTACATTGTAAATGTCGCATTCTCATAAGCTGCAATTTTACTTAGAAGAAGGATTCCCTATGGCAGAAATTTGTATCTTTTTAGAAATTGCAGCTCCTCTTTTTAAGTTCTGAACAAATTAGATAAAAGGGTATGGCATAAGAAAACCAAGTCATGAACAGAATGTCCCATGTTTGTTGGTGCTATGTGGTCAACAGAACAGCTGCCATATTTCACAGTGCGTAGGCAAACAGAAGACAGCCATATGATTTCTGGAGATAAATGACACTTGAAAAGAAACAGTTTGTTCAGAGCACAAGGTGCTTTATTTTTCAGATTTCAGACTTAACAGACACTGAATTCAATTTAAAAAAATAAAATCATAATTTCTCCAAAAGCTCAACATGGAATCACACAGATCAGTAGCCTTTTTCACAGCTGTAAAACAACTAACGCCAAAAACTCTCATTCAGCTGCTACTTTCTGTTAGATATAATGGAGTCCTGCTTAATCTCTCTTATGCTGGATCTCAAGCCAAAACGTTCTGCTATCCACGTTCCTGAAAAAGTGTTGAAAAAAGTCCAGCAGAGAAGGAAAAAACCACCCGAACTACAGACCTCATCCATTTGAAGTATTTTGGAATGGAAAACCATGGCTTGTAACGAATGATGAAAGCAGTTTTATTTATCTAGAAATAAGTTTAATAAGTAACTTGATTCCTGGTCAAAAAGTAACTGAAAGCGCCATTGATTACTTATACTGAGAAAAAAACCTCCTGGCAAAAAAGTATTATTAGTGACAGATACTAGAATAGAGACTAAAAATATGCTTCAATTGTTGACTATAATATTTAGTTACTGAAAACAATAGAGTCAGCAATTTTTTTAGATTCTGAGACAGTTTTAACTCTTTGAAAGATATACTGCAGTGTAAGGTGATAGAAAGGCTACACAAAAGGAGAAAAAAACCTCCTGATGGTTTCCTGGAAAACCCCAGCACCTGGGGAGACATTCCCAGAAACTGATAAAAGGGTTAAATCGAAGAAAGGAGTGATATGGAATGATATGGCCTTTTTTTCCCCCCTCAAACATCCTGGCTGCCGGAAACTCAGGAAGTGGATTCTTGGGCCTATTTCATCTGACTATCACCCCAAACTTAGTTTACTGACTATAGCCACTCAAAGTGTATACAGTAAAAAGGTACAAAAATATATTGGACCCAAGCAAAAATCAGGGAGAAGTTCCATCAACTCTGAGGAGGTAACCGATGGGCTACCTTTTTTCACCCTCCAGCTTCTCAGGATGCCCTGGGGCGAGTGATCGCTTTGTACACATAAACTAATTTTACTTTTGCTTCACAGTATTTTAAAATTTTTACTTACTACTTCATTGTAAGTTGCTTTTGCTTTGTAGTGTGTATTTAAGGTTTTTACCTTACTTATTCTCTGTAAGTTGTTTTACATCTCTGTAAGATGCTTTTGCTTTAGCGTGTGTGCCTATGCTTGGCTTTATTATTATTATTACATAGTTTAAGTGTGTTTTTGCAGTTACACCCTATTCCAGATATAATGAACCCCACAAACTCACACAAATTTGTATTAATAAATGTGTTATTTTGTGAACTGTTAGAGTGAGTCCATTTTTAGGTGCTGACAGTTTCATCGATGGCAAAATAACTCATAGGAGAAACCCGCTGATGGGTTTTTCTACCACTGTTAAGTGCAGTCCATATATAAAAATGTATCAAACGTTGTGCCCATCTCAGCAAACCTGTTAAGTAAAGGTCTCTTTAGGTGAGACGCTAAGAGACCCTTTTGGACACTAAAAACCTTTGATCGCCTGGGGAGAGACAATGACAGACAAAAAATAAATTAATACAGGTTGGACAGAAAATTCTTCTTTTCTGCCTCTTTTAACGTGACGTGCAGCTAAGAAGGAAATTACTGTCTTATTGCAGATATGAGAGCTGATGACCTGTGCATCAATATGTGTGTGATATTAGACTTATAAATCAAAAGTAGCCAGAGACACAGAGGACAAAAATACTTCTGAACTAGTCCAGATGAGACAAACATTAGCTAGAAGTTTAAGACTAGGTACAAGACAAAAGAATTGTCTAGACAAGGACATAAGCCAGTTTAGGGGGAAAAATGAAGCAAAACCCCTTGCAATGCTATTTTGGAAGTTCAGGTTTAGCAGTGTCTATTTTGAGATCAATGCAAAGAGAAAAGCTGCAAAGAAAACCTGTAAAAATAATGCAGAAAAACATAAGGATTCTCTGTACACATAATTTTTTGTTTCCAAAATTTTCATTTTAAAAAAAGGCTTTTCGTTAACTCTTACCTGAGCAAGGCTGGAACATTCCTCAGTTACAGCTTCATTGAGTTTTTCTATGAGTCTTTGTGTAGACTTCATGTCATCATCTATGAATACAAATTATTCATATTATTTTTAAACACTAGATGCAAAACAGCTTTTCAAAGGCCTAATTTTCTGCCTCAGTGAGACTGCCTTTTCAGTTTTTAGAAAGGCATAGTTTTTTGTTCCCCTCTTTCTTGTTCCAAGACATGGATAGATTCAATTATTATGGTTGAGCTGCACGTTCAAGAGTAGCAAGAGATAAGAAATGGCTTTGTGTGTTAGTGGCCTCTAGAAAGATACAACGACAGAAACATACTGGAGGGCAAAGAACTTAATGTCAAAAATTTACCCAAGAGCAAATCATGGGATGAGAGTAAAAGCAGGGATAGAAAACCATCATGATAACATAAAAGCTCACTGAGGCAAAAAGTAGTTGCGAAGTTTACTTAACATGGGCAGGGAGTCAAGGCAGGAATTCAAAGAACAGAGAACAGAACAAGTCCAAAAATATTTTGCTGATACATTTACTCATTATTTAACCTTACAGGTCAATCTATTACACAGCCCTTTAAAATTAATTGAGCGAACACAAATAAAAAACAATGAGCTGTAATACTTTTTATTCCTTTTTTTTTAATATCCTTTTTTTTTAAAGTTCCTTGAATAACAGACTACATGCAATGGGTAAATAATGTGGTACAAAACCACTTCAAAGTGCTCTATAAAAACAATTTACTGGACAGCTACATGCACAAACTCTTGTGTTTGTTTGTTTTGTCAGGTTTTTTTAAGACACTGTTTTTCATATGAAGATCTTCACTCATGATTTTGGTCAAGTTACCTGTTTGCTGAAGTTTCAAGGTCTGGAGCTCCAGCTGATGCATTTTTTTAAGATCATTCACCTCTTGTAGATGACTGTGAACAAGTTCCTCTTTAAGACTGCAAAGTGCCCTTTCTTTTTCTGCTTTCAAGTACTCACGAACCTGGTCTACATGAGCTGAATAAACCAGGGATAGGCAAATCCGCTGTGCTTCCATTTGTAGCTGCAAATCAGTCTTTAAATAAAAAGACACATTTTACAAAAAGAGAAAAACCACAAAATAGAAAGTCCATCTTTACAAATTTCTGAGATTAATAATGTGTTGAATGGAATGCTGCATATACAGTATGCATTGGGGTAAATTTAAACATACATAATTTGGAAAATTGAGTTTTAACAAAATAACAATCCTTTTTATACTGCCTGCAGTATAAATACCAAAACAATACCAAAACATACAAGCAAAATTGCTCCAGCAAAACTGAGAGACTGGTTAGAACCACATGATATGCATTATTCCTCATGATCACTTCCAGATACACTTCTTAAGAAGTGATAAACACTTCTACAAAAAAAATTTGATAACGTAATATTAGTATTTCACAAGTTTGATATTTCAAAAGTTTGAACAAAGATGACTGATGAGGTTTCATTATTTTTTACATTGTTCGAATGAGCACTTAGAGAACTGAAATGCTAATCACAGAATAAAAACTTACCTCCTGTAAGTGAAACACTACATCAAAACATGAAGTACTCTAGTCATCTTCTCCTTATCTTTTTTTGTTTTTGTTAATTAAATATAAGGGAAAGAGCATTTTATTGAAAAATACCATCCTCATACACATTGACCAGAATTATAATCGCAGTCATTCATGTAACCCCTTTCAGCCACTGGCCAAAGTGACATGCACAACCACAAGACACACACCTGTACTTCAAAGCAGCTAGCAGGAAAAATATGATGCAAATTTCCAAGTGCAAGCTCCTACAAATTCTCACAGGCAAATTATTTTCTATACTGTTTTATGTAACATACCTGTTCTGATTTTAAGGTATCCACTTGCTGCTGAAGATTATTATTTTCACTCTGTGTGATGGCTATTAATGATGTTTCATCTGTCAGGCTCTCTGGCATCCCATGCAAATATTCTACAAGAGATTGCTGTTCTGGTTTCAGTATTTGCTGGACCTCCTTTCTTTTTGTTACCTCATGACTCCTATCTTTACCCGAACCCAGATTTCCCCTTACATTTATTCCTTCATCAGCTTTACTCCTTGGACCAGGGGGTTTATTTCTACTTTCAGATGCTGTAGTAGCAGTCTTTAGAGATTTTCCTTTAGAGCATTTTGTCTTAGGGTCATTACTACTACTATTTCCTCTCTGAGCACGGCTGTTTATGACTTCTAGTTCTTTACACTTTGCTAGAATTTGCTCTTTCTCATCTTTTAAGGATTTGACTTTTTCATTTAAATGACAAATTTCACTATCCCTTTTCTTTAATTGTTCAGAGAGATCAGAAAGTCTCAGGGACAATTCCAGTTTCTCACGCTGAGTAACCTCAAGCTTTTCCATTAGTTCTGTTGCATCTTTCTCAACAACTTCTCCAGCCTCAAATGTGTCTGCCTTGGACAGCTTGATTTCTTTACCTCCTTCAAACCCACAAGTTTTAGTTTTAAATAAAACTGGTCTATTACTTTGTAAGTGGTGAAGTTTTTCATTCAAAGCTTTGAGTTTGCTTTTATATTCGGCTTCCTGCTTCATCTTGTTCTCTTCTAACTCTGTTTTTGCCTTCAGGAGAGCTGCACATTGTTTCTGCAGCTCTTTATAATTAGCTTCAAGTTTTTTCTCAGTAAATGAAAAGGCACTCTTTTGCCTTTCACTATCCTCTTGGAGTTGACTGTTTTGGTTTTTAAGTTGCTCTGTTTCAGTAATCAGCTTTTCTATTCTTTTTTGCAAGTCCAAAACTTCTGTCTCAGAGCTAGCACTACTGTTACAAATCACATTTTCTTCAGAGCTTACCAACAGACTTTTTAATTTCTCTTCCAAAGTTTCATTTTTCCCCTTAAGAACACTATTTTGTGTTTCTAGTTCGGAACATTTTTTTTGAAGGTTATTCTCTCTCTCTCTCATTTGTTCCTGCATCAATTCAGTTTTAAGCTGCAGCTCCTGAATTTCTTGTTCAAGGGTACCCTTCTCTTTTTCCTCTTGCCTAAGCACTTCAATCTCCTTCTGCAGTTCATGGATTTGAAGTGTCATTTCTTCAGATTTAGAATTTACAATAGACTGCTGTAAATCTTTCAGGTTCGTAATCTCTAATATCAACTGATTTTGCTTTGTGATTAAGTTGTCCTTTTCATATTGCATGGCTTCTATCTTTTGACTCATTTCATTTTGTACTTCATCTAACTGTTGTTTATGGTGCATGTTCAAGTTATGTTTAAGGCTTTCCATGTTTACCATGTGCTCATTTTTTAAGTCTTCTTTAAGTCTGGAAAGTTCCTCTTCATGACTAAACAAAAGTTTTGTTCTCAGTCTCTCTAATTCTGCTTCTTGAGATTCTGCCATTCTGTCCAAAACTGCATCCTTCTCCCTTTCTAGCATTTCCAGTTTTATTTTGTAATTTGTGACTTCTGCCTCATGTTTTAATTCCAAATCCTTCCTAAATTCAGAGGCAGAAGCCAGCTGAGTTTTTAGATCTTCAATCACAAACTGGTATTTTTCAGTTTCATTTAATCTACATTCCATATCCACTATAGTTTGCTTGGCTCTTTGAACCTGTTCTCTTGAAAAATTCAGTTCTTGGAGAAGATCTTCAATTTTAGTTTGCTGAAGAGACTTCTCTGCTGAAATTAATTCCATCTGTTGTGACAATTCTTGCTTTATTTTTTCCCTTTCCTTATCAGCATCTTGCAATTTCACATTCAATTCATTAATTTTAATACTCATTAAATGCATCTGATCTTTATTAACATTCTCATTCAACGACAGACTTGAAGTTTTCTCCAGTTCTACTTTTTGTTGCAAAAGACGCTGCTCTATTTCCACCGCATGTTGCTTAATTAATTCTTGCTTCATTTGTACAATCTGCTGGCCGTGCATTTCATCTAATTCAGCCTGAAGTTGTGCCAGTCTCCTTTGTGTTTCTAATTCCATTCTTTGCACAATGTCAGCTTCAGACTGGCTGTCTTTAAAACATCGTTTCTGCAATTCTTCCACGGTTCCCATTAATTGTTTTATTTCATCAGAACATTGTCTTTCTTTCTGTTTGTACGTGGTAAGTTCAACTCTCATATTACTTATCTGCTGGTTCTTTAGTGAAATCTCTTCTTTCGATTCTTCAAGTAATTTACTGACATCTGATAATTTTTCCATAAGCTGAAGTGAATTTTTTTCTTCTTCCCCAAGTTTTGCTTCCAGCTCTTCAACTAATGCTTCTTTTTCTTGTATTTTACTCAAGTCTTCTCCCTCGTTTTTTTGTTTTTCCTTTAAAAAATGAGCAAAATCATGTTCTTATTTTTTGTTAATTATCTGAACATATAAGAGCATTTACAGACTTGGCTATTTAGCCTTTTTTTAGAATGCTAGTGATCATTTCCCTTCTCCTCCCCACTCCTCCCTGCCTCCCACACCCTCCCAAGTGTCTCTTATCACTTTTAACAACATTTAATATTTTTAGGTACTTTTAAAATGTTTTCCATGAAGGATAATTCAAAAAAGTACATGAAAAAATATTTAATCTTTCCTTAAGACAAAAAAGATTATTCAAACAGATAATTTAAATTTTTTTTCCTAAAATAAAGTCATTCAATGAAGGCCCTCTAACTTACAGTATAATTTCATATTTTGCTCTATATATTTCTGCAACTTTTTAAAAAATAGTACACCAAACTGACATAAAATTTTCAGTTTTAAATTATACACATATTATGTGTTAGTTAACAGAAACAGCCTTAAAAACTACAAACGCATTTTATGCAGCACACCCATTATCTGTGCTTTGGGCTTTGTATTTCAAAGCACCTACAAAATCCTGAAAAGAGTTTAGGAAAAGAGATCTTTGCAGTTAGGAACATACCATTTCGTATCTTGTGATTTTCTCTTCAAGACACGTAATCTGATCTTCAAATTCTTCATTCTTTTTTTGATAATTCTTTAGCAGACATTCTTGTTCTTCTAGCTGTTGCTGATGAGAAAGTATCTGTTGCTTGGCTTGCAATAAATCAGCAGCTGTGCAACTATGGCTGCTGTTCCTTAGGGCTTCACTTGCCTGCAACTTGAATGATAAAGAATAAAACCTAAAATACATCAAGTTTTTCAAAAGCAGCTTGCACTACACACAGAAAGAGTGATCTTTACTTTTTTCTTCCACATCACAAGCCCAAAGATTATGGCAAAAATTTCTAAGCTCTTTTGGAGGAACTGAAGTATCCTTAATTGTTTGGGATGGCTAATGAATAGAAAGATATTTAATATTAATTAAATATTAATGGTGAGCTAACATAGGAGAGCACTGTCTTAGAAACATCACTAAGTAGTAAAATCAACTAGTTGCAACTAGAGTTTTAATAGTAAGACCTCAGGCTCCAGAATATAGTCTGCTTGAATCTGAAAATAAGCTATATAATGTGCTTAAACAGCACAAAACACTACAATATTCAACTGCAACACTGTAAGCTGTAGTCTGAGTGTCTATAGCACCTCAATCACCATGCTTTTTAGAAGAAATGTTTTTCTGAAGCTTCATTTTGTTATTTAAATCACTTTCCAATAACACCACAAAAGGCATGTTTTATCTAAAAATATAGGATGGACTGCAGCATGGTGTTGTGGCCCATGCAAGTTGATGGCTGGATCTTTTGATTTCAAAGGTAAAATATTAGATTTCTGCCTAAAGCTCTGAGAACTAATTACACAAGTGTTTTTCCCAAGATAACTGCCATAATTCAGTATTTATCAGAAGCCATTACCACATACTAGGAAAGAAAACAGGCTAATCTTTATAATTTCATAGTTAATCAGTAAAATAAATCAGGTACTATAACAACAACTGTAGGACCAGTAAAAGGACTACTGATCTATACAAAGAGCCTAATTCTTCAAAAATGCACAAAAAATTGGGTGCTTCTGCAGGAAGTAGCTATTTATGGAGCCTCCAAAGCAACATCTCTTTTCAAACCCAAATAAATATTGGTAGCTCTGGAACTTACATGCTGAAACTGAATTTGCAGTTTTTGACTTTGCTCAGTAAGCTCCAAGAACTCCCTCATAGTTTCATCCTTTTCTTTCCGTGCCTGCTGTAGGTTAGTAGTGAGCTGAGTGATAATGTCATCTCTTTTTTTGATAGCAGCTTCAAATTCTTGCAGCTATAAAAGACAAAATTTAAACTATTAATGCATCTGAAAGCCACGGACAAAATAATACTAACTCATTTTAATTAAGTAGGAATAAGTTATCTCCATTTAAAAGATGTCATACTACTAGAGCATTTACGTTTTCACAAACTCTATTTGTAAATATTTCAGAAACAATTTTACCCCCTCATTTAACAATATATGACCTCTCCATAAAATATACTTAGCAAATAACAAAATCTGAACTTTTAAGAAGGTTAATTACTTAAATATATAACTTGCTTTTAAAATAAAAACCATGGCCACGTAAACAAATTATCATAAAGAATATCTACTAATAGTGTTTCAGCAATTTTGTTCAACTACTCATGTTCTCACACTTTTATCTCAATAAATGCAAGTCTTCTGTCACTGAAAGTGCAATAAATTGCATTCATCACACTAAAAGGATCTAACAGATACCATGCAATATCCTACATTGTGAACCCAGAGGAATTATTCATAACTCCATGAGAGAATCAGTTTCAAGCTGCAAAACCGATACAGCATATTTAATAGATGAATCTTTTGTAATTTGTAATGATGAAGAAATTACAACAGTACAAAAAATCCTTTGCAACTGTTTATTTTTTCCTAGGATTACACTCAAGCAGTCAGAAATTTTACAATACTAATCGATAATATTTTTGTGTGCATTTATATAAACATGTTACTCACTTTTAAGTCCCTTTTTTAATTTGAACTCTTTAAAGGCTAGTGGAAGTCTCATCTCTACACATTGCAAATTTCTTAAATCATTAGTTGCCTTCTCTAACTGTTTTGTTTACAGTGTTCCCCCCCAAAATCTTCACTGAGTTATGTGCTGAGTCTTGGATGCTAAGAGGATAATGCTTCCAGATAAAGTTTATGGATTTAGAGGACAAGGACATAAAAACCAAAAGTTCCAACTAGAAGCGAAACCAGGCAAAGAGTTTGAGGACATTATTTTAAAGTTCTTTTCAGAACACTGGAGGGAACTCCTACTTTAAAAGCACGGGCCTAGTGGAAATACTAGATGTTTGTTGGAGAAAATTAGGCCCAGATCAGGAACATAGGTGTGTCACACCTTTGCTTTTGCATCTGTTCAATGAAACCAAATTAATAAATTTGTCAGCTCCACTCCACACAACGTTATGTAATTTTCAACTTTCTAAATTCCATTTCTGTTCTTGACACAACAGGCAGAACTAAAGCATACAACTATCTTCCCCAAACCCCCTTTTAAAAGTCTTTTTGTTTCTTCTGAAAAATAAACCAGATGCACTTCTCAACTGAAATACTATGTACTGTACCACTATCACACAAAAATATGCTGCAACTATTAAAATATTACTGCACCACAGCCCAAAGCCCCAGATTTTGTTTTAATGTATTTTTATTTTAAAACTTGTAATTATAGCCATTTAAAAAATGCAAACATTTTCACTTTCAGCTCTTTCAGAAAAAACTAACAGTTGTTACAATTGTAAGAAACTAAAATTATGCTTATTTTCTTTATTATGCCATAATTATGACTATTTTGTTTAGCACAACAGATACAAGACACAATAATTAAAATTCAACACCAGATAAAACTCACTTAACTGGTGACATGGTGGAAAACATGACATCTATTTTCACAGTTAAAATACAAATGCAAGCAGAAAAAAATTATAACTGTGCAATAATGATGGTGAAAATAACTGAATATTAGAACTTTGGGGTTTTTTTTTTTTAATTCTGTAGTACTTTGCAAAAAAATAGGAAAACACAGTGACATAACCTGAATCCAAATTAAAAGAGAGAGATAAATAAGACATGAAGCACGGCAAATCACTGACTTGAGTGCATTGTACCACTGGCTCAAATTGGAAGAATATTCCTTACTTTATAAACTAACTTGATACTGCAATGGTATTTCTAAAGTAAGAAAAGCTTCTCTGTAAACCCACATTATTAGATGTTTTTAATTAAAACATTCTGACATAGTTGTTTTTGTATTTCAGGCTGTGAAGTCTGACAAACAAATACATTTTGGTTCAGTTATATTATTCCTTAGGGAGTAAAACCTGATTTTTTTTTTGATCTTGGAAGAACAGGAAGGTATTAAAGACATACAGCCTTTGTCCAACTACAAAGGAATCCTAATTTTCTTGAAGAAAATTGTCTTTCCACTTGTGCTTTGAAGAAAGTCACTGCAAAGAAGACCGGCATTTTAGTCACCAAATACAGAGAAAAAGGACACACAATGGAAATGCCACTCAAAGTAATAGAGGACATGGTATATGATTGAAAGAAATTATGTATAATTAATTCAATATCACACACTGCATTCTGAACAGCTGCCATTAAGTGTGAACTCTTTCTGTTGATGTTCTGCATTTTTGCATGTAAGCAAACAGCAAGTAGAAAGCAACATAAGGTAATTATACCTGTTGCAATCCTTCTGTACCATAGGCTGCCCTCATTTCTTCTATCTCTCTGCTTAGCTCTTCAATCTCTTGTTGTTTCCCAGTCAATTCCTTCTCCATCACCGCTAGCTGCGTGTGAGAGTGCTGCATTCCATGCTCTGAACGAATCTCTCCAACTCCAAATTCTTCTTCCTAAATCAATCCAAGTTCCTTTACATACCATTTTTTATGTTTTATCACAGTAAGTAAATTCAAACAGTAAATTCTGTACCAAATGCCACCTTAGAACATTAACATACAATACAGCATCCAAGATCTTATTGCCATAGTAACCTCCTTTGTTAGTATAATTCACACGTCAAAAGCACTGACATAGAGCAATTCTGCTTTATAATCTTAGCCTTAATAGATGGAGTAAACTGGCTTGCATTTCAAGTTGAATGATATACTATATTAATATAGCAAACAATGTAGATGCAGAGCACAGCATGCAAAATAAAGTATTAGTCAGCAACACAGTTTTTGTTCAAAACAAATTCAGGTTTTTAGTATTCTCCATTAGTATTACAATTCAATTTGCAATACTGTACCCTGATTAAGTCTGCAGGTATAGCTGTTCTTGTCTCAAAACTGCAACCATTTACCTGTATAAAGACAATTTCTAAATACATTATTTGAAATAATGCTCGATTTCCTATTTCCCATTTATTTGAATCTTATGTGGCAAATCCTGCAGACCCACAGGAATTGTTATGCTACAAAAATTTATTTCATTTGAAATATAAAATAGCTTTATATATAGCAAAATGCATCAAAGTAAGCATAGGTAACAGGTAAAACACCCAAAACTGCAAAAATAGATACCACTGTCTAAAAACAAAAACCTTATTACAAATCTAAACATTTAGAGAAAACAAAGGAATTCAGATTTAAAGGTCAATGCAAAGCTTTATACTTTAAATTATTAAAATACAACACTACTGCATTTTAATTATACGTTTAATATTTCTATATATGTTATTAAACACAGTTGTGCTTTCCAAAAGATTTTTATACACCACAAGATTTACTCTTTCTGAAAGCCACCTATCTCTCCATAGTGGATGAAAGACAGTATCATAGACTCTCATCCTCAATTTGAAGGAATTTTGTGAAATTGAGAAAGAACAGAAACAATACATTTGACATAAGACATTTGAAAAAAAAATCCACTTTCACTCACCTAACACTGCAAGCCCTTTCTGCTTCTACGAGAATTTTGGTTCTATGGACTGTGCAAACCAATAACAACGAATCCCCAAAAGGCAAGTACAAGTCAACGTAGCAGTTAGAGGTTAAAAAAAAAAAAATCAAAATGAAAAGAACATGCTGTGTACTTGCGAGTAACCATAAAACAGACAGGCAGGCTTTTAAAAGAGCAGACCACTGTGTAAAAATGAGAAAGCAAGAACAGCTGTATTTCTCCTTGGAGCTGTTTATTACATCCAAGCCTTAAACAAAAATAACAGTACTAAAAATGGAAAGGCATCATAGTATTTCAGACCCAAATACTATGTTTAAAACAACAAAAAAGGAGCTATACTGCTCAGATATCTGCCATAGCCTAGGTCAGGGCTTACTTACAAAGAACTATCATGCCTGAGGAAATCAATAAGTGCACTGTTATAAATGGGATCAATACAGTCATTGAGTTGGTATTAAGAGAACGAATAAATCTGCATTAGAGAAGAATTTGCAAGGCTAACAGTGTCCTCTCAATTTCTGACTTTCTCAGTAAAAAGAAGACCCCACAGAGAGATTATTACCTTAGTTTAGAAAGAATAAAGAAAATTGCAGCAAACAGCAGTCCAGGCAACTTATAGAGGCACTGTGTATCATTTGTGTATTGCCAGATGTTTGCTCTATGTTCAGATACACAAGCATCTACAAAGCGCCTGGCACTAAAGTCTTTATTCAAATTTTGGCTCACACCCCAGATTAGTAACACTAGTACTTTAATAGAAACTCTATTATGTAAACCTTCCTTTCTCCTTTTTAACTCTCATTTTATTTAGGTTCAATTGATAAAGATGTAGTATACGATTATTGTAATCTACAACAGTGGACATGCTTCTCTTCCTGTGAATCACAGCTATGTGCAACAATCAAAGACTCTTGGATGCTTTATAACAAGAGCTAATAGGAAGGGCATGAAAGCCTTATCTCATTAGACGTTCCAGACTCCTTAGCAGCTGAAAATTCTACAGAAGACTTTTAACTTATAAAAGCAATTTTGCTACAGACATTGAAAACAACTCTCCGGAACATCAGAAATCCTGCCTTGTTTTCCTGCCTAGCTCTTAGACATCACACAAATAAGGGCATCACAGTAACATGGCAGTCCATGTTGTTTCTCATCTGATAACTTCTTCTTTCAAATGCCTTATGTCTTCTGGCAAAGTGCGAGTTGAAACATGACAAGACAACAAACAGCACTGCTATCTGGGAAAAAGAAACCACCAGACAGCCACAGCAGGATACTGTGTTGAGGGAAACCATGGGAGGAGCCTGGCAACTCCTGGCATGACAAATTCTGCTGTGTAAGAGCAGACAGAAAATTGAGAATGAGTTAATAGCTTCAAAATACCTTAATTCAGAATTATTTTTTCACTCATCTGCAATATACGAATTCAGGAGTCCAGACACCAACTTGAGTGTTACTAAATGTCTACACATAGCCTAAAGGACTCCTGTCTTTTGTCTTATGGTCTCAGTGATTTACCCATATAGAGATCTGCAACTCCATAAATACTCTTAATGTAGATTTTTATAATTTCTTCTTTACAAGCTTTGCAGTTCACCTTTAACACTGAAAGTCCTTAGGCCTTAATACCTTATGATGTGCTTAGTTACACACCCCAGCAAATGATTAAAATTTAAAAAAACAATCAAACCACACATAGCATTTTAATATAATGGAAGTAAGAAGTAACAAGAGCACTGGATAAAACTGCGCAAGCAAATAATCACAAAATAAGAAGGGATTATATTTTACAATACATTAGCTACTCAGCAGCAACAGTTCTGGTGAACAAAGGATATGAAACAAATGAAGGTTATGGAAGTCACTCAAAGGACATTCTGTCTGATTGTTCTTCCTTCCTTGTGTTTTCAAAATAACTCACAGAAATAGTATTTACAATTATAAAGTAAAATATAACCTGTAATCTATTGGCTAAAAATAAAGGTTTAATTTATATTGCCTCAGCAAATACATATGCTTAAGACAAATGAAAGGGATCTTCTTTCTGAGAAACACAAGGAAAACCAACTTCCAACACGGAACTAAGGCAGCAATTCATGACAATTGCCACCAGAGGTCAGGATTAAATTTATGAAATCACTGTACTTCGTTCAATGTTCCTTAGAGCTTGGAAGACCTGAAATTATACCTCAGAAATAGTAGTAATAATACATGATGTGTAACTACTTACAACATTAATGCCAGTACTACTGAGATTTCCCTTTATATAGAAAATTCATGCTCAGCATAAATCAATACATACTGTTCAATCACTGGAAAGTGTAGAAAATACCTTAGTGCATAAAAATAATGTAAATAAAATAACATACTGGCAAGCAGACTTCTGCTTAAACAATTGTTTGATTTGGTAGTAGAAACATACAGAAGCATCTGGAATGGACTAAAAATTTTACCTTGTGTTTTCTTCCCCTCCCCCCTTCTTTTACATTTTGGACACCTGATTCCTTCAGAAAAATGAACATTTAGACCTCTGGCACTGCTTGTCAATGTTCTTAGCTCTCCTCAATTTTCTAGTTACGTCACAATGGACTACATGAAACCTAGCTAAAATCAGCAATTAGGTCAACCTGGGAAAATGAATTTCAGTGTCTTCTGGGGGTGGGGGGTGCTGGGTTTTTTTTATTCTCCATAAAAAAAAGCCATTTTCAGTTTGTGATGAAAATAATTACAATCCTATAATATAACTAAGATTAGTAACTTCTGAAGGACAACAACTGATGGTTTTTTAAAATATCATGGCTTGATATATTTTTCTATATATTAATAGTACAGTAACAGGTTTCTTTATGCAGTAGTTAAGGCATAGAATTTCACTAAAATTAAAAAAAAAACACAATAACTTTGTAGACTTCATATTAACCATCTTTTCAGAGCTACACTTTGCAAACTGGGAAGAGAGTCAATAAGAGAAAAAAAAATCATGTGGAAAAGTCTTTCAGTTATATCATAAAATTGAGGCACACAGAAAATGTATGGGGGCAATCCTACCTGTTGGAGAAAGCCTAACTACCCTTAGTTTTGAGTTTAGACCATAACCTTAAATAGATAACCAGCATTATAATTTAAGACTAGGTGTCATTCTTGCTCAAACTGAGTAATTTGTCCCAAAAGACAAACTCATATGAAAGATTTACCAGTCTTCACTTTGGCAAGCACCATGATCGTGTAGGTATTAGAAAGGTGGCAGAACAAAATGGAACAAGAGACTGTATTTACAATAAAATTCCTTCAAGACAAGAACTCTTATATAAACATACACCAGTTCCTTCAATTTTGCTTAGACAACTGTATTGGCTTATAATTGTGTGTCTGTTAAGTCTCCTAAAGAGGGAAGTCTATATCACTAAATTTCATCCAATTCTTCAAGAGAAGGGGTTGAAGAGTTAAAAACAACTGACTTTTTTTATCAACTACAACAAAACAATTTCAATTTGAAAACTATTTCAATTTGAAGCATGTCAACCTCAATTTCAACTTAATTTCTAGCAAAAAACACTGAAAATAATACAGATGTTCTAAGCAATCAGGAAATACATGGATCAACAGGCCTCTTTCTACAAATGTGTGGTTTCTTATAATTCTGAAAAGAAAGTTATATAGTGGTAAAAAAGATAAGCTCAAGATTTTATACAACTTCATAATTACATTGTTACAGACAAAATTTAACTTAACTCTCATCTTCATCAACTAAAAAGGCTTTCAGATCATTTTATTTACAGTGTGGTCATGGATGTAAGCAGAGCTTTTAATAATAAAAGTAACACTACAGCTGATAAGAAACATATTGAGAATTCAGTTCCTAAAATACATGCATTCCTAAACATGTTGTCTCCCCATTTAAGATACCAACAATTGTAATGAGCTGGAATTAAAAAGAACTTGTTAAGATAGCAACTCTGACCGCTTGAGCTTGTTCTTCACCAAATACAGTATCGTGTTACTATGCACAAGTTTTGTGTGTCTATTTATGCCTTAGAAAATAACTCTCAGAGAGGTAAGAAGTATTTCTGCAGGCATGAAAAGTGCCTATAAATGCAATCTGTCATTGCATTTTTAAGGAAATCTGCAATTTTTAAAAGGAACATTCAGAAGGCAGTCTGACTGTAATTCTATTGTCTTGAGTATCTGAAAAATTGCTCCCTAATATCCTCTGCAGGTACCTACAGAAATCTTTGAAGACTGAAGCAGGGTTAAGTGTTTAGATGTGAAAACTTAATTTTAAAATGAGAGCTTCAAATTCAACTGATATTAAACCCAAAACACTAAAATCAGAAACACATCCACAATTACCATGACGCATTATACCAGATCATTTCTGTATCCCGTTGCCTTGTGCAAAGATGCATTTTCTTGAGCTTTTACAACCAGGCTCCAACACTGCTTCCTACCACCTCATAAGTGATCAAAATTTCACAGTCGTATTTCATTATATATGTAAGATGTCTCACTTGTAAAAATACATACATGAACACCAATGACATTGTCAACTGTTTTCAAGGTTCATTCTTCACATACTCCAAATTCCATTTAAAAGTAATCACATACCACAGTGATGCATATTCTAAAAAGGTGCAGTAAGGTCACAGCAGTTGTTCAAAAGCGTGTCTGCTACACTCAGTGGCAAACTGTGTGCACATACTGCCCTATCATCCAGAAAGTAAAGTCAGATTCTTTTTGTTCTTTGCTACTTAAATTCCTTGGACAAAATAAACCACATTCTATCTATGAAAAGTACAAAATCTTTAAACGGATTCTTTTTCCCCCAGGTAAACTTTGCTTTAAGCTATCAAACCTATCCCTCAACAAAAATTTTGTTTACAGCAATTCCAAAGTGCCGATCTCAGATGTGTTTTTTTTTAAATTTGCATCACAGAAAATATGCCACAGGAATGAATGCAATTGACCGGACCAAGGATTCACATGTTTCAGTCCTCTGTATTTGAGAGTAACCAGTAATGAATGTGAGGGAACATTTCACTTGTACTCCCAAGTGCCTTCTACCAATGCACCAGAAGAAAGTGAGGGTGCTTATAAACAAGGGCAGGAGGAAGAAATGGGTGAGAAAGAGCCAAGCTGGAGAACAGAGTGACAGGAAAAGCATTCACCTAAAGGCCAAGACCAACTCTAGTAAGGAAACTTTAACAGGGATTTGATGAGACAGGTTGGAAAGAAAAGCTATTCCTATCTAAGGACAAGTTGAGCTGAACATTAGCAGGATCCAAACCTAAGACAGGGAATGAAAGAGAACAGGTTTTCAAGGGAGAGGGATAAAAAATATTAAAAGAAAAAAGAAGGAAGAACAATGCTTGGAGTAAGTTGGAAAAGCTGGGAAAGAAACTAGGCTTTGGAGTGACTGAGGAAGGTAAAGGAAGAATAGAAAAAGGCTGCAAAGACAGAGCTAAGAAACCAAGCAAGCAATAAAAGGAGATGTGCAAGGGAAGGTGAAAAAACTCACAGGAGTTATTACAGATAGGGAAGAATTTAAGAAAAACTAGGGGATACAAAACAGATATGGAGTTGATCAAGAGAATAGGCTGGAAGAAGGAGCAAGTGAAGACAGGTCCTTTGTTGGGAAAGAAAAGCCATTTCCATTTTCAGGGCATGCCTAAACTACCCACTACAGTAATGATTTTCCTTTTGCACCCTGCAGTGTGACGGGTCAGGGGGACACTATCTGCTGTGTATATTCTTCAGGCTTCATAGTAAGCAGTTATAATACTAGCATGGAACAAAGAGTTATTCTAATGCATAGTCATCTTCTCTTATAAAAGGCTAAATCAAGAGAGGAACAAAATATTCTAAACCAAATTTACTTCAGCAATGATACTCATTTGATTACTTCATCCCCTCTTACTTATTGCCAAGCTTAAGATTCTGGGTTGTGTTTTAAAGTATTTAGCACAGAGATCTGCAAAACAAACCCCTAACTGTCCCTACAGACAGTGATTGAGACATGAAAAATTAATTTTTTTAACTAGAAACAATGTTTACTGCATTCAGATATTCCATGGCTATTTCTTGCATGCATGTTATTGATCAACATTTGTGCATGAGACAGTTTACTCCTTACAAACATAACAAACTGTTTTATTTGACAAGACCAAAGTTCCATATACACTACTACCCTTCAATGTGTATCATCAAGGGAGGAGTTGTAGATGCCTATGTGTGGTGGATTGACCCTGGCTAGGGCTAAGCCCCCCCAACAGTCACTCACTCCCCCACCAGTGGGATGGGAGAGAGAATTGGAAGGGAAAAAGCAACAAAAATTCATGAGCTGAGATAAAGACAGCTTAATAAGTGAAAGAAAACAAAACATCCAAACAAGTGATGCAAAGGCATTCACTCACCACCTCCCACCGGCACACTGACACTCAGCCAGTCATTGAGCAAGGGCTGCTTTGAAACTCATTTAAACATAATTGACTTGTTAAATACTTTCCCACAGGAAATTAGTAGAAATTATGCACAGCCACTACTCCAATGGCAATTCAAAGTATTCATACAACCTTAAGGATGACATTGTTGCAATAGTTTATGTATCTACTGCATTATTTATTATAGTGGTCATCCCATTATGTAGTTGACATAATGCTTGCTTTAATGATACATTAATCAGACCAGTAATAACATGCAACAGCTTTGTCTATACTATCACATCTGCTCTTTCTTTCCTTCTCTTTTTGAAAAACTACACACAACATTGCTGTAAATACGTAACAGGAAAGGTCGAAAGAAAAGTTAGGAAAAGCATTACTTCAGTCTTACCTCAGAACTGTAATCTTCTACTGTGGTAGAAATTTCACTTTCTGGCTAAAATAAAATAAAATAAAATATTAAAATATTTACAGTTAAGGCACTCTAAACAAGATGTTTTTCATCTGTTTCTGAGAATATACAGTATTTGAAAATATTAAGGTGCACATGAATTTGATAAGAGTATATATATGTAGTGTAGTATACCATCGCTTCCTTGAAATTCCAGTTTTTAAAAAGTTACTTAGCTATTGAACTGTGATCATGGAAACATTATAACTACATGACAAAATCTTCAAACAACCTACAGGTACTAAATGCCATTTTGGAAACGTAACAATTTTTTGGGGTTTGTTTTTGATTTTTTTAAAAAGAAATAGGGAGTGCCATGAAAAGGACTTCTCTCTGACAGATCAATTTTACCTAATTAGGACTTTGCTGGCTTAAGAACACAATTATATATAGAGTGCCATTTTCATACATGCATGACTTTTGATGTTGACTAGAATTTTAAAACAAACACTCATATTACCCTTCAGCTTCCATGGAAACCAAGGAAAGCTAAAAGGACAAAGACTCAAATCTTGTGATCTAATGAATTAGAAGAATTAAAGGAACAAAGCCTTAACAAACTAAGCACAAACATGCCATGGTAGGTGCCTGAATTAAATACGCTGTATCTTGATGAACTACATAAAATGTCTCAGGTTTGAGAATCAAAATATTAGTAGGAAAATATGTAAGTTATCTATATAAGGCGCACTATAATAAGTACATTTTCAAACTCAAAAAGTAAAACTTTGAGTGAGAACTATTTTAACAGAAATGAAGTGTACATAATAGGCTTTTCCAAAATTCACTTGGCATGTTAGCCAGCCTCACACTAAATCGGTCTCAATTTTACATTGAATTCTGTCAGGCTTATTTTCAAAGGAATATAGTCAGTTTTGCATCAGTAGCCATAAGCAAAATCTGGAACGTCAACTGTATTTTGTCTTGTTTTGTTGAGTTTTTTTAAAAGAAATCTGCCACTCAGACCTACTGGAGAGCTCTGCAGTTTTTACAATCCTAACACTGATTGTACATATTTTGAAATTCAATATGTAGCTTCAAAATACAATTTAGCTGAAAAAGGGTATTCCTTTATGTACTTTATGCAGCATAAAACTAATTTAAAATATTAATGTGGAAGTTAAACATTCATAGAGCATATATGATTTTAAAAACACAAAAGGTCCGCCTTAAAAATAAGCCAAAAACTGAAACAGAAATCAAAATTATGTTTTAAAACTCTAGGGTGACAAAAGTGTTTCTGCTATCTAATACAAAATTTTTATTTTAAAATTAATAATTATATAAATATATTTTTATTCATATTATATTTATATGAATATTTGTGTGTATATGCACTTATACAAAAAATTTACGTCTTGTTTGTAGTCTATGTCCTCGGTCTAGGACAAAATCCCCTGGTAGAAATAAAAACAGAGAAAACCATATTGTTACTTTTTTTCATAACACAGATAACAAATATATGGTCATTAAAATCCTACAATTCTTCATGGTTCATTCCAATTCATGTGCTTTCACAAAGAATGATAAAAATTATTCCTATAGAAGCTCAGAAGTATTCCTATAAATTTATATATTTATCTGGATGTAAGAACTCTTTAAGTCTTTATACAGTGCTTGAAATACAGGCACTTCTCTAACACGCAAAAAACAGGGACAAGTAGTCTAACTTCTTATATGGTTTTTCCTTGTAATGTTTTTGAATTATATAAACAGTCTCTTTTTTATAAGAAAAATGACAAATGAATTTTTACATCCTGGGATAAACTCAAACCTAGTACCATCATAGTACAAGACAAAGAACTTGTAAATCAAAACTCAGATGAGAGTGAGAAAATACAATTCTCAAAGGAAGGTGATTACTAAAAATAATTCTAGAATTTTTAATGGTAATCTGGCCAGACATGACATTTAAAAAAATTAACATATTGCTGGTCCTTTCTGAATATCAATCCAAAGTAAAAAAAAAAACCAACAAAAAATCCCAAAAAAAACCCCAAAAAACCCCCAACCTAAAATAATTTTTTAAAAATTGTCAAAACCCACACAGTTCTCCTTCAGTTTAGGTGTGCAATATCTGTTAGCAATCCTGGATGCTGATGGCTTTTTGGTTATTAAAATCAAGTATTTTTGCCACACATTAGACTCCGACACTGCATGCTATTTTTTTGCTATGAGAATCTGTAACATTACAAGTTGTCAACATTTTACAGGCAGTTATCTTGCCTTCCAAGTGATTATGTTCACTTCATAAGACCTGACCAACTTAATTTCAAAATCCAGTTTCTTCCACTACTAAGCATATCCATTCTGTAGCCTTTAATTATTTTTTGGTCAAAAGAAATAATTAAGTTTTACATAGCTCATCTGTCTGAGCCACAGGGGTCTGGTGTAAAAGAAAATATTTAATATTTTAAAAAATTCATATATACACACATTGTTAGCAACACAGCATCTTTTGACAGGATAATGCCAAGAAAGCTTTTCATCGGTCTCCTCAATGCCTTATGGAATTGGAAATAGGCATTTGTTAGACTCTGACCATTGTTTTACACATATTCTACCAACTGCATCCCACAGCAATTTCCTGCTACAAACAGTTACTCTCTTCTGGTAAGATATTTTGATTCTTTATTTAGTATTTTCTTCTCTGGCAATGTGGTTGATAGTTAGAATACATTGAACAGACATCTCAAAGACTTCTTATAGTCAACTATCTCTATCAGCTCTGTAGGTGACACCTTTAAAGATAACACTTAAATACTCAGAAAATTAAAACCCACTTCCATCTGTATATATTCTTCAGAGGAAATACTGCAAGCTGATATAAAAAAAAAAGAGTGTCAGTCTGTGGAATATAGTAGGAATATAGTCTGAGGAATATGAGTTTTAGAGTAACTTGTATGGAGCTAAGCATTGCTCAGAAGTCACATTCTTTGGTACTGGACACCCAACATTATCACAGGATTCACGAAAGAACTCATATACAAAATTGGCCACAAGAACTGAAAAATTATTTTTGTGTTTCTTTAGAAAACTTTCGTAGGTGACAATAAAACATTTTGCAAAAAGGGACATCCAGTACTAAACTATTTGAATTGCAGTGGATGAAGGTATAAGAGCAAGAACCAAGACTGAGTATTCATGGAAACGAATTCTACCTAAGTAAATTACTGACGTTTTTATGACTTCAGTGAAAACTGTTACAAAAATGTAATTACAAAAGGCTGGATTCATTCTTGAACTTGTACTATCCATTGGTAGAAGCAAAACCAAGTTATTTTGGCTTGGCCACTTTCAGATGGGTCTCTAGCAATTCATAAAGGATCACAAGAGGACTGTGACTAGGAAGTGAGGTAAAGAGAATTTAAATTGAAAATCCCTGTCATGAAACCCTCTCCTTGGGTCATCCTTAACTATTATAAATATTCTGAATATGAAGGGCTATTCTTATATATTGCCTCATCATGTCTTTCCTAGTTCCTAATACGAAAACTATTCAATTCAAATTCCCTGGTAATTTATTACCCAAATCAACTTACTATGACCAAATTTAAATTGAGCGCATCTTAGTGGAGATAAATGGCTGCCAAATCTGAATATAATCTGCAGCAAGGTACCAGACTTCTCAGTGTATCAACTTTCCGCATCAGAAAACACCACCAGCAGAAAGGTAACCTAAGCATTCAATTAGGTTTCTATTCTTTGCTAACATGGTCTTTTAAATATTTAATGCAAAGTGAAATACTCTGTAACTCTGCAAAGACCATTCTCAAATACAGGTAATTTCTGTGTCAGTAAATCTATTATATCTCAGTATTAACAGAAGTAAAGGAAGGCATAATACCAGAGGTTGCCTTATGAATAAAAGAAAATTGGCAAGTTATCCTGGCAATCTTCTGGCCAGAAGGTGAATGGAAAGATGACTGGCTTCAGTCAGAACCATATGTTGCTGAGAATCTATCTTCTTTCGTGACACTGACTTTACTATTGAACAGGCTATTTCCAAACATTTGCCTATCTTCACTCTTCAATTTCAAAACATTTTTTGGGGGATGCTAGATTGTCTGAAGTGACTGGGCTAATTTTCACTACATTTAATTTATCTATTATTTTTTGCAAATCCTCCATCTTATTGTACATCCCAAAATATCTCTTCTCTAGTCAAAGCCTTTAGTTGCTCTTTGCTTTCATGCTTCTATCATAGGAATGCCTTACCCACATTCACCACTTACGCCTTTTCTCACTGAGGCATCCTCTCTGTTTCTCCATACTGCTTATGTTTTCTTCTTTCTGTCACTTTTCTTCCTTAGTTCTTCTCAAGAATCCTACCAAGTGTCTCCGTCTTACTCCCTTTCTGTTCCTTCCTGTCAAAATCTCAGGCACTAACAAGTGGAGTACCTTATAGAAATGAAACAATGAGCATGGAGCTATAAACTCTATCACCCACTTGAGTAAAAAGTTAAGCTATTCTTAAACTATTACCAAAAGGATTTGTCCTGTGAAAAACAAAAGACGAGTTACTAATCCAACCTTAGTCAATTAGCTGGTATTCTTCATCACAGAACTTTGAACTTTTCTTTTCTAAGAAGCTTTGTATAATAGCTTTTACTACTCAGGTGACTCAAGGACACAGGTTAATTTCTTTTGCTTTCCTGGCATTAGGACGTTCTTGCAAAGCAGTGTGGTTCAAGGCATTGTTTCAAGACTTCCCAGAGAGGCTGATCTCAGCAATTATTTACTCTGGAAGTGGCTTTTGCTTTCTTCCATTTTTAACTGCAGAAGTCAAAAATGAAGCAGTCCTAAACCCATGATTTTCATTGATCCAATTTATTTTCCAGATTGTCTGTTCTAGATTTTTTTTTTCTGTATGGAAAAGGACACTGTGGATGTCAACACCGAAACATACTGGGGTGTGACACAATAAATACAAACCCCAAATACAACTAGTACCTCAAAATATTATTCTCTTTGTGAGAACAAGACAAAAAGCATGAAACAAAATACTTTAATCATTTATATAGTAAACAAACTGTTCCTCTGAAAAAGGATGGAAAACCTTAGAGATTACAAATAATTGCAGATAGAAGGTAAAACAGAATGGCTAAAGACAGTACAAAACAATGACACTTCTTCCAGAGTTCTTCCAATTAGATTCTGTAACTGAGGGAATACAGGGCGACAGAGGAACCCACCCTTAGGAACAGAGAGGGGCAAAAAAAGGAAAAGGGATGACTGCAAAAAACTAACTTTCCACTCTCTAAACACATTTATTCTCTCTGAAAAGAAACAGGTCTAACTTCAGAAGGGAAGTAAGCTCCCAGAGGATTACCTCTATTTCATTTTCTGTTATTCATATTGAGTAAGATAACTCTTTTTATTTGCATTTGGACATGCTAATTCCACTGGGGTATAAAAAAAAATCATACTGGAAAAACTGCAGGGAGATAAACTTCTATCCACAAACTACCACAAAAGTACAAACTACCACAAAAAAGCCCAGACAATATTTTTAGATAGACAGGCAGTATAGTCAGATATTCTGAGTATATTTTGTGGTACAGAAAGAAAAATTTTAAATATCAATTCCAGTAAAAGATGAAATAAATAAGTGGAATCAAAATTTAGCTAGAAAATGATCCTGCATAATGCTTCCAGTAATCCTGTCTCACTCTCTTGACACAGAAGCCTGTGAAGATTTAATGTTGGGTGAAAAAGCAAACAGCTCAAAGAAGCTGTCCATAATTCTCCATTGCAGAGATTAGCCTGAAACTGCCTATTACATTGGCTGCCATTTCAACTAAGCAAGGTCCAATCCAATTACTGTAATACATGCTCTCTGTCCAAATCATTGCACTTTCAAGAGTAAAACCAGTAAGTTATGAGGTTCACTGAAACTATGTCAGATATTTTCCTCTTCTATTAACACTGCACAGAGACTTCAGCAATCCCCTTCCAACTCCAAAATACCAATTATTTATTTAACATGAATAAGCAGGCCACAGACCACATTTAACAAATTAAAATGCTTTCCCAATTGGGAGCAGGGTTTTTTTTTGTGGAAGTGTTTTAGAAGTCACTAAGATTAAGTAATTCAAGAGAGTCAAAGTACAAATTTACATGATCACCATGCTTATTCTTTTAAAGCCAAATTTTAAAAAAGAAAGAAACAAAACAAAAATCCTGACATTATCAGAACAATCTGTGCATCTCCATATTTATTTATTTAAACGTAAGTTGCTTTGGGAATAAGACAGATCTCAAAAAAATCATACTCGATCTTAAGAAAATACCTATGAGTGCAACCTTTAGCAACTGCAGCACAGATATTTCTTCCATTTCTACCATCATCTGTTTTGTACTGTATGCATTCAGAGCCAACATAGGTCACCAGGACCAACCTAATCTAATTAGACCTACTTCGAACACAGGATCGGACTAGATGACCTCGGAGGTCGCTTCCAACCTAAGTTACTCTATGACTCTGTACTTTACTCTGTTTCTCCCATTGCAGTAGATATATTCATCCTAACAAAGCAAGTATATCAGAAGAGTCCATCTGCAACTTCAAAATATATTTGATTAAGCAAGTTATTTCATACAGTTGTTGAATTTATGCATACTGTTACATTATTACAACAACATTTTTAGTGATTCCCTCTAAACACTTCTCTGCCCTTGCAGTCCTCTCTCTTTACCTGTAGATAACCTGCTGCATTTCATAAAGTACACCCTTCTGTTTTCCTAGAGGGCAAAAAAGTCCCATCTTCATGTATGAAAACAGTTACACATTTAAAAAATTTATTACCTCCTCCAGGAAAATCTATGAGTTGAACAGTTTTATTGACTTACTATAAACACTTCTGAAGCCCTAACATGACCTTTCTAAGAACTAAAAAGCTACTTCTTAAAGGCATATATCCATAAAGTTCAAAATATATAGTGTACTGATACACTGTAGCCTTAAAACTGTAAAATAAATGAAACAGTTACAAGTTTTTATTTGCATGTGTGATTTAGTCTGTCTGCCCCTCCACCAAGTGAAGGGTTTTTTTAAATAAAAATGCAAAAAAAATTCAAAAAGTGTAATTTCTCTGTTAGTCCTCAGCTGCTTGAAAATAAATAAAGGACATAGAATGGTCTATCCGAGCACAGGACAGGCAAGTCAAAATGCAGAGCATTCTGTACCGTATCTCTCAGAAAAGACTGCATTCACCTGGAAAGAGGAGGCAATCTGCACTGAGATGCTTGTTCAGAATGCCATGTCATTTTAGAGGCAACGCTTTCACAAGTGGACTAAGCTATTCTGTAAATAACATCAGCATCTCTTGTCCCTTGCATCTGGACCCACAGTGTGTGAATTCATGTCCACTCAGAACTGAACTGGACTGCCAGTACATGTCTCATAGAGCGCCTTACAAACTTCCCAGGGATGTGCTTTCAGCCACTAGTAATAAGGATTATATTTCATTAAGTAGTAAAAGTCTAGTAACTGTTTATCAATCTCTGAAGCCATTCAGTTCTAAGCAGTGTTTTCTACATTTATTTCTTTGCCTCATTAACCAAAGTGACTCAAATTATGAATCCAAGAAAGAAGTTTAGTTTTGCATTTTGCTGTAGCCATAAGTGCAGTGGTCAAAAATTGACTGCAATTTGCAAACTTTTAATAAAACAAAATTAATTTATGCACATTTAAGGAGTGCAGTAGTACCAACAAACTTTCCATAATCTACAGTACACTGACTACAATAAAAAACATGATTGCCAGCAGGCAGCTACAAAGTGCTCTGAACATACTATGGTCAGACAGCAGAGGCATGGAAATAATGTCCAAAATCTCATCCAATTCCTTTATTGTCACTCTCAAAATTAACGGATTATTTTACACCCCCCCAAAAGTGACTTTTAATAGCTCAAAACAAACTTACCTCGATGGTGTAAGCCTGGTTGTGTTTGATAATTTCTCCACTATGCAAAGTCCTGATAACAGCAAAGTCAGCAGTAGCAGCTGCTGCTCCCCTTCGGCTGCTGCACGTGGAGATTTCATCACCTCGAGATCTATCAGATTCAATTCCATCTTGCATTGATTCTGCATCTTTGATGTTTGCTGTTTTCTTCTTCTTTTTCTGCTTCTTTGATCCATTTTGACCATCAGTTTGCGCCTTCCTCTGCCTAAACTGGGCAAGCTGAATGAAGACAAAATCTTGTTAAAGGTGAAAGTTTCCCTCTTATTAGTAATGACATCCTCTATAAAGGCTTACTCTCTATTCTACATAAAACTTCAAACTAATCACTACTGCAAACGAGTTGGAAGTTAATGCTGCATATGTGAGACAGATTATTTTTCCATTTGCTTTAATATCTTAAATGTAAACCAACAATCTATTAACAAATTCCTTCTTAGTTTCATACCAGCAAGTTACTGTTCCACAGACTGATACCTAAAAATCAAAACATTCAAAGGTAAAGGTACAAATGTCATTTAAAAGCACAAATGTAATGAAATAACCTCTGATCTCATCTTTCAATTTTAGAGTAACCTGAAAATTAATTTACAAAAATTCTTTTTAATTTTTATTCCAGAGACAGACAAAAGCAAACCTCTCTTCCAGCAGGTATCATATTAAGGTTTTTTTTCTGAAAGTTATAACTCAAAAAGCAGTTCAAGTTACTGAAAACATCATAAAGAAATAGCAAAATAGCAAAACACATAATGAGGAAATAGTCCAAAACCAAAGAGTGAGCAGATTACAAGACACACTACCTTGTAGCAAAACATGTTGAAAAACAAGAAGTCACAGGTAAGCCAGGCACACAGTTTAAAAACCAATTAGTATGTAAGCTATTCAAATACTGTAAGACATTGCCTTTTCAAGAGCTTATCACTTTTAATCACTTTACAGTGGTTTACACAAGAAAATCCATTTAAAATATTTTTTCTTAACAAGAACAGAATTTCTGTTCAAATAAGAAAAAACAAGCATGTCAGATTTTACCAATTAACATTCAAAATTAAATAGATTCTATCAATATAATATGAAAACAAGAATCATTACTTTCTAATTGAAAAATCCAAGATTAAGTGCTACAATACGTTTTATAAATGTATCTCCAATGTAAAGCATACAAATAAAGACCCTAAAGCTTTAAACTTTCAACATCAACTAATATCCAAATATCATGATTTTTTTTTTTAAATATACTGCAATTTTAAGGAAAACATATAGAAAAATGTTTGCTCATGATATTCACCAATCGAGAAAGCCACGTTTCCATCCAACTTCTTCAGGAACACACAACTCAAGCAGAACAGAGGGATCCCCTTTCCAGTCTCTGTTTGGTTACAGTGGAAGCCATCACTTGAAGTGCTCTCTGGTTCTCATCTGGCCCCAACAGAGCTGAGAAGCCCCAATGCAAATAAATGCATCACTGACAGATCCGTTTTGTGTTGTGGCTGGTTTATGCTTTTGTCCCTTTATTTGTATTTCTTTGTGGGTTTCATCAGCCTCCTCTTCCTTTTTAAGGACTGACAGCTCGGCATATGGCTCCTGCTCTTTTTACAGGAGGAGGACCTGAAGATTTGCTGAGCCAAATATGCTCATCTAAGTATTTAAATACTTACCTCCTCCCTACTACTTCTCTAATTAGTTCAACTTCATGATTTTTTTGTCTATTTTTAAAATAGGCATCTTACATTATTTCACCAAAAATCTATTAAATTCAAAAATTCTGAACAGGAAAAGAAAGGATAGTCTCCTCCTACCTCAAAGTTTAAGAGAAAGAAACAAAAACAATCAAACAACCAACCAAAAAAACCCCAAATCCCAGCTAGACATAGATGTAGCTTCTCAAAAATGGGAAGGGTGAAGGTTTCAGTTGTCTCCTTAGGACACTACTACATTCTCTTAAAACCGTAAATTTATCTCAACAAAATATTTTCTGTTTATCCAAAAGACAAGCGGAATTTGTTCAAATGCCCAAAGACAGAATGTAGACAACCCGACTTCAAGTGTAACTACAGAGAGATTTTACTTCTTTTTACTTTTTATTTTTAAATAATGAATGACATGTAGTGCCACTGGTCAAGAACTCTCTTCCCCAACTTGATTGAAACCTTCTGTAATGGAAAGTTAAGTTGGCTTTTTTAAATCAGCTTTACAGTCTTTATTTGTCTACAAAATTAGATGTGTGGCTCAAGGACAAGTGAATTACTCCTTGTCTCTCCTCAAGTATTTTGCATATTTTAACTGAGGCATCTGGGCATGCCGGATTTCTCTCCTTTCAAAATTAAGTTGTCGACTTTCACTTCTCCAGAATTAGCAGATTAAAATCCACCACGGCAGTTATCAGCAGACCTTGTTTTTTTTCTGTTAAAACACTGATGAAGATGGGCACATATGAAAGATAAACACACAGGAAAATAAAAATGTTACATTTTTGTATTACACGGGTTCTCAACTTCTGTATGACCATCTATTACTTTGAAACAACTGCACTATTTGTGACGGATGCACGCACAAATCATAGCACTTTTTAACCTCACACATTCGAGTATACACAAAACTGTTCAGCTACTAATACAACGTAACTTTAAATTCACATTTTTAATGAAATTTTTAAAAGTAGAAATGTGAGAAGTGGCATAACATAAAGCCATACTGACTAAATACACTCTGTGATGCTCACACTAAAAGAGGGGAGTCTCAAATACTGAGTTCCTTCTCATGACCTAGAGTCAAGGATCTACCTATGTTTCAATGACAAGCAGGAAAAAGTCTGCCAGCAGTCATGGGAGCCAAGGAAAACAAATTTTTTAGAATTAAAACTTTCAATTAAACAGAAAAGTATTTCCAGATTTTGTATTGCTAGAAAAAAATGTATTCTCCAGCATGAACAAAACATGAAACAAATACACACTGATACAGTGTGTTATCCTGTCTTCCAGGCACATCAGCTTGATTATGCCAGAACTAAGCCTGTGGGGAACTTAATGCTGCTTCAATCAGTTCTGAATCTGCAGTTTTGAAACAATTCAATGTCAAGTCTCTGTCAAGTTACAAAAAGTTGCAAAAGTTGCAAGCAAGCGTAAAGTATATCAACACAGGAGGTATTCATGGAAGAGGAAGGATCCAAAAAAACAGAAGCTGAAGGACAACTCAGAATAGGCTCTCTGCATTAATACGCTTCCAAGGAGTGACAGAGAACGAGCACCTTCCTCTGGGAAAGTATTGGGAAAATAGCCACGATCCAACTTTACATTTTAGCACATCTGAAAACCAGTCTAGAGCGTCTTTTATCACTATTCACTTATCTGCCAGCACACTGTCTCTAGCTTCTCCCATCATGCTGGTAAGACCTTGCTTGGATCCTTCAAGCAATACTGAACCCTATTAAAAACTCCATCCCTGTTTTTCAGTAGTGAAAAACAACTAATTTTCCTCCTTGACTCTCAGCTTTTGCAACTGAATTAACTAACAACTTGCAATTCCCAGCTCACAGGTTTTTCAAGTCCTGCTTCTAGGCAAAAAAGCAATCCTCTTGAAAACAGGTATGTCCAACTCACAGCATTTAAAAAATTTAAATTATGGAGTCTATGTTTACTGTCTGAAATGTTGCTATTAAATATCCAGTGTACAATGAAATTCTTAAGTATAGTAAAGAGACTGAAGTTTTAAGCTAAACTCTGAGAATGAAACTATGTTTCCTTCCTTTTAATGCATAAAAAACTACAATAAAATTGCACAGGAATAATTAGATATTTATTTCCAGATTTCCAGAAGTGCCATTTCCAATAGCTGCTCAGCTTTCCATCAGTTTGATGTTTTAGCACATTAGTGCTAAATTCTCTGCATAAGACATGTTGTCTCTTATAAACAGAAAAACACTTACTGAAAGTCACCAGATTACAATAGAGGAGCACGCAGACTGGTAATGGGTATACTTTTCAAAATCATTTGCCATAGTAAAATAACAGTTGAATAGAAGAACTTAGGTATTCAGAGGATATATGTATTTATTTGGTTCTAATTATAACTTCTTTCTACTCATGAATCCCAAAAGAACAGACTGGCCCAAATCCCACATCACAGACTGAACCAAAATTACATTCCAACATTATCTTCATTTTTAAATGCCGACATCCTCAAACTGGTAGAGAGTCAGAAAAGCAGAAGAGAATCAGCTGCTGTTAGGAACTACTCTTGAGACAGAAGGGAACTAACTTGCAGAGTGGAGGTGATTACTTGTCTAAACCATGTCACTTATGATAGTAAATGTACTTCTATAATTACAACAGGAGCATTATTTATTTATTCAGCTACCTTCAGCAGATTCTAACCCCTGGCACTTCTGCCAGCAATCTAGATTGCTGGGTTACACTGTCCATTGATTAATTTCAAATACGGTCTGACTGAACTATTTCTAGAGTAAAAGTCTATGTTAAAACAAAATTTGGCTCCAACTGAATGCAAAACTCAATCTCCTCTTAAGCACTTAAAAAAAAAAATCTGAACAGAAGTTGCAACATTTAATTACTGCCCATATACCAGCAGAAGAAAATACTGGAAAAAATCCATGAAAATCAAAGCAGCTACATTTATAAAGCATGAATAGCTATATTTTCATTTCACATGCTTAAAAGACTTTTTAAAACAGAAACACGCTAAGTGCCATTTTATCTGGATGCTGCTTTGTGAATGCTTATTATTCCTTAACATTCTCAGACAAAGTAATAGATCTGGATAGTCTCGTTTTCAAAGGTATTATAGTTAACAAGAATTGAAATTTCTCAGTGCCTCCAAAGAAGGATGTTATGAAATAAGATAAACAATATTTGCTGCAGCTACTGTTTAAAAAACAACTTTTAATTGTTAAGATAAGAAATTTATAGGTAACCCAGCCTGTACAAGTATAGCTGTACAGTCATACATGTACCTGTACACACATAAACATTACTGGATTCAAACTTTAACTTTCTGAAAACAAACACATCTCAAATTCATTAGAATTCAAATTCAGTTAGAAAGAACAGGATCTGTTCACCTCTCACAGTTCCTCTTGAGTACAAAATCTCTATTTTTATTCTCATTTAAAGAACAAGAATAGAAGGATGAGTCGCAAGCTTACAGACTGACAACAAAAAGGAACCTCAGACAAGCTGCTACAGGCAAGTCATTATTCTTTTCATTTCTACACAGTACAGTAAAAGCATGAATGGAGATCTAATCGACATCATAGTCTTGCATTTCTCAACTACTATAACTTCAAAAGATGTTCCAGATACTCCTTAAACTTCAGATGAATGTATCCTACTTGCAGAAGGGGACTTGTTCTTTATCAGAAGCTCTCAAACAGTCTGGTATCCCGTGAAAAATGTTCTGTGCTGGACCAGGCCATCTTTAGATCACTCAGCCAGTGTAAGCATACAAGGACTTTGGAATCTTCTGGTCTCTAGCTAAAAGCAGTGGTTAATGGCTAAAAGTCAAATTGACAGCCCTATAATATTTAGTACCTTTATAGATAATCTGGATGATGAATTTGAATGCACCTTAACCAAGTTCATGGATCACAACAAACTAAAGGAAAGACAGATATACCAGAAGGAAGAACCATCATACAGAGAGACCTCAACATGCTGTAGGACCAAGCCAACAAGAACTGCATGCGATTTAATAGAAATAAACATCAAGTCATGCACCTGGGATGGAATTATCCCACACTGCAGTAACAGCTGGGAACTGACTGGGGTGGTGTGTAGCTCTGCTGAAGACCTGAGAGTTAACTAACAAAGCTAACCACGAGTGAGCAGCATGCCCTGGCAGCAACGAAGAGAAACCATCAAACTTTGAAATGACTCAGTTATGAATCCAACTACCTGTACACCAGTTTTGCGATTAACTACTTACTGAATGAATAAAAAGAACCCATGTTTTGTAAAAAGAATTTGGTGGTAATACCATTTGTTATTTGAGAATCTGTCCCACATTACAGTGGAAAAAAAGCCTAGTGAGCCTAACAAACAAATCCTGGCTTCAGTGCTCCAATGCAGATGTTGTATTTAACTGCAGAAAACATATCTTAAACTTTCAGTCTAGCAGACTCTCCACAGGTGCAGTATCTGCAACTGAGCACATGGAAGGTAGGAAAAAGTGAAATAGTATTCTTTGTCAGGTGTTGCTTGAGACTTGCCACTAACACAAAAGCCACAAATTCGTCTCAGAAAGGTACATTTTTTTCTGCATATAGAGCGAATGCTAAAGAGTTTCCTGCATCTGAATGTATAACATGCATTGTGGCAAACTGTACTGTACTAGAGATAACTTTGATATGTCCCAGAATCAGACAGACTCTGGCTGCAAGTATATGATGACACTCAGATATATCATGAAACTCATGGAAGATCGTAAACAGTCCTGTGATAGAAAGGCTCAGGCTTTTCCAATTGTAATGTTCCTAATACTCATCACTGAATGATAATAAAGTATAAATTCTGAAAGATTATCGAGAGTGAAAGTGAAACCAAAATATGCAGACTAAGACAGACTGACACCTTGTCTTAAAAGGTGAAGGCCTAATTTAAGAAACACCTGCCCTGGTAATTGTAGGTCACTACTCCCCTTGACCACAAGTAAGCAATTATTCCTACAGAGGCTTTCAGTGACACACAAAGAAGAAAAAGCAGGGCCCTGAGGTGGGATTTGTTTTGATCATTTATTAAGTACATATACATCTCACAAAATCTTGACCTGGGTGTTTTTCAAGTCAGTAGCGACAAAGCAAAAAGGCCAACCTGAATTTGAAATTTTGACACGGTTCAGAAGCTGGACATTTGCTGTGGTTTAAGCTTATCTATCCCACTTATCCCACCTTACCATGGATAACTGAAAAAATACCTGCCATAATCTCTCTCTCAGTCATGACCTGGTTTTGTGATTCCAATATACAGTCACATTTTTATGTTTCACAGCAGCAGATAAGAGGCCCTCAAAAGGGATAAGGAAAAGAGTCTGGGAGACAGCAACACTGAGATTTAGGCAGTAAATCTCCCCTAGGCTCTTTAAAACTCATTTGCTCTTAGGCCACCAAGTTCTGTAAAAGCTTGACAGCCTGTCCCCTAAGAGGTGCTGAACAGTTAACTGGTAACTGTATTAGAGAAGACAGTGGCACTTTGTCATTTTTTTGTCATATTCTCAAAAGGTGTAAGCACTGAAGGTTGTGTTGTGAATGCACTAACTCCACTTGTAGGTAAATTTATAGTGCTGCCTGCTTCTTATAGATGCCTGATGCCTATACTAAGAAAATGATAACACAGTGAGATGATTGAAAAATTCTCAAGTACAGAGGATAAACTGACATATTTCTAGTGAAGTCTACCAATTCTATTCCAGTCTGCTAATCAACAAATAGGAGAGTATCACAACTCTTTTCAAATTCTGAGATAAAAACTTCAAGAAGATAAGCAAGCAACCTGCAAATACATTCAACGTATTATGCCACATAGCTGAAAATCCAATCTCTAAGTGAAGAATTAATGTTCTTTGCAAGTTTCAATCTGCTTATCCGTTGAGCCAAGTGGACCTTTATTTGTTCCATTCAACAGATGCTGAATTTACTAAATGGGAAACATTAGGCTGAATGAACAAGAAATAATCACCCAGGAATGAAGTACTTCAAATCTTATTCTTATGTTGCATCATAGCCAGATTTTCCAAAATAGCTAGAGCAAGACCTTAGAATGTGTCCCCTTATGGAGACTTCAGCGGCTCCTGAGTATTACAGGATGACAATAAGACTATGAAGGTTTCCAAAGAAGTCGTGCTATAGTCTCTGCCTAAATACAAACTTGTGAGTCTTTCAGCTTCAGAGACAGCAGCTGAAGTACTCTGAAGAAAACCAATGGGATCACCACAGTTTAGATTTACAGCTGAAGTATCATGAAGATCAACACAGGATGAGAAGAACAGCACCTCGAGCAATTCTTTTTAGCAGCCTGTATCAAGTTAGAGTACTGTTGGCAGTGCTAATAACCAAGGGTGCTGAACTTGAATGAACCCCTCCAGATGGCACTGTGAGCTGGAAAGCCTCAGAATTAGTGTGGTTCTGATCTGGTCTGCTCTTCCCTGTCCCAAGAGTTTAAATAGGAACAGATCTAGGAGCAGCTAAGTTCATTACAGTTGGGTTATTTTCTGGACAAGGAATGGAAGTTAAGTGTATGAAAATTCTCTCAAGTCAGGTTACAATGACTGACACAAGTACACCAAGCACATTTCAATGCTGGACTGCCTCAAGAAATGCAATGCCTCAAACTATCTTCTAAAAAAATTGCTCAGCTGGTCTTTTAACTAAACTGCTTCTACAGACATGATTTATATATTGCTCCTATCTACTTTTTAACTTTACCCTTCTCACATTGAATGCCTCTGCTGACGTAGAGGGTGAAGAAAGCATCTGACCCACACTGGTACCATATGTCCCCAAAGTGAAGTGGAAATAAACGGATTGGGCCAAGCTGTTACTGACAAAAATGGGACGGCAACAGAAGCTTGTTTCATGCTGCTCTCTAAAAAAACACAGATCATCCATACTTGAAGACTGAAACATTAGGAAGTCTTTGGCCATCAAGGCAAGGGGAGCTGACATAAAACAAAGCCTTCTTTACTCTCCATTAAGTGATGAAGGTCACCAGTCATCTCAAAAGATGCCGTCTATCCTTTGCCTTTGCCCCGAGTTTCAAAGGCTGGGTAAGAAGGGGAAGGCAAAAAGAGTTCTGCACTGACAGAAACACACTCCTATTCCACTAGGTTTATTAACACCAATTAAAAACTGGATACTGAAACATTTTTTAGCTAGGCTGAAAAAATCCAATGGCACAGAGACAAAGTCAGCCTTCAATGTCCTAAAACCTTTTGAAAAAAATTTTGGTAGGGAGTTAGGGAAGGAGGAGGATGTATCACAATGCTGACAAATGGATTCACAAATGTGTTTAAGAAAAATGTTTCCCCCCCTACCCTCTTAGCCTTTCTAAAATAATCCAACTTGCTATAGCAAATAAAATCCAGACCAGAGCTAAAATTCTGTCAAATGAATTTTAATAAAGGAGATACAAATGTTTCAGTTATATTTTAATCTTCTAGAAGAATGAGGGAAAAAAAGTTCTACTACTTACTTTGCTAAACTGCTAGTTTTTTTAGGAGTTATATGATGTTCTCCACCAATTCTTTGAAATGGAAAACTTCGCTGCTTTGTTATGCCTCACATCTCATGAAAGTGTTTTGAAAATCTGCCCAGAAGATGGGTTTGTATACTAATTCATTCTTGAAAATGAATCCTAATATTAGATTTAGATACTCTAAAAGCATTAGCTGCTTTCAATACAGTTACAGTACTGTTCATTGGACTGTATGAACACATTATCTCACAGTCCTTTAGAAACAAATGCATCAATATTTATCTTCAGGCACTCTTCTGGGGCATTTTGGTATCCACATAAGGCAATGGATAACTTCAGCTCTGACATCCACATAAGGACAGTAAGCTCACTGAAGTGCAGGGCCTTAAACAAGATGTAAATGTAGATGAGGTTCTATTAACTGAAACAGTAGGCTCTTTTTAAAGTGTATGTGAGAGTCTACACTATGATTTTAGTATCACTTGCCTACTAAATGAAAACACAGGATGTGATATGTTTTGCTGACACAAACAAAAGACAGACTTTAGGAAGTGAACAGGCAATTTGATCTCTGGTGATTTAAGTCAAGATATCAAATGATCGTATCTTAGTAACACTTAATAGCTGAACAATAATTGGTGGAGGCTATGACAGACAGAATAATAAATAAAATTTTTGAGTGCCAAAAGGAGACACAACCTAACCTATCATGGTCTCGATGTTTAACAACATGATCCCCCTTCATCTTAATGAAAAGCTGCCAAATATTGCTTTAGAATTTAAGAATAACTAATAAAACTAAGGCACTGGTAGCATGTAGTAGACTAAATTAGGTAGGGTACACATGCTACAGATGACACCAACCAAATGGAACGTTGATTGCCACGTATCTCCACTGGTCAAAGGCATACAGAGCAACCAAGACAAAGTTTGTGTTCAGTAAATTTGATAAAATGAAGATAAAGGCGAAGCAAAAGTAAACACATAAAGAAACAAACAAAAAGGCCTGGGACTTGCAAAAGGTATCACACCTTAAAGCCTCTGGGACAGATTAAAGTAATGCCAACAAAATACACTTGGCAGAAAAATCATTGGACAGAAGCCATAATTAGTACAATAGGTGAACTCTTTAGCAAGCTTCTGCATTGACATTTTTTATAAAGTTGTAAAATTACAGCTGTGGCTAAGATTTTAAGTACTTTTCTCCCACTCAATTCCTGATGAAATGAGCCTTGTGAAACAAGCTATCTTCTGAAAGTACAAGTCAGATACTGCCCTCCTGAACTGAAGGCAAAAAAGAGATGGTCCTAAGGCTACTTCAGCATTAAAATTTTGTAGTAGCTTCCAGTGTTATATGTGCTTTTTCTTTCAATATTGTGTTTGATTCAACAAAAATGTAGCGTTAGGCTTTACATTTACTGCACTTGATTTCTACAGACCCAGTGAGTTACAATAAGGATCAATTTTTGTCATTCCTACTTGCAGAACCATACTTCATGAACTGTTCACAATTAATTATTTAAACAGACCATAAATATGAATATGCCTCATACGACAAGAAAGAGAAATACAGATAGAAGTAACGGACTTTCACAGATAACAAGCTTTAGCTGGGCTTCAAAGAAAACACCAACAAACACGTTTCACAGCATAGTAGCAACTCAGTGGTTAAATATAGGCATTAACATGTTCAGAACTTTAATTTATGGAAAGCAACAGAGTCATCTGTTACATGTCTGTAAGTATGTTCTCTTCTGTGTCACCAAAATAAACTTACTAACAATCTGAGCATTGCTTATGTAGTAACTTCACTTTACTTCTTCTTAAAGCAACTGTTTTAACACCTGTTCTTTAACAAGCATATAGTCGTATCAGTTATTTAACTAAATATAGCTAAATCAACAGCTGGAGACGCCTTTATTTAATCCCTCGGAGTTCTTACAGGATAACAATTTATTTTAAGAAAACAACTGCAATGCAGTAACACAGTTAAGCATTAAGCATGTTCATTCCACTATATTTAGGTCTTAAAAAAGGTTCAAGTCAAAAGAAATGTCTTCCAGGACAGGTATAGTCTAAAAACCAATGAAATTATGTCATTAAATACTACAAGCAGTCAAGCAGTTAATAAATCTCTGCCTTGTTCCTTAATTTTCTTCACATGCTGCCCTTCAAAAAAAAAAAACAAAACCTTATGAAAACATTCCTGAACCTATGAGGTAGTGAAAAAGTGAATCTATCTTTTCCTTGAGCCCAAATTAATGCTAAACTTCAATCTAAGTTCCTGTAATAATAGATCCAAAGAGCAAAGTTTTGTTCTGGTAAAAGAAAAAATTATTTTCATATCTAATATTTAGTAATTTTTCTCCTCAAATATAATTTTTCTTCTTATTAACCATGTCCAGTTGCAATTTATCACATCCTAGAATACAGAGTTTACTCCTCATTTTTACTAGGAATCTGAGGGGGAAAAAAGTTATGTAGGACACTAAACTTCATGGATTGGGCAGAACAAGCCTGATCCTTCAAAGAGAAGTTCAAGGGTTTCCCTAAAAGCATTTTAAACTCTAGGTTAGAGCAGTCCTAAATACTTTATGACCTTAAGACTTTAATACCACTGAAACAACCAATTCTGACTTTGTGGTAGAATATTCTTCATTATCACCAAGATAAAGGCTTGATAGTGTCAAATCTGATTAATTCAAGAAAAACTTGAAAAAGCTTCTTTTTTTTTTGGTGAAGTTCCTTTAAACATCACAAAATAACACCGATTGCTTAATGAATAGTTACTTGACAACAAATGTTCTAATTGTTAGCTGGGCACAGAATAATTTCTTACTATTAACAAAAAAACAGTTGGTTCCAAAAATCCCACACTCTAACTTAGCACTTAATATAAAAATCCATATAGAGTAGATAACACATTATATTTATACAATGAAATTTAAAATACCATATAAATGTTTTCCCTAATTCAGAAACACACAAAAACCACAATCTATGACCATCTGTGCCTGCCAGTTAGAAGCCAACTACAAAAATACGAAAGTATGCAAAAGCAATGGTTGCCAGGAACTTCACACAGTGCTTGTCAATCAAATCACTGGCAATCTGCAAGTTTATATGTAACACAGACACTTTATTCTGCTTATGAATTGCCTTACATGTTTAAAAGTTAAGGTTGACACTTTTCATTTTTACAAAGGCTGAACTATTAACATTAAACTATAAAAAATACAAATAAAAATATATATATAAAAAAAAATAAAGCTTCAAGAAGGAAAGTAATGATACTCATGTTTCTAATACCAATATCTTAAATACAAATTACTTGCACTATGTTTGATTTTGAATATTACCAGACTGGTTTATATTTTGGTTTACATGCATTTATGTAAGAAACAACTATAAGCAAAATGTTCATGTTTTCAATTGCGGAAAAATCACCAGAATAAATATACTTTCACCTGTTTTTTAGCATTCTGCACATTAGTTCAAGTGGGTTCCCAATAAAATACTTGAAACCCATTTTCCCCACACAGATAGAGCTACATAGACATTATGGTCCAAATTAAAAAGGTGTCCTTCCCCAAACCAAGTAGATGAAGACAATACTCAAAAATACAGACCTATTTTAGGGAGCACGGAAAGAGTGAAACACTTTCATAAGTTATCTTAATTGCTAGTCATCATACTGCATTACATCCAAAAAAAATGCAATTTTTATATAATCCTTTCTTGCACAGATTAACCCAGCTCCCTAGGATGTAGTATAGTACTACACTACTGAATACGTGCCTATTTATTTATATTTTCCTAAATTACCTTTATGTTGGGTCTAATCTGCCTCTGTGAAATCGAATATTTGAATGTGATTCTCCCAACAAAAAGGAATATCTTATTTCAGTTGCTTAGGAAGAATGAATTTGTATCTAATTATTTCCTTGTTTTTTCAGACTGTCTATTTCTGAAAAGAAGCCCTACACTTTAGTTCATTAACAGCTCCCCGTATGGTCTCACCCATGAACACGCTGAAGGCACACTCCTTCCTATTCTGCAGGTCATTTACAAAACATCAAACAGTATCAGCCACAGTTTCAACACCTGAGGAACATTACAGGCCACCAGCTGGGCTTTGCTTCAGCACTCTGAGCATAGCGGTCCAGATAATTTTCTTCCCACCTTGCAGTCCACCTACCCAAGCCACCTATCTCCAGCTTGGTTACAAACAGCCTGTAAATAGATCACATCAAATGCCTTCCTAACGTCAAGGTAAACAATGCCCCCATCTACTCAGATACTCAGTTCACCATAGAGGATAACTGATTTGCCTTTGATAAATTCCATTTATGCACCTGCCCTTCATGTGTCTCAACACGGATTCCAAGAGGATCTGAAATAATATTCCCAGAGACTGTGGCCAGGCTGACTTTCCAATAGATCCCCAGATCCTCCTTCTCACCCTCCTTGAAGATGGATCTGATGTTTGCTTTTTTCCCCTGCTTAATTTGAAATCTCTAATGACAATGACCTTTTAAAGATGAGGAAAGAAATAGCCTTGTAACAATAGCAGCCAGCTCCTGCAGGATGCTGACAGTCCCATAAATGTGTATACATCAAAATTACTGAACATGCTCAACCTTCTGTACAGTAGGTAATGCTTCACTCCTCCAATTCTGCCATTAAACTCAGGGACCTGGGAAGCCCAAGGACAGTCTTTATCATCAAAGAGGCAAAAAAACCCCTTGAGTGTTGCTTCTGTGTCCTTTTGTACCAGATTATTTTGAATTCTAAGCCTCTTCACTGTGCTCGCCATCTACTTCATTTACTACTGTCTACATATAACCACGCATTCTTTCCACTGCTAATAATGTAAATACTGAGTGACACAGGCTTTGTGAAAGACTGAAAGACCACCTACTTTGAGAGTAAGCCATTAAAATAAATAATGCTAAATACAGCTTTATATTTGGTTGTAACCAGGAAATGATGATTGTACCTAGACCAAGCCTTTAGTTTGCTTATAAGAAAGACCATGTCAAACAGCATCAAAAATTTTAACACTTTCAGCAAGTTCTGTCTGGATCAGCCCCAGTTACCTAAAGGTGGTTTCATATTAACAGTTGTGCAGATCCTCAAGGACCTTAATGTTGACAATTCATTTAGAGAAATCTGTTCTGTTTCAAGAGCAATCTTTGCCAATCTTTTGAGAGTTTCTAATATATGCAGTCTTACTGATGACTGCAGCCTTGGTTACAGTGTTTTATCAAGCATCAGGGTAGCTTCGAGGGGGCCAGGGTTGGGGGTGATCAGCTGTTTCTCAAAAATCATGAAAACTGATTAGAATCCTACAACAAAAATACCAGTATGTCTGAAGAAAACCATAGCTGGGCAACTGCTGCTTCCTGTGGGATCCTAATCAATATTTCATTCCAGGCCCCACAGTTCATTCTTCCACAACACACTGCAAACAGTCAAATGTAAACTAGAATTAATTAACTTAAAAAAACTACCATTTCTAGAACTCTTAGTCTATATATTAAATAAGAAAGAAGAGTTTATTAGATATTGGCTGAAAAGGGCTGAAGAGAGTATTTTTTGATGTTAGAAAAAGCATCAACTATCAATTTACTTTGAAACTCTATGTACTGCTTATATTGCCCTGATTCATGTAAATTTAACATTTGCTTCCAAGAAGAAAACAATTTATTTGTATTTATGTAGAATACATCTAGACTTTTTCCCTTCACACTGTGTCCTCTTTTGTAAAAATGTAGCTATGACAGAGATATTTAAAAATCAAAAATTGAGAAAAAACCCTGAACATGAAGAGAGAATATATTAAGGCACAGCAAGACCTGAAGAGTTAATTTCTCATTAACCAAGAAATCTGAAAGAAAAAGGCACCTTTAGAATGAGCAGACAATGTCTAAATAAGACTTTATTAATAATGAGCAGAAGATTATAATTGTTTTCAAGTTGACAAGCACCATGGCACTGACAAAGAGTCTGAGAGGTTACATCTTTGGCAACAAAACAATCAACTTTTCAGATACAGATCAATAGTTTGAATCCAGTCTAAGCTAACAGCCACTCCTTGTCAATAAACTGAAGTGATAATTTTCCATCCAGTTGTTAATGCAATCTTTTCACACACATTGTGTTGAGTTTTCAAAAGTAGTTTGGAGAATCTCAGTACATTTTAAGGAGATTATTCACAGGCATTCTGGCCTTCTCTGTGCTTCAACTCTATAGAAACTGAACAAAGCTTAAATTTTAATTCTAAAAAACGTTCTGGGGGGTTGACCATTTTTTAATAAATTGTAAAATACTGTAGAACAAGTCAAACTCAGTATTGCTTCATCACTTTCGCACATTGTTTATACCACTTTTACATTAATTCATACCATGTGGCACTGAACAGAGTGAGAATAAAGCCCCCAAACTCTGCAGCTTGTGAGAGACAGCTCTGCAAGGAGCAGGGTAGACATAAGGAGAGAACCAACTGCATGAATTTCATGCTCAGCGTGCAAGGCTTGACAGGCTTGTACCATTTTGACAGGCTTTTATTACTTTTTACACGCTGCTGAATAATGAGAAAAGCAAACTCACAAAGACACTGATACTGCTCGCAAAACTGCAGACTTGCCAGTGGATTTTTTTTTTTTCCCCAAGAAAGCTAAATTGAATTCCTGGAATATATTTCAAATAATGAAGAAAATCTAACACATCCCTCTTTGAGGAGACTTCTGTTGGGACTTTCTTTATTTCTTTTAACATTTCAAACTAGTCTAGACAGCACAGCATATAACTGAACATACCAAGACAGGGTTTTCTAACCATTATTACCTGTAATAGTAAGCCATTTCTCCTACACACCTTTTAATTGAAAACATATTCTCAATATATATTTCAATACATATATATACATATGCAAATGTATGGTTTTAATGTTAAATCAGCTACATCCCTTAGGCAATCTAAATGGATTTAGAAAAATTTTCCCCTTGTTTTCGTGGTTGGATACTGGAGGTTTCTTCAGAGAGAAGAGTTTGATGACAAGTAAAAAGTTCAGCAAATAAAACCAAGATGAAAGGATAACAGCCTACTAGTGAAGTCAAATTTGAATCAAGTCTTATGAAATTTACACTGCTTATTCTCTGGAACACCTATTTTATCAATATTTGCACAGAAACATATTCAGTCCCAGGATCCCATCTACTCCATCTCTTCAACTCCACCAATCTTCCTGGATCTTTTGCTTGCTATTGTAGTTTTAGAGATATGCTGTATTTTTGCCATGGCAGTAGTTTTCATCAAATCTAGGCTTTCCTCTGAAAATATCACAAAAGTACTATATATTCTCTTTAACATTATTATCTCCAATTGTGGAGAATCTTAAAATTTCTTCATGTTGTGAGATTTAAAAGTATGGTCCAAAAGACCATCTCTTCTCTGTTTCATGAGGATGCTACAATTTAGGGTTGCTTCAACTGTGATTTGATCACTCCCCCACTATCCTAAACTTAGTGTTAGGTTTCCAGAGTCTTCTTTTCCCCAGCTGACAACTATTGAATTCGTTCCATTTAGAAGCTTGTTGGGGCTCCTTTTCAGAAGAGGAGGGAAGCAGGAGAACTGACTCCATACTTCCAAGAAATTAAGAATTCTAAGAAATCTTAACATTTTTATTCATTCTTCTGTCTTTTCTCCACTGGTTGTAGGAAAGGTAGTTTATAATATAAAACGTTGGCTTCTCAAGAAATCATGTGAAAATGAAGATTAATGTTTCTTTCAGGAAACAGGAACACCAGGACCATCAACATGATATGGCATGCCAGCACTTCCCAGTCAACAGAATATGTCTCATCATCATAAAATTCAAGATCTACTTACTTTATGTTTCAGTATGGCAGTCAAAAGACTGCAATTATCAGCTGTGTTTAGTGAACTGTGGTGCATTTATCTTTCCAAATTCAAAGTGACATGTTAGCTTGTATTAGTAACAAAATTATTTTGAAACAAATACAGAGAAATACCTTGAAATCTCCCTCTACAGGGCAGATCTTTAAGTCAGAGCTTTCACTCCATAAATTGGATTCCCAACAACTGTGTTACTACTATATAGTCTTAGATTGCAATATAAGGTAGGACAACCTACTTCAGCAGCCTCTTTTCTTTTGTCCTCATTTCCACCAGATTTTCCCCTATTCCAAACTCTAAAATGCTAGAGTAACCATATATTATTCTGCAGTTAATAGCTTTGTACATCAATATTTAAAAGCAACCAGTTGTTGGGGTATTTTCTATGGGGAAAAAACCCACAGGATTTTCTGTCAACACCTACATATGCCAAAAGGTCCAATGTACTTCCCCTGGAGTATCAGATACACTTTACTGAAAGTTCTTTAGAAAGAATTTGTGGTGGTGATCAAGCTGATTTCCAAATCAGTATAAACAAACAAACTTGTCTAGATTCTGTTATAACTGAGGGAAACAAATGTTGCAGTCATCTGTTTTGCTATTGCAAAACCCATACTAAAAAAATAACTAGTTGGAAAGCAGACCATAGAAATGAGGGAGCGACTAGTGCTAAAGAAAGTCCTGTAAGTAGGCAAAGAGCAACTTTGTGCTTTCATTTTTGTAATTCTTTTTCCTTACACAAGGACCATCAAGAAAACACTTTAAATTGCATTTTTACAAAGCAATCCCTTGCTTTTGCAGTGCTACTAACAACACTGTGTTGACATTTCTCTATTTTTGTGAAATTTACTGGCATCTTGGATTAAAGAACAATTATCGCTAAACTGGCAAAAGAACAAAGGTTATTTTGAAGTGATACATCTCTGCATTCTCAGAAGAAAGCAAGTATGAGTTTGAGCTCATTCTATCTTGCATCATCATTGGAAGGCAGACAGCTACTTTAAAGCTTTGAACAAAAATGTTATCAATATACCCTTAAATCGATACTCAAACCCTGTATTAAAAGCAAGAACAGATCGTTGGAATGAGAGAAATGGAGATCAAAACAAGGATATGGAAAAAAACAGAGAACACACTTGGAAACAGAAAGAGCTCTAGTAGTGCCAACTGAAAAGAGATTTGAAATCCTAAATTTCAACTCAACTAGTACTTTTTTCTTTACAAAGAGCCAAGAGTCCACAAAAAACTTGAACACATGACAAAAAAATACAACTTCCTTTATAATTTTTCAAAGCAAAAAAAGAACACTGAGTAAACTGCAAAGAACTGGTAGTTCTATCACCTTCAAAGGAAAAATCAGCCTAGTCATACCAATTTTTCTGCTATTAGTATCAGAAGGTGTCTTGAAAATGGTTTCACAGATAACCTTTCTTTTGGATCTCTCATCCAAGCTTATGTATCCGCTCAGGAGCAATGAATTATCTAGATAAAAGTTATATACATCTCAAATGTATAAAAATCTTTTTTTCTACAATAAAACGAAGATATCCACTGTTTTGAACAAAAACAAATACATACACAACAAGCTGAAACAAACACTTTGTTTCTCACTTCTACTCAATTTCTACTGTATCTGCTTTTACTCAAAGAGTTTTAAAACCACGTTTTCTCTGTAGGGTACTGTTCAGTCCTTGTATCTGAGACTTCCTCTGCAAGACAAAAATCAGCTTTTAAGCTTGGTCATGTTCATAATCAAACTATACACAGGCAATTCCACATACCTCCTATTATTTGCATTTAAAATTGACAGAGATGCAAAGGAGAGTAGACTGAAGCCTGTAAAAGAAGAGGAGCCCAAATCCACAAGTTCAGAAGGACCTACAAAAAAACCACCTAAGCAACACAACAGAGAAATGCCTAGGAATTAGATACAGGTTAAAAGGATCTTCCTGTGCTAGAAAAAGGGCTTCTTCAAATAAATTGTTCTTCATTACAGCATTTTTTCATAGATTCACTGCACTCTCCTGCTTTGTTATAAAGAAAGAGATTAGGCTCTGTCGAGTCAAAGCTCACCCACACTTTTCCAGGAAACTCTTAAGAAATCCAATTGCTTCCTCTCTTGTCCACTAATACATACCAGCACCTTCAAATATAGCCCACTCCCATTCTGTGAACTTTTAACTCAAAAATCTGCTTTCCTTCATAGTTTATGAAGAGTGACAGCAATGACTAGGGCTTTATGATGAAATTAGCACTTTGTGATATGGCAAATATGACTTCTAAGAGAAAAGAAGACCAAGAAAATGCAGACTGAAAAGGAGATTCTTGCTTCCTTGATTTTGTTTAATGAGTTTTGTTCAAGTTATTTGAGGTAGACAGAGAATAAGCAAAATGAACTGTTTACACTTGAAAACAAAAAATGATGTGTTAGTAGCCCAGCTCTTCAATGAAATATAACATTTAGATCTATTTAATTTGACTTCTGTGATGAAAAACTGAGATACTGCTTTTTTTTCTGTTCAGGTAAATTACAGGGAGCTTAAAAGGCCTGTGTTTTACAAACAGTCTATATTTTGAGTTCTTATGAGGGTTTTAAATTAGAGCTTTAATCGCTGTGTCACATAACTATTCCATGCTTTGCTTGAGTATTTTATTTTAAAAAAAAGCAGATCTACACCTTTCCTTGAGAATTCCAAAACTGCTCAGTCCAAAGAGGCCAGAGATGAGCAGGTAAAATCTTTTTCTCCCCTCGAAAGAGTAACATGTAACAAAGTCAAGAGCAAATGTTCCCAGACTCTTAGACGATGCTATTTTAATAATACATATAATTTTCATCTTCAGCTGCCTGAAATATTCACATGCATGACCAGACAACAAAATATGCAATTATTTCTTTTAACTATTCAATTTATGAAGATAACTTGTCCATTTAGTTATACAACCTGTAGTACTTGTCCACTGAATGTCATTAGAGCTTCCCAAACCAAATTCACTGTTCCATCTGCTCAGAAATTCCCTGGTATAGACCAAAAGCAGTAACACTACCTATTCTATGCTCAAGTGTTTAACTAAACCAATTCCCTAATTTCTCAAACTTCTCCAACAATTACATAGTTTCTTTGAACACTGCAACCATGTATTGCAAACACAGAAGCTTTGAAAAGACATTAAATTATGCCTTTCTAACATTAGAACAGAAATCTTAGACCAACCTGGGAGAATTTACAAAGCATGTGAGTGTCTTTCCCTTGTTCAATCCTCCCACACAGCTAAGGAGTGTGCTCTTTGCTCAACAGAAATTTAAACATATATTTAAATACTTTGCAAACCAAATTTCAGTACTTAAAATGAATCATTCCATAAAACTTGCTATTGATAGCTTCATCTCAATTTTACTAGTTACAATAGCTGTGCCTTTCATGTGTGTCTGTGTGTGGATAAATTTAATCAAAATATTTTTATAAGTTTCAAAAGCTTTACATCAAAATACTCTCAGCCATTTTCTTACAAGGGAATCCAATCACTGATGGTTTTATTCTGAAGCTAGCAAACTACTCTGTATAGATTTGATAGTACCACATCCTGATAAGAAAAGCCAGCTCCTAAGCTGCTAAATAAATACATGAAATAAAATACCCAAGCCAACTACCATAAATAGTATCCTCTGTAATGTTAGATGAAATTTCCACGGAAACTGATGCATGCAGGCATGCACACGTAGTATGTGTGCACATAAATACCATATCAAGTTCTACAACCACCATCGTCTGTAGTCTTTTTTAAGGCCAGATACATCTACACTGAGACCATAAACAATATTCCAGAATTTCCTTAGCAAGGCACAAAACACATCTGATTGATTTCTAATGTCACTGTGTTTTAGGGCTTTGATCAACCTAATAGCATGCATCTGTATTTCTATTGCTGGCACACCTCCTCTCCTGTCCACCTTCCATCACAGTCAACCCTGTTTCCCTTAACTGGCCCATCTAACAAACACTTTCCTTGCTCCACCATAGTCACATCCTGATATAAGATGAAGAAATTGCCTGTTTGGGGAGAAGACAGTTCTATACACAAACAGAGAGATCATTTTAATGGGAGGGAGACAGACATTTATAGAGGCTGGGTTAATATCCAGCACATCTACCTTGCAGCAAAACAAAATGAATGACTACAGGTCTGGAGAAAGGAACATGTAATTTACTGGGTTTAACTTGCCTTTTCGGGCTTGTAACAGACAAAACAACATGTGGTGCAACTGCTTCATAATACAGACTTGGTGTAGTCTCCAAAAAATCAGCAGGCGAACACGAATGTTGGTGAGCTTCCATCAAGAGCTTTTTATTCCATTTTTCAAATGATGTACTGGCAAAGGCTGTGTGTGCTTACACCGAGACCCATTCTGCCAGGCTTGAGTACACTTAGCACCATTCAATGAAGGTAAGATTCACAATGCAGCTTCTTATTTCCAGTAACAATAAAGGAGGACTCAGAAGAAACCAGTTGCAGAAAATCCATTTTTAATACATTTCTGTATAATAGAGCTATGTGGGGAGACACTGTCTTAGGAAGACATCAAGAAAAAGTTCAAAAGCAGATCAAATCACACAAAATCAAACTCCACAGTTTGCCTACTTGACATTTTGATGAGAAAACAACCAAATGGTTGCTTTACAGAAAGTTCATATTGTTTGATATGCAGATACTGAGATTTGGCAGTACCTACTTTCCAAGGAAAAAATCAAACCAAACCCAAACCAAATAAGAGTGCAAGTCTCAATTTCGAACAATGGTGCCACCATTAGCAATGTTCCAGATACCTTCATGGCACTTCCTAGGCTCGTTTACATAATCCCAATTACCTACATTCATCCCACAGTTATGAAACATCCTATTTACATTTAAAATTTGTAATTTCAGGTGGATGACTTAAGCTATTCACACTATAGCAATACCTGCACTCTTAGCACAGTAACAACACATACTTAAATACATTTTCCCAACTATTTTTATTTAAACAACTCTCAAGTGGTTAGGCTCAAAAGTTTTCTGGATGCTTGTTGCCATGGTTTTCAGAAAATACTCACTGGAGCCAAGCATTTTAGGAGATGCACTGATGATGCTACTTGTGAATGTGTTTGAAAAAGAGAAAAGCAGCTGCAGGAGCAACTCCTGCTTTTATTCTCTGCTAACAATTTCTTCTTTTCTGCCTTTGTCAGTGACTTGCCACTGGAAGATTGTGACCTAGTCTCCACTCTACAGCACATTTAGTTACATCATTCACATGTAAAAAAAAGAGGTAAATGGTATAGAGAACACCAATGAAAGATCTGAAAAACTAACACTGCTTTTATAGTCTTTTCCACACAAATCGCATATAGTTTTAAAGAGTGATAATGACTTAAACCACAGGAGATGTTTAAAAACATAGAATACTGAAGTCCTCAGTCAAATACTTAGTTTCAAGAACATCATTAGGTTTTAGACAGAAAACACTGCAAGAATAGTGAGAGTTATGACAGTACTCTTAAAATGCAAAACAAATTAGTGAAGTGTGTACATGTCTTTTCTGAAAGTATGAAGGAGGCCACTGAACTCCTCCTAGAGTTCTAGCTTTTGGTTCAATTTTCAGTAATTGTCATTAGTTTTCTGTATCAGGCCAACGTGGACATGAAAATCTAAATTCTCTTGATAAATTCTTCTTTGTGTTTTATAATAATGCCAAATCTACTCCAACCATTTTCTTTGTGAACTACTGCCCAATTTTCTGCAGAAGAATTAGCCAATCTGTGTGTGACAGAACGTACTGTCACCAGGATCTAATTTGTCCCAGTGCCTTTTAGGAGTACTGCATAATGCTGTGCAAACACCATTCTTGCACTAAGCATTTAAAGAACAGGTTTTCCTATGTAAACACACAGCTCCGTCTAGGATAATTTACAAGTTACACTAAGGATAATTTACAAGTTACACTAAGTTACAAAGTTTTTCATACTTTGCAGATGAACTATATGCTTTTTTCCATAATCCACATAAATAAGGCAATGATGTTGTTTCATAATTTCATCTTTAGCTTGTCTTCTTGTTGCTGTACTATTAGCTCCTGCCAAGTTACATGCATATCTTTAGCATGAATGACCAGCCAACTTCTGAACCCTTATCATTTAGCAATGATTGCAGGAAGGAAATAGATGATACCTGACGCCAAAACACTAATTTTATCTTATTTTCCTACGATGCCATAAATTATCTTATCTCACTGACCACACCAAAGCTTTCTTTGAAGTAAAAAAGAGGTCCTCCTAAAGCACAGTAACTGGTCTGTTGCCCAGAAGTCGAAACGCTGTTCAGCCGCTGTGTACTGAGCCGTGCTTAAAAAGCAGAAGGCTAAGCTCCCCGATTACCACTTGGGTAAGCCCGCAGGGCACCGTCTGAGCCGCCTGACAGCCCTGAGGCGGTGGCGGCCGAGCGCAGGTGTGCGGGCGCCTGGGCTGCGGCGGGCCGGCAGGTGACTCACGCACTGCCCCGCATTCCCAGCCCGCCGCACCACTGGAGGCACCGCTAATCCTCCGTCTCCTAAGGCTCTCTCACGGCATTAACTCCGTACTGAGGAACAGCTGTCGGTTTTATACAACTTCCTTAAAGGTTCACAGGGTTTCCCAGGCTTAAGAGGCAAACGGGATTCGCGCCTTGGGTGTGAAAGATAAGGAGGTTAACCCTCCTCCTCGGCTCTTCGTCCGCCCGGCGCCGCAGGGGGGGCCGTCCGGGCTGTCATCGCCCGGCCCTGCGAGGGCACCTGTGGCGTGCCCGCTGCCGGGGGTTGCTGTATCGGGCACTCGCACCCTGCGCCCGGCGGGAAGGCGGGGGAGCGCGGGGCGGGCGGCACTAAGCGCCGGCTCCGCCCGCGGCTTTGTTCGCG